>JAOPSE010000456.1:0-575451 GCA_029449295.1 Zea luxurians
GGGGAGTAGTTCATAGTTCCCCTCTAGCCAATCCTAAAAGTTCTTCTGCCTTCGATCCAGTGGTAAGCCTTTCAAGTTTCCAGCCAGTAGACAAGAAATTCTGTACTGTAAGTAAGAGACTAGGGATAGCCATCAGAAAAGGGGAAGCCTGTTCAATCAGTACTTCTTTTTTTGGAAAGCCAGGTTTTTTTATCAGGCAAGAAGACGAAAAGACGTTCACGTTACCAATTCCGTCTCGTCTGATCTTTTATTGGTTTTGTTTTTTCTCTCGTGCCCTTCCGGGTGGTACAAAGAACTGATGTAGGGGTTGCCGCTCCTTACCTTAGTTCATCTCTCGGTAGAACAAGGCACCTATGCGGTGGGTTCGACTCCCACAGGAGCGTACATTTCCAATCGATTTGGTACTTTTCTTGATTCAGAGTTCTTGCTGTCCATTACAGATTCTTTAGCGATGTAAAGCCATCAGGCAGTAGACCGGCAAGGGAACGGCTGTCTCGGTATTCGTTCTTGAATCAGTGACTGAGAGTAAGGGCTAGTGATTCATCTAATCAGACTAGTGGGGCATCTTTCTTTTCGTAGTAAGCAACTCTATTGAGAAAGCTCTTTCTTGATCGAAGTAAAGAATCATTGTAGTTCCTCTTTAGGCGAGCTACTTCGTTCCTATTCTCCGATTCTGAATAGGATCAGGTTGTAATGAACCAAAAATACTTCGCTAAGGTTCAACCGTTTCGCTACGGTTTTCTTCCAATTTCTTCTAAGGTCAAATAAAAGAAAGAAAATAAAGGCCTTATAAGCTTTCTCTGTATGGAAAAAGGAAGAAGATGCTGCTTCGGCTTCCGTTTCTAGCTCTGCTTGAGCTGCTTCGTCTGTTTCTCTTGATGTGGATGTCGGTGAGTCAGATCTCTTCTCTCACTTTCGGAGCACAGTTGGTCCTCAATTTGAAAACCGACAAAGGTGACTTCTTCCTTATTCACGCCTTGATGCACCTTTTTCGTGTTCAATCTCGCCTGAGAGCAGTGCATCGATACCATTCGTCTTGAAGAGCCTATATAAGCCCTGACCGAAGAGAATCCTTTGATATCCGTCTTGCCTTCTCAGTCCTCCTTCTCATCCCATAGGTCTCAGGGTCCCCTCCACCGACCCTTGTACTATAGGTTTCCGGGCGTGAGCCAAACCTAGGGCTTGGATCGAAATATAGCTTTGCTTCCTTTTTTTCTTTAGTCAGAAAGAGTTCCCAGCTTATAGTAAAGGCTATAATAGTTCTAGTTTTCTTTCTCATTAGGGAAGGCGGGCTCGCAAGCCTAGCCTTATTTTTAGCGGCCGGGAGCTGAGCTAATGTGAGAGGCATCGGCAGCCTCAACCACGGTTCAAGCACCGGCTCACGACAGAGCTTGATCATACCTGGACCTACTTCATTTTCTACTCCTGTAGGTTAGGTTACCGATTTTCCTCCGACGATGACTCTAGGTGAGGGACTTAGGCCTATCAACGGCATTCTGGACCTGCCTTTCTTCTCACTTGATAACAGATCATCTAGCTCTCTTTTATAGTATAGTAAAGTCTATCTGGGCACGGAAGCTAAGCGGGCTAAGAAAAAGGCTTAATAAGATGAGTGGGGAAGAAAAAGTATAGCATTCATTCCGAACTGATTCTAAGAATCGCTATTAGATGCTTCTGCAGATTCGTATGTTGCTCTAATTGAAGCAAGGGCTAAGGGTTCGGTGGGTGCAGGCCGGTCAGCCATCAGTCTCAGATCCATTCCCGCATTCTCTTATTATGTAGTCTTGCTCACTTGACGATTCGGAAGATGAGGATAAGAAGAAAGGATAAAGAGCAGGATCGTGAGGATGCCCCCTAGAGGAAGGTGGCTCTAGACCTCCTGTTTAGAAGAATGAATTTCCATTCTTTTGTTGGTTTTCTGTTCACTTTGAATCAGCCTACGTCGTCTCTCTTCCCTCACAATCATCAGTGTCTGAAGTTTCATGATGAATATTGGTTTCACATTTTATTGCTGTAGTGAGGAAATAGAACCAGATGATACTAAAAATTTGTATTTGAGTTCTGATGAGGAGTGAGGTAGATTCGCATTGTTGAAGAAAGCGAAGAAAAAGGATGCTGCTATGGCTTGCTTGTGGCTCTTTCTTCTATTGGCTAGTCTCAGGCATGAGAGTTTAAATTTCTTTTGAAAAGCAAGTGCGGCTCAGTCATAAGTGTTAGTAATAGCATGAAGATTGATAAGTTGTCGGTTCCAAGAGAGCATAAAAAGATCCGGTCACAAGGAAAGTTTCGTAATCAAAACTTTGTATTTGTATCAAGTAAAATCAAAGTTACGGTAATAATAAAAGTATCCTTCTTTCCGATAAATCAAACTAAAAAGACTATGATAAGTTCCCCAAGGAAATGCGCCAGTTCGTCACAATCAATCTTCGAAAAAGTCGAGAAAAAAGAAAGACTCAACATCTAATCTAGTCTTTGCTTTATGTCTTTTACTATTACTATTATTTATAGAAAGGCATCCTCTCTATACTCTAAACCCTTATCGGGGAGAAGTCACTCTTCTAAGTGCTATATAGAGCAAAGGGAGGAGGTCTCTATGGATAGAGTTCTATCAGAACCCAACCCTGAAAGCTATGACATTACGGGCCACAACGGATGAAGTGGCGGAGATCGGAGAAAGCGGAAAAACTCAGACAGCTACTAAAGAAGACTCGGTCCTATAATGCCGAGTTCCTAGTTAAAGTTATGGTTACTACCCGGAGAGGAAAGTGATTCAGATTATGAAGTTTCCGAGAGGCGCCTAAGGCTAAGATAAGGTTAGGGAAAGAAGAGACAACAAGATTATGGGGCAGCCAACTCATCGAATTCGATTTCCACCGGGATTCGGAAACCAGAAAAGCTAACTAGAATCCTTCTTTTCCTTCAGATAGTGCTCTGTTCAGTGAATGCCTGTAGAGAAGAGATGGAAGGCAGGTGTTACCCTTGTCAAAGGTAAAGGGACTATTTCGGCTTATTATGGAGCAACATTGACTATTTGATACATTGGCTATTTGCTACTTCAACCATATCGGCATTCTAGCGTTTGGTAGAGGTACATGCAGGTTTTTCTCTAGAGAAACCCATATGTTTTAGCTACATTCTGCCTTCTCATCTAGTTTGGTTTGCTCTGCCCGGATCTGGTAACTGCTTCTTCTTTGGAAATCAAGTTAAGGATGAAATGGAAGATAATCAATGGAATCCAAGTATCTCCTTCTTCGCTTATTATCTTTGGCCAATGTCCCAAGAATAGGTTGAGAGAGAATATCCCCACTTCCAACTCTTCACAGAGCAGTCGATTCGGTCATCACATGTTACTGGTTGGATGACGATCGGAAAACTCTTAGTAGGTTGGGATCAAGAAGAAGATTGGTGCCGGACAAGAGATAAGAATAGAGAGAGAGTGTAATCAAAGCAAGGGATCACGGTCAAGTGCACATTTCATTCATGTCAAGGCTATCTGAAAAGCAAGGGAAATCATGATTCATTGGCAAATCAGACAGATTTCAGAGCTATACTTGGCTAAAGCATAAGACAATACTGCGGTGAAAGCCTTAAGCCAGGAAAATATAAAAATGTTAATGAATTATTGACCCAAAGGTACCAGTATCTTTCCCAAGCACCAACTCGCTTTCGATTTTGGCTCCCTTTTCCTTGTGTTAAAAGTGCCAACTTCTTAGTTTTCGTACTTGAATTCGGAATTGGCAAAACTTGATCCTATTTGACCTACTGTATAGATAGCCCTATTTAATAAGTTGCTCCTATTTTGGTATTTCGTGCATCCGTTTCCACCATCCAGAGAAATGCAGGGAATGTGTATCGTTCTAGTCTCTTCGAATCAATCAATATGACTATCGGAAGAAGAATAACTACCTTCTCGAAATCAAGACTCTTCTCTTGCGGGAAGCGTAAGTAGTGGAATGAGGCTGGAACCCATCAATATCGCTAAACCTGGAGAGTTGCTTGTGTTGGGTTCAAAGTTTCGCTCTACCAAGGCAAGATATAATATAATATAATACGCATCCAGCTTTAGCTGAATATAGTGAGTGTTAAGCAAAGTACAGTACGCCTTTAGTTCAGATTTATCCCAGTTTAGTTCCTTTTTAGTTTAGTTAAGCCATTTAGTTTAGTTACGTGAAGTCGGCCCTCGAGTCTTAGTAGAGTAGCCTAAAGCAGTGGAAACTTGCCATGCATTCTACTCAATAGGGAAGTTAAGTTATAGAAGTCTTTCTTCCTCTTCTGGTGAAGCTAGCTACTGTCGTTTCTATTGGTTTCTCAAGAGGCTCAAGGTCTTGCTCTACCTAATCCGATCTAGTTCCGGTCTGTAATGATGGATAGGAAGGGTTGAGAGAACTACGTATCTCGCCTAGCATTTGTGTGTGCGCACCTGCTTTTGGGCGGTTAGCGAAACGAAAGTAAAGACAGCTATGTGTGATGAAGTAAGCCCTACGATGCTCGGTTAAGTAAAGACTGCTGTTATCTCATACAAAACAAGGACTCGGGAGAAGAACTAGTTATCCCCAGAGGGGGAACTATGATTCTCTCAGATGTGTCTATCGATATAGATCAAGTTGAGTGTTCAGCGAAGTATGCTAGCCATTGGCCTTACGTTCAGGATACTCCTTCCTGTCCTTGCGATGTTTGGTTAAGTGTTATCAATCAGCTTTCCTCTTCTTCCAGCATTCTTCTAATCATTGGTTTGCCTCTAACGATGGTTGAATAGCTCCTGTTGTTTGTCTCCACCTTCCTTCTCCCTGTAAGTTGTCCTCATACTCCCAGTTCTTTCTCTTCTTTCTTTTCTTCCTCTACGACTTTACTATACTATACTATATTATTCTTGAATAAGCTAGTGATTATCTGAGGCTTACAGTATGGTATACCGAGGGCTAACTCCACTACTTCAGATTGTTGAATCGAATATACCTTCTATATACCTAGCTTAGAGTATTTGAACCTGTTACGTCGATTGCTGAACCACTTTGACGCGTTGGCTTTGGCTCTGGCTTTTCCTATATCTGAATGTTTCGGAAGAGTCCGTGGCTATCCTGCGCGAAAGAGGAAGAACTCAACTCTTTGCAAAAAAAGGAGCATCGCTCTAATCACTTATGGTTGTTCCTTTCCAGGATGGATGGCTACTGCATATTATCATATAGAAATCAAATGAAAACCCTACTGAATTAGGCAAGCGATTATTCGCATCGTTGCTTAGGTGCTCTAACAAGCCGCAATTGGTTAGAGATTGGATCAAGTTCCAGGCTTTTAAAAAAGTGCCTTCCAGCTTACTTAATTGACTCGCATGGGCTTTCTCGCTATAACGAACTAAACGAAGCGCCTAGCCTAAAGAGAGAGATCCGCGGGACACCAGTCAATAAAGTAAAAAGAGAGTATTCTCTTATGTAGTCTTATTCCTTCCCACCCCCTTGTGGGTGCTGCTCAAGCAGCTCAGGAGGCGCCAACCACAGGTAGAAGGAGTTCCAGGTGCGGCGTCCAGATCAGGGACTAGTGGCCCGTCCTGTTCGGATGTAAAGGAAAGATGCAAAACTTTTCTCAAACAGTGGGGAAAGGGCCCCATACGTCAAAGCCAGATAAAGAATCTCCAACAAGATTCGAAATTGGATCGTTCAAGTCCAAAGGATAGAGAAGAAATCCTCATGGTCACCAGAAGATTTTTCATCGAGACAAAACGCTGCTAACGCTGTAGTATTGGAATATTGGGACTACTACGAGCGGGAAAAAAAGAAAAACCTTCTGTCGACTAGAGTTTGATGTCGATTTATCCACACTTCCATGACTTCTAGAGGAAAGCTAACTGCTTGCTGGCTGGGAGCTGTATGAGCGGTAACGTCCACGTACGGCTCCGTGAGAAGGTGGACGGAAATTTGTTGTACCTCACTCCCGTCTTCAATGGGGTCTGCTCTTTTTTTTTTGGGAGAGTATGCCAATATGATCTTAATGAGGTGCGGGGCTTTGCATCTGACATTCGTTGGGCTTTCCTCTGCGTCCCGGCCTTTTTGTGCAATAAACCCCTCCGGCCGAAGACTAGTGATAGGTGGTCCCGCGGAGCTTTCGGAGAAGGGTAGCCTAGTGTGTAAGCACAGCAATGAACCGCGGCGAACCCTCAGACGACCCTTCTAAGATAAGGGGGGAGACCCTCAGTAGTGGTGACCCTTTGACTCTTCCACTGACTTATATATGTACCGAATGCTCATACGGGAAAGTGAACTCCTGGGTCTGGTTGCTCCGAGAAAAAATCCTTTCTTTCTCGTCCACTCCAGGGGGTGCGGACACACCTGCGCGGATTACAGGTGACGGTTACAAGAATGGCGGGGAAGTGAAGAGTACCCGACGACATTCAGGGATGAATGTAGACCCATCGGGCAGGGATAATCATTCCGGTCCTGGGAGAGGTGGCGACACCAGTCTGAGCTGAGGGAAGCCAGCCAATTGAGTCACTGAAACGACCGCAGGAGGCGCACCCTAAGCCCAGCTTCTCGGAGCTGCTATTGCGAAATACGGCTTCCTTAATATACAAATTTCCACAAGGGGGCTGGGCTGCTCGCCTTCATAGAAAGGCGACCGGGCCTAGATTAGATGTTCGCCTTTTTATAGAATAGAAAGAGAAGGTAAAGGGGGCTGGTAATGGCTGAGGTCCATGAAAGAATCGCTGGAGCACATCAAGCGGGCAGAAGAATGAGATGGCTGATACACAGATATGGGTTTTATTGGCCAAACATGGAAAAAGATTGCAATAAATACGCCCGAGGAAGATACAGACCGATTAAAAACCTGTAAGCGGAAGAATTACATGAAATCATTAAACCTTGGCCATTCGGCAATTGAAACAATTGGAAAAATATATCCTCCTTCCAGCACCTTTTAACAATCTTCTTCTGTGTTGAAGCGTAATAGGAAGAAGCCAAAACATTCTTTCAAGAATCTCCAAATCCCCCATCCACATAACCCCTTATTTTCTCTCCAATGGTAGATTCGAAGAAATTCGCATGCTCATATCGTGCTCTCATCCCACGAACATCCCCAAGAAAATAGAACTCAAAGAGGAGCCATATGCTTCATATATTGATGGTTTCTTGGAGGGATGGATCCTAATGCAAGCAAGCCGGAACTCTTCCACATAATTTTCAAGGCGACGCTTGGGGCCTTCCATGTTATAGTCAGCCAACTCTATTTTCTCAGGTACCTGAGAAAGAGTAAGAACACCTGCGTTCCAGTATACCATCCTTCCATGCAGTAGTAATCCCCCCTCTAAAAAGTAAGTTGAGATTCAAAGCATTCCCGTAAGCTAGTAAGTCAATCAAAGCTATAACTCTATTTGTTAGTTTCAGGAAACTGGTACATATTTATAATAATAATAATATATATTATATCTTTATATTATTATTATTTGGTATTTACCAATTTTAGACTAAGCATAAATTCATTTTGAAAGAAAAGGCAAATCCCCAGAAATAAAGGATTTTTACTACGTTACCCTCAACTCAAAAAGTACTCCCAGCGTGAGTGAGTACAGGCTCATATTCCTATTTATTTTCTGACAAGGGAGGGATGCGTAGGATTTCTTACAAGAGAGATCGAAGATAGGGAGGTACTCAATATAATGTGTACTCTTTCAACTGAAGATGACGATTGAACTTTGGTACCGCAGCAAATGATCAAATGGACCGTGGGTACTAAACTAAACTAAACTAAGAGTAGTAACACTATTCCTTCGCAACTTCGCCCTTCGCACTTACCTTTCGTCCGGTACGTTGTTCAAATGTTTTTCTGGGATTATGTTGGTGATCTTGAAGGGTTGTGGGAGTATGCATGGGGGCAGTCTGTTGGTGACAACCTGTTGAACTCTGTTTATGCTATGGGTAAGTGTGTGCAAGACTTTATGGCGGATGAGAAGATTCACAAGCCTACGCTGCTTGGGCCGCATTTTGCTTTGCTGGTAAGAAAATGCAGTAAGTTTGTTTTTTTGTCCTGTATTGTTGGTGGGTGATTACAGTATGGCTTTAACTACTAATGTTTGCAATCAAAAGGTTTGGCTGTATGAGCATACTCAAGTGGTAAGTCTACGACTTGGTTGGTATCTGTTTCCTCGTCTTGTGATAGGGCTTGAGAACCAGGAGTGAGTTCGTCCCAAGGGTGGGTTCGTGAGATGGATAATGATAGGTTTATCATGCAGCCTTTGTATACGCTGCTGACAGACAGACGAAGAAGCTTTTTTGATGTATAGCAACGTGCGTGAGCCGTGCTAAGCAATCATATTAATATCCTTCGCTACTTATTTTGGATGCTGGTGGCTTATTAACTGCTCTAAACCTTGCAATGATCATATCATGGAGGGCGCGTTTGCAGCGTATTATCCTTGGCCTCATCGTGGAACGAGAATACTTTCACGTGGTGATGAAGACCAAGCTGCTCCAAAATGTAAGTTTGACACTTGTCAGTTTACAGGTTCTAGTTGGTTGGTATGAAAAGTTTTTATTACTTTTAAAACTATAGTGTTTTAACCCCCCATCTAAAACTTTGATTCTTCAATACAATAGCTCAGTAAGAGGTTTACTGATTGCACCGTACCTTTTTATAAACCTTCTATAGGTTAGCCCGATAGAATTAGAAGGCTATAGAAAAGTGAAGCTTTAAATTATGACCTAGGAATCGGTTAGCCATACGTTTGATTAATTCTAAAGGTTAGTTAAATGCCGATCGATCCCTCGGTCTACCCACAGTACTCGCAAAGAACAAGTTATGCTGGTTTTGCATCTTATTAGTCTTTATCGATTTCAATGTAAGAAATGTTAGATTTGTTGATGGATGTACACAGATATATAATATACTGGGACTTTCGATACAGAGTGAAATGAACTACCAGCTTTCCAAGGAATCCCGTCGTTCTTCCTTACTAAAAGACTATTGCATGCACCTGCATACGCAGCTAATTCTTGTAAGTAGTTACAACGTTTCCTTCTTTTATATATAGGCATTTCAAGAGGCCCTTCTCATTTTCTTTGAAGGAGTTGCTCTTATTTATCTTCAGGCTGCTTTATCTAAGAAGGATTCTTCTGCTCTTTAAAGGAGGTTTGTTTTTTGATTTAGGTTGTTAAGAATAGCAATGTTAGGGGAAAGTAATTCATTGATGTAGCCGACTTTCTTGATGATAGGAATCTACATTCGTTCTCAACGTGAAATCCCGTCTTATCTTAGCCGCCTAGCGGAGTTGCCTGTGTGAGGCATCAAATAGCCTTCCCAGCGAGTGGATGAATGGAGCGAGAAGAACTTAGAATTGATTTGTTTTCTACCATTCCGGAACGTCGATCTATAAATCTTCCATGCGTGGATGGATAAGCCTGAAGGTGCTACTAAGTGGTCTAACTCTAATCCCTGGTAACGCTTTCCTATAAGGCCTTTCTTCGGACTCTGGTGGGACTTTTATAAATAAATAGTGGAGACACTGCTGCTACAACTCTATTCCTCGCTGATGGATTCTTTCCAATCTTCTGAGGGGCGAGGGCGTATGCGTGTGAACGCTTGGTTCAAGCTCTTCGCATAGACATGATCTCGGAAGACTCGTTTTTAGACCGAAGCGATTCTTTGCTTTGAACCGAGTTCTTTCTCTTTCTTGCGAATGCTGATGGTTGGATTCAATGTTCTGGATCAGGTCCCTTGACCTTAGCGGCCTCGTTCTTTAAAAAAAAGAACTACATTCAGTCAGTGACACAGCTATTGACTCAGCTGTGAAGGAATGAATGGCGAATCGAGGGAGGAATATGGTAAAAGCTATGCTCAAAAGTAGGTGGTCGACAACATTGGTATCCCTTGCCAACTCTTGACCAGAGATACAAAGCACCTGCAGCTGAGGCATATCTCAGTAGCTTGCAGGAAGAGAAAGATGTACTTAAACACTATAGATCTTCGCGTGATCCGCATCCCCCAGACCAGCCAATAGAAGAAATAGAAAAGAAAGGCTTCATATACTACATTAGATAGCAAGTGGAAGGATTTGCCAATGCGAAATTGAATTGAAATTGAGTAGTAGGCACTTTCTTAATATCATGCGAACGGAAGGCTGGTATCGATGCCCAGGCTATATATACTCTATTAAAAAAAATCTTGTGTAACGTCAGTCCAGCAAAGAAAATAAATAAGAATTTCATAAAGAATGAAAGGCAGGAAACAAGGAGAAGGAAGCTAGCAAACAATATGAAGGAAGACTTTAAAGCCTTATTTGTACTCCACGGGACCACGTATAATAGTTTCTTCTGAATGGAACCCGTACCGATCTACTAAACGAAGGTGTTCACGAGAGGGAAGGGCTTATCTTCAAATTCGGTATCAACTGAGCTCCAAAATTTCATTCATAACAAAGGAAATGGCACTGAAACAACTTATCTGCAACCCTGACACCAGCAAGCACGGGCAAATTGATCCTAAAAACCAAAGGGCGTTAGCCAAGTCGAGGCTTTTGAAAAGCCTTACCTACAACGTGAGTCTCCTATTATCAACCATTCTAGTTTCAAAAAATGTTCCATCAGTGCTGCTACTCGACTTTCTCATCTCCTATTTCTAGTTATCTTACAATTAGAGTAGAGTCAGGTAAAACGAATTGTGAGGATCATTGCTTACCACTTAAAAAGTAACGAACCACCCACAATTAGAGTTATACTAAAATAAATTCCCGGTTATTCTAGAAGTTAACTCTTAAAGTTGCGCGAGTAGCTCTCAGGCCTATTACTCTAGGCACACTTTTCTCAAACATTACGTTGCTATAGCTATGCTTCCTCAGACTCTGTTTGACTCCCCTCTCAAGCAGGTAAAGAAGCTCTTTCCATTCTTGCCTAGTGACTAAGATTTTAACACTTGTTGTGTCAAAGATTTTATCATAAAACACTAACTGAAGTGTTAGAGGGATTCACTTTCGATAAGAATCCAAAAGCAAGTTCCCTATACTACCTTCTTTCCCTCCTCTGTTTCTGTCTTTAAGAGGCAGTGCATCCGGCAGGAATCGAACCTACTTTTTTACCCATTTAGCCTTTCTAGGTTGGTGGGCGCTTTCACCATTCAGCCATGGGATGCTTTAGCAAGTGAACTAGGTTTTTTATTTGAGAGCGAACTAGGTTTTTAGTGGTATTACTTCTCCGAGCTTCCTATTTCATAGCCGTTAAGGGAGATTCGGGAAAAGATGGAATAGGAAGACGTGTTTCCAGAACGAACAAGATACGGGTAGAGAAGGGGAAGTTAGCAAAGTTAGACAAGATTGGAATGGGCATTGGAACATGTATTGATGTACCAGATTGGCTAATGCTCCCAGGTTGATGCGATGTATTCCACCAGTTGACTGGAGACTTTATTATTGGTATATCGATCGGTCCAGCACGGATTGAAATAGGAGCCGGTTCGACAGGAAGCTTTTGAAAACGCAGCGCACCCAGGTAAATAAGGAACAAGATGAATACAGAAGTTAAACGAGCATCCCACACCCGAAAGGTACCCCACATAGGCCTTCCCTGAAACCCCCCAGTCACTAACGTAAACAAAGTAGAAAAAGCACCAATTTCTGTACCGGTTCCGGAAGAGCGAAGAAAAAGGGGATGTTTTGTTAATGGGAACAAGGAACTGTTTATAGCTGTCGCGATATAAATAACTATACTCATCCGAGCCGCAGGAACATGTACATATGAAATACGAGAATTTTCACCTTGTTGAAGATCTGGTGGTGCTACCCGAAGACTTAAATGAATATCCATCGCTGTTAAGAACAACCGAGATCCAATGAGAATTTGCACGTAGCTTTTGTCTTTGACATAAAAAAATAAGGTTGTAATAACGAAACTGACATTTTATTTTTCCTTGCCTTGCAAGTGGAACAAGAAAGACTATATAGTGATTTTGATTCTATAAACAATCAAAGGATTTTGCATGCTTTCCATGGAATGCCGGAATTCCCCTTGCTTAGTTTTCGCTCCGCTCGTGCGTGGCACTCCTTGCTTGCGGAGCAGCATATCAGAAAAAGAAGGATTTACTTTCTATACGGGCCCGTCCCCTCTTACCCCTAACTAACAATTATGCTGCTCTCGCCTTTTGTAATCTTCTCTTCCAAAATTCACTACTAATTTTGACTACCTCCTTAGTCACCCTATCCACTCTCGTCCTGTTTTCGGGTTCCCTTTCAGGGGATGAGGATATTTCGATGATTTCTCCCTCCGTAGGTGGAAAACGCGTGGGTGAGTAGAGTCTGTGCTTTGCTTTGGGGGGCACCGGCAAGAAGCTTCTCGGCCACCCTACTCTGACTTGATTAGCTACTTACTAGTAACTAGGATCGTTCAAACAGTCAGTCAGGCAATGCGTACTTCTTTCCTAGTTGAGTGGATCTGCGTAGCAGAGCCCAATCTTCTACCCACAGGCTCTGACCTGACTTGTTGTACTTGATTCACCCCACGTAAATAGACAAGGGCTTTCATCCCATAAAGAGAAGTGAGTCCGCATGTCGGCAAAATGATTTGGAATTGGGAACTGGCCACAGAGGAAACCGAAGCCCTAACTCCCCATTCTTTCTATCTTACATCGCCATCGAGCCCTGGCTGTAGAGTCACAGGTTTCTAATCGAAATGGATTTCTGTTTTCTTTGGCTTTTCCATTCGCTTCGTTCAAACCGATAGATAGCTCGGCTTCTATTAGCTGAGAATGGTTTTGTCAAGGAAAGGTTTCGCTATACAACAACAATGAACTCACTTCTGATCAAATTGGGTGAATCGGTAATCTTTCTCTGTCTTGTGAGAGAGAGTCACTTGCTGTATTGAGAGCGGGTGGGGTGACATGCATTAAGCGAAATCTGTTGTTATGTTTTTGATCTTCTTTGCGCGAGAAGACCCTTGACTGAGGAGACCGTGTTTGGCTTGGATGATACCGCTATGCTCCTATTCACTTTCAGAGACCGCTCTGAGTTTGCCGCAGGCAACCCTTTCACTAAGAAAATTTTCGCCATTAACGAAATGCCACTATTCCACAATGCTTCTTTGATTTATGTGTAGGAGCGGTAGTAGTGAAGAAAATGGAGGGAGAAGAAAGAAAGCAATGTGACACGAGAATAGATCACATCCGACAGCCAGCCATGCCATTAGATAGATCCGCTCTGAGTCTTCTGCAGGATGAGATCCGCTTGGTCTTGTGATAGGGGCTTGAGGAGGAAGAAGAGGGGATTTCTGAAAAAAAGAATGAATCTCCTTATTTATAGGGAACAGGACATGTGACTTCCTCAAACGAAACGAATGTGGCTTTCGTGATAAGGCAAATCCTTCGTTCGGTACAATCAACATATTGAATCTACGCTCGCTCGGCTCGGTGCTGAATGAACTCCTTCATTGATTCTGGGCTACTCGTAGGGGACTGTGAAAGCTAGCGTAGGAGATAAAAATGTGAGTCCGATGGGTAAAAAAGGGAAGCAGGAAAGGGTTCTGATGTGAATTCTTCTTGTTTGTATATCTATCTGCTTGAAAACCTAAAAATTCTTCCTTTATCACACTACACTTTCTCTTCCTTATTCGAGCTAAGCAACACTTTTTCACGTATTCACCTTAGAGAAATTGGTCATATTGATCTGTCGTCTTGTTCTCGATAGGAACTTGCTGCTGTCTTGGTTGGTTTGAGAGCAGGCACTGTCTATATATCCAAAACCGGAGGAGGGATCACAGACGATCGGAGATTTTGGATTGAGATGGATGGTTGTGCTTGAAGTTACGAGTCGGGTAATGCTAAGTTGAATCGGCTGATCCGTTTCATCCTCTTTCGGCAAAGGAAGTTGGACTTTAGTTAGCTAGAAAAACTGTACCAGCAGCCTGTCTGTGCCCTTTGAGTCTATAGCCGCCAAATCTAAAGATTCCTCGTACGGCTTCTTTTTTCAATGATCGGTGACAATGAATGCTACGAATGTTCGCTTCCACTAATGTCGTCTAAGAATTGTGAGGTGCCCATAGATTCCCGGAAGAAGAAGAGTCATTGTCGTTTCCTGACCGATATGGATGCACCCCTCGCCTCGGGAAATACCACCAGTAGAGTCTGCGGAAGGTGTCGTTCAGGAGAGATGCTGGGCTCTAGATATGCGAGTGAGATACCTGCCCTCGGTCATGACCTGGGTTGAAGAAGGAATCTATGTTCTTGGAAGCAAAGAAAGAACTCCGGTATTCCGGCCTTAGATTTTTGCTCTGTAGGGCTACCCTATGGGCTGTTATCTCAAGGTCCTGGTTAGGCTCTTCTTGTTGTCTCTTAGAGGCTAAAAAGAATTGTCTCTTGTGGGAGTGCCCAATAAGGATGAAGAGACCTGGTTACTTGAAAGTACCTTTATGAATGAATAGTGAAAAGGTTACCTAGCCTATGATCCTCCATATCCTCCAGAGATTGACTACGAGCCACGGGATACATATTGCCCAAATTGAACCTAAAAGATGGACCAAAAGAGCATTTGGTGAGGTTCATCGCTCAGCGTGGAGATACTTCTGGAAACTAAAACTTGTTATTTAGGTTTAACCCTTGTCGCTTACCCACATAGCTTTATCTTGGTATACCTACCTCTGTGCCTCCTAATTCCGTGAAGTCCTAGGAGCATATGTGCGATTTATTCAGGCGGATTCCGACCTTCCAAAGAAAGAAGTCAGTCACTACTGACGACTTGAGGAAATGCATCCAGGAACTGACAGAGAAAGCCCAGGAGTTCATTGCTCGATTCAGACTCTTGGCGATGCAATGTTCGGAGCCTATTCCCAGAAAACAAGTCTCTATTTGATTGCATTATGAATTTCGAATTCCTCTTGCTCCTGTCGGGATAACGACATTTGCGCAGTTAATAGAACGAGCTTCAGAATTTATGGATATTATTAAGGAGAAAGAGGTGAAAGCTATCTCATTCCGCTCAAACTAAGTCGTGACAGACGTTTCAAAAAAGTTTGTACCACAACCACAGTAGATGAAGAATAAGGGCAAAGAACATAAAGAGCAAAAGAAGTACAATTTCTATCTCGTTCACACTGAAAAGTTGTTTGAAGTTCTTATGTCCTTTGGAGCTCTCGAGTTGCCTGACTCCGATTAAAAACCTTTTCCAGGTGCTGAAAACAATTCCTGCTACTGTCAGTGTCACAGGAGGATGGGTCACGGCACAGGCTATTGTGGAACACTGCTTGATATTATTCAAGATTAGATTGCTAATTAAGAATTAGACTAGTCCCCAGAAGGGTAAAAAAAAGATCCATTGCCGAATCTGAAAGAGTACAGTCCAGAGACGGGCAAAGCTGTCCAATTGAATGAAGCATAGTGCATCTTTCATTAAGTGAGATTCCAATTCCATCTGTTACATCTAGGAAGCGGATGAGTGGCCGTATTCTACCACCTCTTTATCTTATCTTACGGCTAGTTCCTTTAGATTCGGGAAAGTTTTCCATTAGATTTGGGGAAGGGAGAGAAATTGTTTGTTTATCTTCCCTTTTTTTAACCATTCTTCTTCTCGATAGCCAGATAGCATAAGAATATTGTTACTAAGAAAGCAGCAAATCCCTTCTTTCTACGAAGAAGCTAAATAGACTTAAAAAAATTACCTTGCAAAAGAAGTTTTTTTAGTAGTCCACTTTGAGATCCTAGATCTTCAATTACCAGCCCCACCCTATTTTGGTAAAATAAGATATGCGTAGCGCTTCATATGAACATGCCTCTATCAATTGACAGGCTCTAACTGAGCTCTTGAATGCTCTTAGGCTACCGTAACGAGAAGAATGAATTCCGACGCGAGCATTCCATCTTACAGTAATCCCTTCCTTTTTCCCTATTGATTGATTATCCGATTTGAACCAACAATTCATCCTTATGGGGATGCTACTTTCTGTGTCGTGCCACCACTTGTCCTTGTACGCGGTAAAATATATAGTATAGTATGCTTTCTATGAAAGCTCGTAAGATCCGCTCCGCTGACAAAACAGAAAACCAATTCACTCGCTCAGTCTCTTTGACTAAATGGTTAAAGCACTTAACCGGCTTACCTTTTTCAGCTGCATCGTACCGTGGGTCAAACTCTGTATGTAGATAGAGCCCCTATGCTCCTAATGTAGAGCTGGAACTACAACAAACAGTTACCATGGAATCCGCGATCACACATGAGTTACAGTTGTTTTTCCGGTGAAGCTAGTACTTTACTTGAGTATACCATACTTTTTGTGTTGGAAACACCATTGTCACACGAGTCTAATAAGAATATTGACTGGCAAAGCCAACACCTGAGTCAGTCAGTCTTCCTAGTTGCTGGTTGGGTAGGTCAAACCGCGAGTATGAGATAACTCAGAGGCACTGTAATACCTATCGATGTTGGTTGTCAGTCTTCGGCATTGATTTTCCTTGAGCGGAGGAAATGGTGCTTTGTCGATCCGATTTCTCACTTCTTCTCTTACGAGATTTCTAGTTTCATGAAAAGAGCGCTCTTTCTATCAACGCAGGGCTCAGACCTTTTTACAGCAGTTGAATGGGTTTAGCTTAGAATTGAATCATGCCCCTGCAAGATTGGCTGGCCATTGAGGACTTGTTCCGATGAGTTTAAAAGTGCCGGCGAGGCACGGGCTTAGTAAGTGAATCGGCAAGTTGGTCAGAAGTATGAACATGAGAAATACGCAATTTACCAGTAGCAACTTGATCTCGAACGAAATGGAAGTCAATGGCAATGCGCTTCATACGAGAATGGAACACGGGGTTGGCGCAAACATAAGTGGCACTTACATTGTCACAATAGATGACTGGAGTGGGTGAGATTGGAACTTTTAGCTCTTGAAGAAGATTCATGATCCAATTGACTTTAGCGGCAGTGGAGGCAATGGCCCGATATTCGGCTTCGGTGGAGGATCGAGCAACTGTCTTTTGCTTTTTATAACTCCAAGAGATAGGATTGGCTCCAAGGAAAACAACATAAGCTGAAGTGGAAGTTCGATCATTAGGATCACCGGCCCAATCGACATCTGCAAATGCGTGAAGAGTGCGAGGAGAATTCTTACGGAGCAAGAGACCTTAGTCAAGAGTGCCAACTAGATATCGGAGGAGGCGTTTTACAGCACACCAATGAAGTGTGGATGGGCAATGCATGAACTGAGAGAGCTTGTTGATGGCAAAGGAGACGTCAGGACGAGTCAAAGAGAGATATTGTAAGGACCCAAAAGCTTGACAGTATAATTTTGGATCAGACGGTGGCGAGCCATCTGATAATTAAGCACTTCAGTAGTAGCAATAGGCGTTGAGACAGCCTTGGCATCAGCCATGTTAAGTCGATGCAAGAGGTCACTGATATACTTCCTTTGAGATAAGAACAAGCCATTAGTAGTGTAGTGAGCTTCAACTCCAAGGAAATAAGAAAGCTGGCTTTATAGAGAATCGTTTGGCAAGAGTAGAGATAAAAGCATTCACTTCAGCTGCTGCGGATCTAGTGATGATTATATCATCAACATAAACTAGTATATAAATAACCTAAAATGGGGAGTTAAGTATAAACAATGAGGAATGTGAGGAATCCTTCATATACTAAAAAGGTACGAAGCTCGTTATACCAAGCACGAGTGCCGAAGGCCATAAATAGGCTTATGCAACTTGCAAACATAATCAGGAGTCAAAAAGTCTGAAAACCCAGGTGGTTGTTCCATGAATACTTCATCAGTTAAAGAACCCTGCAAGAACGCGTTATTTACATCGAGTTGGCGAATAGGCCAACTATTAGTCACAGCAAGAGTAAGCAATTTACCTAGATGCCATTGACTGATTAATATTAATAAAAAAACAACATATGTTGAATCTGACTCGATCCAGAGGTATTTCCAGCCCTTGGAGTGTGCTATAGCGATAGCCATCCCCAACCCACTCTGCCTGATATGTGAATCCGCTGCCCAACGAAAGCGCAAAGCATCCATGTACACTCTACTCTGCAGTTTCGAAAGATTCCTCTGGTCCTGGCTGACCTCTCGAGCATCCAATCCATCTGTATTAACTTGAATCCATCCAGGAGGTGGAGGTTGCCATAGAATAGAGTGGATCACCGGAGCTTTGTGTGGTTTCCCTTTAAGCTAAGCCCCAACGCCCGAAGTCTAAGTAGATCAGTCTGCGAAAGTGTGCTTCGAGCCCAGTTGAGCTTTCCAAGTTCTCACGTGCGGATGGGAGGCGCGAATGCTATTTGCCAACTGGTGACCCTGCCCGAGCAGTTCAGAAAGTTCCTCTTCCGTCTTCTCATGAGCAGACAAAACTTGGGTCAACTTCTGGATAAACTTCACTTTGCTTTTCAATTCTCTCGCTGGAAGAAGGACTCCCACTATATGACAGGCAACTGCCACTGGACTAACATCGGAACCGAAGACCCAGGCAAGAATCTTCTCTGTAAGAGACCTTAAGAGGTTCTCTGTTCGCACATCCGTTTTCTTGCTCCTCGGCTAAGGGCCTTCATCTATTCTTGGCAAGCCTTCTTGTCTGTTCTAGTTGTTACAGGCTCCCCGCTCCATCAAACAGTCCGGTGGCAAGGTCGGAAACATGATTCCTCTTTTTTTCAAAGAAAAGGTTGTCGATTGGTCCATATTCAAATAAGGCAACAAGAGCTTCTATCGGTTCTACTTGATTCTTCCTCTCAACCAGTTCACTTCTCCTTTCTAGCTCGCTATCCTAGTTCTGGCTTTGGAAAAGCATATGTTGGTTGCCTAGTGATGGTGGTTACCTTTGCCAATAGCTCCCATCTTCTTGTGCGTAACCGAAGTCGCGATCAGAAAGGTATCTTTCCGGACACAGAGGGACCAATCTTATCCCTTACTTAACTTGCTGCTGCTAGCTCACATCCTCTAACCTATCCAGCTTTACCAGTGAGAAAAGCTACTACTACAAAATATGGTCCTGCCCTGCGGGGCTAGTTCTTGTTTTCGCTAATCAGCATCCGGGGCCTCAGCTCCGCTTTGATTCGACCTGCTTCCTGGAAATCCCCAATGCACCAATGTACCATTGGCAGATCCTTCTTTCTTTTAAATATCATATATGATCGAAACTAAACCGATATGACTTTCTCTGGAGCATCGCAATCCGAGTTCCTGGTGTACCACCCTTGCTCTCCGAGGCATATGACTTTTCCAGCTAATCCGTTAATCCTATGACCAGAGGGCTGCCTTATCGATTATCCCCATTCGAAGTCGGCTTTGCTTCTGCTTGTTTTAGCTTATACCCCTGATCCGTATATCTGCCTTGGCCCCGCTTTGCATTCATAAATGTCACTATTCGTCGAGTGCTTCCTTACCTGTTTATCACCAGCTCCCATTGCCAACTCTAAATTACATGAATTTCACTAGTCCGCCAATCTAATTAGGATTGTCCTCCCGTCGGTTGCATCGCTCCTGCTCGCAGTAGTCGTTTCTTTGCCGGTGAATCAATTTCTTCTAAACAGAATAAGGCCGGCATCCTGCTCTCGACTATCCCTACCTTGGTTGGTAAAGTTACTACTCAAAGGATGGCTTTTCTTTCCTACCTACTATTGTATTTGATTCACTTCTTTTCAAATACGAGGGTGAGGAGGGATATTCCTCGACCGGTTCCAATACGAGGATTGTTCCTTCTTTACTAAACTAAACAGTACCTTCATCCTGTTAGGAAGAAATGGAAAGACATTTCCATTTCTCAAGTCTTCCACGAGCTCTCTCTCTTTCATAAACCGCCTCTTACTCCATAGGTCGAAGATATAAAAATCATACTAAATATAGTAGACAGAACCAACCATTAGCCCTGTCTCTTGCCGTGATTCCATTCCACCAAGTTAGCTCGAAAGCAAGTAAAGAATTAGCTCAAGTAAACAGAAACAGAAAGAATCAAAAGAAAAAGAGCAGCAAAGCTGGAATGAACCTTGTCTAATAGTATACCTTCTTCGATCTCACGACCCAGGTAGCAGTAGGCAAGTAGTGAATCATACCCCATTCTCTAACTAGAACTCCGGGTGAGCTTTTCAGGGCTATGACGAGGTGCGAAGCAAGGGAAAGCGGTCTTCTTTCCTTTCATGGACCTTTATGAATCGATAATATGAGGAAACTGATGCTCCAAAGAGACAGAGTGGCAAAAAAGTAAAGGTAGAAGGGGCAGTCGTCGCTGAGCACCTTTCTTTCCATTTTTCTAAGAAAGGGGTGGACATCTTCAAGGCGATTCCCGTGGGGCCTGGTCGCACAAAGGATGGTAATTGCACAATGGCCCAAGTCTACCCAATTAAGAAAGGGAGCCAGGAATTGTGGATAAAAAATAAGAAAAGAGAAGTGTTTAGCTGTACCAAGCAGGCACTTCTGCCGCCGACTCCCACCAGGTTGGCTACCTGTCCATTCGGGGGTATATAGGGTGCCCAAGGACTCCGGTCTAAGGCCAGCCTTCTTCGTTTCCCGAGTCAAAGACTGGAATTCCTGGATGGAGAATCTGCCTCAATACAACATGAGCTACTATGCCCAATGGGGACTTCCCCTGCTCTATCAAAGAGGTTTTCCACTAGCACACGACCAACTATCTTTTCAGACTGTATCGCCGTTTATCTTCCTCCGGCCACGAAAGGGATTTTTGCTTTTGGTGAAAAGAGTATTCCTTGGAAGCAGTATCATAACTGCTATATTGCGACGACAGAGAAGAGAGGTATTTTGGTGTCCCCACGACTTATATACGTTACGAATTAAGTAGTTGCATCGAAACTCCTTTTCCTTCCTCCTTCAAAAGAAATGCATCCTTAAGCTCTTTCAACGTTAGAACTATAAGATAAGGCTTTGACTATTTGAATTCGACATCAGTAAGTTGGACCAACCTTGAGGAAAGAGAGTAGCTTAAAGGAAAGGATGGAAATATTAACGTATCAATGGATGGAAACAGATACAACCTTCAAGCCAAGCAAAGAAAAACAAGCAGTTAGCCGTATCTGGAATGGTGTCCACTTACAAAGAAAGAGATCTAGATCTGGAAATATTCTCATCTCACAACTCCTTAAAGGATACCCCCGACCCTGATATGGAGATAGTAGTAGCACACACAGTCGAGTTCTCTTTTCCTTTCGAGTAAGCAGCACCGAGCCATACCTAAGCTAAGATATGAGAGGCTAGATGACCTTGGTTCTTACCTCAACTAGGAGAATATGATATCTTCTGATTCTGGCATCCGAGTAGAGTAGTAAAGTCCTATACCGCAAGACCTGGGCAGCATATAACCATAACTTTCCAATCCTGCTTCCTAGCTTGAGGAGAGGATGTTTTCTACGATATATTTCTTCCCTTGCCCCGTGCAGATATGGAAGCCAAAAATGGTATATCCTTGGCGGTTTATTTCTCACTTTGTAGTGGTAATGGGTTCATTCTTCGTGGAGATGAGCAGAAGAGATTCTTCGTTGAGACAAAGTTCTTTATTTCTGGCCCTCCGCTGGCGGTGAATCAAGGATCTATCCAGGATAGAGCTGCATTTTCTTCCAAAAACACAAGCGCAGCACTCTCCTAATCCTAATTTCTAACTAAAACTACTTCTTCCTTCTTCAAAAGATAGGAGAAATGACAAGCTAAGAGAAGTATTGGTACAAGTATCGGTAATGCTAGCCTGTAGTGGGATTGCTTCCTTCGAATAAGAATAAGGGATGCAGTATCAACTCTAATGACTCCTATCTTTTGAAAACCAACTAACTCCCAAATTCCTGTTCCTCTTCATTCTCATAAAAGAGAGGATGGATTGAGATAAAGTCTATCTCATATAGCTGTCAAAGTAGTACTTGCTATTTTAGCTTGGGAAAGTGGATTTCTTTTTGAAAAATGTTTGTCTCATATAGCTGGAAAATGACTCAAGCCTATGGGAGAAGAGAAGAAAAAGTCTATCTCCCCTAAACCATGGAACCCTATTTTCGCTTGGGCGGCAGGCTCGATTGACAAAAAAGTGTATCTCACCTAGTGGCAAAAGTAGTACTTTTGACCTATCAACTCAGCGACTTCCCTGACTTGACTGGAATTTACGTAGATGAGCGATGCGTTTTAGTAAGATCTTCTGAGATGAGAATCGACTGCTTTCCTGATGAAGTGAGGGTATAGGGAAGTATATGCACAGCACACATACAGAGATCCCTGAAACCAAGTAGATGACAACAAAAAGAAGTCCCTGAAAGCAAGGAAGACTTAACCTACATGGCCAACAACACTTCCTCCTGAATAAATGTCAGCTCTAACTTCTTCTGAGGGGAGCAAGTGAAAAATCGCAAGTACAGATTCGTAGGTTCAGCTTTAAGCAAAGTGCTCTCATTTATGTGTTTTGCATTGTGAAATGAGTCCTACTTCCCGTTCCTAATTCCTCTCTTTTAGAAGAGATGTAGCTTGCCTTTAGTGGCTGGTTCCATCATTTTGGGGCAGCATAAGATTTGAAAGATGGACTCCCTTTTTTCTCGAAGGTTGATTCCTTGCGGAGAACGATAATAGCCTGCCTCACTCAGAAATGACATACATATAAAGGTGAAGCTTCCTCCGAAAAGAGTTCTTATCGTGGGTGCGGGTCTGTGTTCCCATGGTTGCTTGGTTGAAATAGTCTCTTTGCTTTTCAGCTGGTTCTCATCTAGCCAGTTCGTTATTCATTTCTATATGATCAATGGAGAAGGTCGGTATCCTTCTTCCTAGCTTGATTGGTCGCCCTGATTTGATTTCGGTAAGGGAGGCAAGGGAAAGGTTTCTTCTGGGCGGCTTACCACTTGATTGATCCATATGTTCCAGGAACTTCGACTTGGCCGGAGGATCAGATTTCTTTTGAAAAAACTTAGTCTTAATGGGAAAATCGTCTGTTATCGCTTTTCCCTCGTATGAGTCAATTTCAAATGAAAAACTTGATGCTCACTATACGGCAAATGTTCATTCTCGCTTTTTCCCTCTAGAGAGTCGATTGACAATTCAAATTCTTTATCTCGCTATACGGCGAAAGTCCATTTTTTGGCATGAAATCATCCCATTTCGCTAATAAAAAAGGCTTGAGGACGAAAATCCCGGGATTCCATACTTGATTCTTTTCTTCAGACTCTCGTACGAGGGAAAATCTGGTTGATAGCGAAAATCACGGGAAAACGGACTAGGCGGAGGTGGGAACTCTACTTTAATGGGAACTCATTATAGGAAGGATTGGTAGGAAGCAAGTCCATATTGGTACCAGTCTTGTTGCGATGAATGGGATCAGGATCAGTCAAGAGAGAGTTCTCTTCTAGCGAGTGCCGGTAGTGAGAAGCCAGCTCTATCTCAGAAGTTAGCTCCATAGACACCCAGGGAATTCTATTTTTGTTGTGATAGTGGGAATAGGCCCTGATCAAATAAATACATATATAGGGGCAGGCCCGAGTCGATAAATGAGGATCAGTAGCGTGTCCATAATCCAAGAATTTTTCTGTGCCAGCTTAGCTTAGAACCCGCATAAAGATGAGCCTTAACAGTGTGCTTGCTATTGAATATGGAAATGAAATGAACAGTCTCGAGTGTGGGTCATGAACGAACCCTGTAACGTATCCAATCCAATGACAAAAAAAGAATAAATGGGTTTGTGACTACTTGACTTTGTTTCACTTCCAGTTTTGAATGGAATCGATGCCATCCTGTCCTTTCAATGCTATGAGGCAGACGAGCACTAGCAAATGGAGATTTCTCCAGCCAATCCAAGAACTGCTTGCTGACTTTGAGTTTCTGATGAGCAACTCACTCCTATAAAGAGTTCCCAATTTCCATACTTAACTTATATAGGCGATAGCGCACCGAGCGTGGATCTATCTTAGGTAGAGGAATATGAAAGTCTAGAATATGAATCATGCCACTGTCTGTCTACATCTACTAGACCCGCACCTACTATTCTTGAGTCAAGAGAAACCTTAGAACGGCACTCCAGAAAGAGAGATACTAATAGTAAATATCCAGATCCAGATCTACTTCCGAGCGAGCAAATAGTCACCATAAGGTTCCAATAGAAGAGATGGCTGATTTCTTGCATACCATAGTAGATAGCCCAGGACCCCAAAAGAAGGACAGTGGGATTTGGTAAGAACCATTAGATGGCAGTAGGAGTCTTCCATAATCTTCAAGATCAGCTAGGCGACAAGCAAGGAAACTCTATTCGAAATTAGATACCCCGCCTTTCAAGCAAGAAGACTAACCCCTCAACCTATGCAGAGGAAACTGTCTTGAAAGCAGACTAGCCACCCGAAGTAAGAAACCCCTTGTTTTTGGATGATAGGAGATTTTCCGTTGATAGCCAGGGAAGGGAGAAGAGAAGATCCATTTCCATATGTCATTGCGAGTCCACTATGAGAACTAAGATCGGGAACTACCACTCAAGGTGAGCCCTTAGAAAGCCAGATTTGTGGAGAAAGCGAACATGCGCAGGAGACTGAACACACCGTTTATCTCTCTGGCACACCTTTCAATGAATTCCGTGCTACCTTACCGTCTCTAGTACAAGATTCTGGAGCACATCATTCTTTCATGCTAGCCCAGCGGCTATGCTCAACTTGATATCATTTGATACCGTCACTCCTACTTGCTGGAAATACTTGTTCTTGAGTTGGGTCGACACCTATCTTTCTTTTTTCATGAAATAGCTCAGCTCTGGCACCATGGAAGTGAGTTCTGGCATGATTGCTAGCACGAATGCTTTAGGGATAAAAGCGCTCTAAGCTCTACTTGATAGTCTGGGGTAAAGGCATAGAGATCACTAGAAGTAAGTTCCCGGCCAACCCTAAATAGTTCTTCTATCTGCTTCGAGAAGAGGAGATGCTTTCATAATCATAATTAGTAAGGGAAAATATGGTATTCATCCATGTACGAGATGAAGGAACGCAGCACACTTCCTTCTAGGTCGCGGGCCATAGGCCTTAAGAGAACTAAACTAGTCGAAATCATGAATAGCACAGGCACCCAGATATTTTTGGATTCCTCACAGTGACTCTTTTCTTTCTAGAATCATTAAATAGCTCTGGCAACCCGGGAAGGCCATCCCAACAAGTGGGAAAACGAACCTTGTAGGTGGGTGGGGTTTCATGGAAACAAAAGGATTCTAATCCGTTATGGAATATGCATCCTGTCCCGTATTGGAAGTAGAATGAAGTGAGTGGAAGGGTATCATTTCTGTTGGAACAGTATCTAATCCAATGAGGAACTACGCCATGTGACGAATAAAATAACTTTGGAGCTGAGCAAAGCTAAGGATGAATGCAATGCAATCCTGAATCCAATGAGGAACTACGCCATGTGACGAATAAAATAACTTTGGAGTGGAGCTATTGATTATTGAGGGGAGGTGAATTCCTTCTACCTATCTGAGGATTCGGCATAGACTTTTGATTGGACTGTACGAAGATCTGTCTTGTTTCGCGATGCGAGGAAGAAAGCTGCTCCGCTCTGAGAGGTAGAAGAATAATCCGTTCTCGAGTCAGGGAAGCACGGCATGGACAAGGAAGTCAAATCCCACGAACTTGGCACTGTATCTCTACCTATGTAGATTTCTTTGGAATAGTTCGATAACCAAGGAGCACATACCCTTGTGGGTGAGATTGGAACTCATATCCTACCACCTCTCTACTCGTATTATTGGATTGGCCTGGGCCTAGAGCTGTAGAATCAGTAGTAGCCCGTGGGGAATCAGCAGTAAGCAGAACTTGATTTGAACGGGGCGGGGCCCACTAGACTTCTCTATTTCATGATTTCATGTTATAGCGCGGGCTTCCATCCCTTTTGGAAGAACCAACTGGGGACGGAATGTAAAGGCTCACTCATCTAGATCCGGCACATCACAATCCATGGCTAGGGCTAGATGATCACCGGCATCATCAACAATAACAGCATGACCCGGCTGGCATAGGGTTTGGCTTATCTGTCTTCTATCGCTCTACGAGAAGGCTCTATCGCTTCATCCTTTTCAGGATCTACCAATGGCAGTATTCGGTGATCTGGCCTGTCCTTTGAGAACAGTGACTGGAAGGATGTCCTACCGCTTATGAGTCAAGTATCGGATATCTACTTGGATGAAATCCGGTCGGGTAGAAGCATTTCTTGTGATATCGGGAGAAGAGATGGGCTCATGCTTTACACTACTTCCCGAGGTCCACTAGAAAGGATCTTCTTACTAGAAAGGATCTTTACGACTGTTCCCATCAACACTTAGAAGAAAATGGAGAACTTTTTTGATCTCCAAGAACTGGCCCAGTAGCCCCCGAACTAAGGATCCATCCAATACTGCTTACTTCATATCTCCTAACCCAAATGGATTTTCGACTTCTGCATTTCAATGGGAATTTGGGCATCAACCGGATTTTACTTAAGAGATCGGGACAAAGAGTTCGAAAAATCGGAGGATAGAAATCAGAAGTAAAAAGTTTTCCATGGCCCGGCTGAAAAGCGCTTTAGCACCCTTGACTCTGTGGAGATGCAACCTTTTTTCAAAACAATTGACCCTCCCAAGGTAGTTGGCTAGTCCTCTAGGCGCCAATAAAAGAAAAAACAGACCTACCAAGATCTGGAACTGCATATTCATAAAAAGCATATCCCTGAAAAGAACATATATATCCGCGAGCACTCTACTTAGTTAGCTGAAAAGCGAATATGGGATTTTGCACCATAAGCAGATGCTGGTTTTTCAGATTGGAAATCTACTCTCCCAAGCTCCACTCGATCTTTTGCAACTCTTGGTCCCCTTAAAAGTTCTCGGGGGCGCTTAGGCCAGTCATAAAAAGAGTAAATAAATAAATATGTCCTGAAAAATGCCTTGAAAACTCTTCTCTCCTATCCAATGAGCTCTAAAAGGACAAGCCTTTTTCTATAGACGAATCGGGCCTAGAACTCACTTTTTATATCCTACGCTACATTCATTATCCCAAGAGGGGCTAGAACGACGGATAAAGCTTCTAAAAGCGGGCTTCTAGAGCATGTTCCATTATCCAGGTAAGAAAGAAAGACTGTTGCACTCGCTCTTTGAGCTACGATCGACGAGGTTGATCGGGTGAAAATGAACCGAAACCTATAAAAGTGCCGCGACATTAAATAGATATAAAATAAAATAATCTTTTAGTCCCTCAAAGTCCAAGTTTAAGAGGCCAGTCCCAAAACATTTCTTGCAGGACCACCTTTCTCCAGGTCTCTTTTTTATTGACTTTGGCACCCACACGTATAATGTGAGGAGAGGAATCCAAATTCGATGCATAGCTGCCCCTCTCTTCCCCGAATTCCTCTGGCAGGATCCCTTACTGGAAGGGGGGTAAAGTATCTACGCTCTAGTCGTATGTATCCTGAGAAGGGAGTGACCTAAAACGGAGGAATGCTTGTTCGTCTCATTCGGATATGTATGGCCGGGGTCTGGTAGCTCCCTATGACTATTCCTATTGGGATGGCAATCTCATATCGAATCACATATCGTGTGTTCGATGTTCCTTTCGTTCGCATATCTTTGAATCGAATCAGCTTCTGCGGGCAGGGGATAACCGAAATAGAAGTGCTGCCGGGGTGATTGACCATTAGGATCCAGTCCTGTTCCTTAGTTTGGTTTTTCCTACCAAGGATCCAGCTATGCTATAAAGTTATGTTAGTGGCAGATATGGATAGAGTATGGATAGAGAAAGTAGCAGCTCGCTTTCTTTCGAAGACGGGGTTGAGAAGAAGGTAAGGCAGCTTCTTCGATCCAAATCTTATGAACAGATTCATTCATTTCAAATTAAGAATCATACGCAACCTCAAAGAAAGATAGCCCTCCTCTTTACGAGCTTAGTAACGGTAAGTCCGTTCCGTTAAAGGATGGGCACGAGCGAGGGGCGGTGATTGGAATAGTGACTCATTGGCTATCAGATAAGTGAAGCCACCCAAAGCTATTCTATTATCATAAATAGAGGTAAGAGCTCCTCAGTTTCGTATATAGCCCCCTCCGATCCATGGTGGATTGTCTTGCTTTTCATCAAATAAGACAGACCTAGCAGCTTACTTAAAGAAATGAAATTCTCGTGGGCAAAGCTTTTTCTATTTATATAGGCAGCTCCATTCCTTGAAAGCCAGTCAATACTAGAGTAGAGCTCAGAAATCTTCTTGGGTAGCCTGGTTCCAGCTCCCTTCATTCCTCTGTGAGAATAGTTCACGTATAATACTTTAGAGCGAGTAACTAGTCTTTCTATTCGCCTTTCTATTCTAGTAATTCTACGTTCCTCATTCTATATATGATACGTTCCTTATTCTAAAGCTAAAGTGGTGACTCTAACTAGAATATAAATACTTCACCTTCAACCCAAGCCAAGCTATGAAATAGGGATCATGGAAATCGGGCACACCCGAGTAAATCTAGACTAGATGATCTTGCGAGGCGATGCCAGACCCAGAGTATAATGTCTCTGGGACTAGACTGGCTAGAAGGCAGTGCTTATTAATATCGGAGCTGAAGTGCGGATCAGTCGTGAGAAAATAAAATCCTTTGAATGGATCAGTGAGTGTAGGAAAGCCGGTTCCGTAGGATCACTTATGTTATGTGATTTCGTGGGAGATGCTTCTGAATCAAAAGATGCTGTAAAAGCTCAGAAACGAGGCTTCTCAAATTCTTTTTGGCATGCCCCCTCTACTTCTACCTGTACCGATTCATGGAGTTGACACTAATCCATTCTTTCTATATTTCTTTCATTCTCTTTGATTGGTCAACAAAGAACTTTGAGTCGGGCTCTTCCCCTCCCTCTTGGAGGAATATAGCCATCCATCAAGCCTACCCCAACATAAACAGGAATCACCTGATAAGCTGAGTGATAAAGATATCAATCTATCCTTTGACTGGCACTTTAGCAGAAAATCATGAAATAAACCTGGGCCCACTAAAAGTCCTTATTTAGGGAATCTTACTTACTTAAGAAAATAATCAACTGCCACCACCACATCATTAAGGCCTGCGCCTTCAAGCCCAGTGGAATTCTCGTTCGGATGCTATTCTCGCTCAAAGATCTCAAAATGTCGTATCGAAAGGAGAGCGTCAATTCTCTTATTTCAGCATCAATCTGAAAGAGTCTTAGTCCCATAAGGCCGAAACTTGGAATTGACTTGATAGATCTTCTGCTTGTCTCTCGAGAAACTTTGTATTGGTCTCCACCTCAGCCCAGTCTAACTCTGCTGATAGACTGTGTTTATATTCTTCTACGAGTAGCCAGCAATGGAAACGTATGAGCGTTAGTTGGCAATGGAAATGGGTGCAATAAATCAGGTATCTAATCTGGCTAGAGAAAGGCTAACTTCAAAACTCAGGGCTTCTCATTGATAGCCATAGTAAGAGGTTTGTCTTGTTGGTGGTTGATTCAAAACTACTTCCTCTTGCACAACTATAATGGGAACTACTATGGAGAGGAGAAAATACTCGAGGAGAGGAATATCAACTACGTAAGAAGCTTCCTCAATAAGAGTGGTTGTGCCAAGAGACCCTTGTTGGAATTGATCTACTGCCAAAGTGGAGTGGGAATATATAAGAAAGTCGAATGGATCTGTGGAACTCCCCCGAATAAAGGAATCAAAGAGTGACTCGCCAGACTGGCGATCAAAACAGAAATTCTCCTCCGGTCATCCACTTTCCATCGAGGGAGAGTCGACTAGCTTAAAGAAAGGTGCCGGAAGAAAGAAAAAGATCCTAGTCTCCATTTCAGAGAGTATAAGCACAGGAAGAAGGTATCAGGAATGCTGGTTCGGCGGAATAGGGTGATTGGTAAGGCTTCATCCCTAAAGTTATTCAACACGTGGCTACTAAGATAATTGGATTCCTTTTTCTAAAGTTATGCTCGTAAAGCTGCAAAACTAGTAAACTTATCGACCTGTCATCCGTTCTTACCCGAGCTGAGTCTTGACTTCACTATCTGTGACTTCGCCCCACATTCTTGTGCCAAAGAAAGACAGAAGGAAAGAAACCTAGACTTGGAATCCCGGCGCCTTGACTTTATATGACAATTCTAGATGAACTGGGCTAGCTAACCAGACAAGAAGGAGGTCCCGGGCCTGGACCGACACGATTCTAGTAATTATACGTTCCTCATTGGATCTCGTGGAGTGTACTCTTCCCTTTGTTTAAGAAGAAGTTGGTTTAAAGAGTAAGAAACACTTATAGACCATAAATACTCTTTCTCACATAAAGATCCAACTTTTCGGAGCGTAGCTTAAGGCCACACCTGTAGAGCCATGGCCCTCAATAATTCTATATGCAAACTTATCCTTGCGGAATGAGCCATTCTGGGCATCAACGAAAGAATCCATAATCATTGACGAAGAAGACAGTTGTTCAAGCAGTAACTGAGGTGTTGCATTGAAATAAAGTAGCATTGCGAGATACGAAGAAAGAAGCCGGAAGTCTATATGGAATACGCTCTTTAAGGTCGATTAAGGCTTGTGTGAATGTTGAACATCTGCTACCAATCAATCCCATTCCCATTCCCATTCGTATATGGTATATGACGCCTTCTTAATTGAAAGCATCTCCCGTCAAAACCGCTGAAGAATAGATAAGATAGGCCCGCTAGATTGGCACCCCCGTGGAGTAGGCTAGAAGCTCATCCGCGAACGTGGAATCAAGAGGGTTTTTTATGGATGTGACAAGTATATCTCAAGCTGAGGCCGCTAAGGAAGTGCCAGCACAATCATGAACTGCGCCCGTCAGAGCTTCTTCTAGCAACCCAAGAACTCTGACACGTCTGAGAACCCGTGTATTCCGCCGTGTATTCCGTGTTTTCTTCCTGCTTTCTGCTTTCTTGAGGAGAAAAGGGGCTCGTAGAATTAGATTCAAATAGAATATGAGTGAATATCTTTCGCTGCGCACCAGTTTACGAGCAAGCATCCTTCGTGGATCGGGAAAGGGAATTCGAAGAAATCGTATCTTTCATAAGCATCGTTGGTCCGATCTGCTCAAAAATAGAAATGAAATGGTGAACTTGCCTTAGAGAAAGAGGATTTCTTACTTCCAATCGGAATCATTTTTAGGCAATACAGGGAACCATCCCAAAGGGGCTAAAGTATGTGTGGGTCTCTCTCGTCGAGTAGACCTTTTCTCGCTCTCTTTTTCTTGCAAGAGTTGTACCAGCTTTGAGTGAGGGGTTGGATCAAATCAAGAAGCTCAGCATTGAGGGATCAAGTCTTGCTTGAATCGTGCATATCCTCACTCTGTCTCCAGCTTTTCCGAAGGATTGCTTATCCCATGCTTTGAGCGCTAGTTTGGTCTAAAACAGTTTCTTCTTTTTTCAGAAACATTGGATTTCCTATGACCGGGAGCTTTCTTCACTATGGGGTGGGTTTCCACATGCTCAATTCATGGCTTTGGTCCAGAGCTGGCAGCCGGAATAAGACGAGGATTGGGGCATGATCACTGCAGCCCCGCGTAAGATATTCAGCACGGGAAAGGAAGCTTCATGCTTTTGGATCCACTCAGGATTCACTAAGGCTCGCTCTAGTCTGCCGACGATGCGTCTGGCCCCACCGGATGGATTGCTCCAATAGAGTAAGTGCCCCGAGGAACGAGATCGGTCAGGTTCGCATTCTATTCTGCAGACAGTCAAGAAATCCATGTTTCTGGCACCTTCTACCGGAGAAATAAGAGATTCTTGAATCAAAATCAATGAATCAGATTTTACCTTTGGGATGGAAAGTAGATTGCTGGAGCAAAAACTTCTAGAGTGAAATGAACAACTAACACCTAGGTTCTTTTACCTTACCTCCTAGGCTGCGCTGCGAAAAGCTTAGAGAATCAAGAATCATCCTCTGAGACTAGTTCTATACACGCGCTAAAGTGGCGCTTGCTTCAAACTGGGTTGCCAGAGCTGGCACTTATCGATATAGAAACAAGAGCAGGGTGATACAAACACAATCAACTTCCGCATTCGAGGGCAGAGGTATCGGCACTTGTGGAGTAAACCTGACTCCGTTCATGTTAGGACATCCATCCTTCCACTCACAGCTATCAATCCGGTATTGGAAGCTCAAATCCTCTTCTCTTCCACTCCACATGTCGAGATTGCATTGCAGTAATAAGTTTGTCTATGAAGAGCTAATCTAATTGTATTAGTTTCTATAATGGATTTCTTATGTGGAATACTAATGGATAGGGCCTCGTTGCTAAGTGCTACAAGATCTAGTGCACTGGAACTCGTGGTTATGGACCCGAATCCTTTAGTATGGAACATTGTCTTTTCCAAGTAAAAACCCCTAGTATATGAAAGAATGAAAAGGTGCTTTTGTTCTTGTGGAATAAGAAGCCCTCGTACCTTAATGAAAGGAAAATAGGAATTTTTCGTTAGGTATTTGACCAAATAGGATTGTCCAGTTCCTATAGAACCTATCACTAAAATACCCGATAGGGCTAAGCGGAACGAAAAGGGTTTTCCATGAGATGGTAAATGAAAACGATTAGCCCCACACGAGGTTTGGGAATAAGTGATTGTCTGATAATGAGCAAGGAATATACGTCTTTCTGCTAAAGAGAATCTATTAAACTCATAATTCATTAGATCCTTGTTAGCAATGTCAACTAGGTATCATAAGTAAATGGATATCGGTTGTTCAATCCTTTGATAACCAAGGTCATTCTTTGCTAAAGAGAAATGATCACTATGGGTCAGACTCAATAGAATTGGATCCATTCCAAATAGCGAGAATTAGGATTCTTGATCCCTCTCAATCTCTCTTTCAATTCGAGGATCTGGAGAGTCATCTCCGAATATTTTCGATTTCATTTTTCTATGATATGTCTTTCTATATGAAAATTGGTTATTTACGATGTACGATGATCCGCATCCATGGCTGAATGGTGAAAGCGCCCAACTCATAATTGGTAAATTTGTGGGTTCAATTCCTGCTGGATGCACGCGAACGGGAACCTTTGTCGTGCCCCGATTTGTTGGGGTTGGCACGTACCTACCGACGGGGCCACAGAAGATGAAGGAGAGTGCCGAGAAGATTCAACTTATTCTAGATTAAAAGCTGCTCAGGACCAGGTACGCCGACCACGATATTTGGAGTTTGCAGTAGGTGATCATGCTTGACTTCGGCTTGAACCTACAAAGGGTGTGATGCGTTTTTAAGTGAAGGATTAGGTATAGCTGACCGATACATAGGACCTTTCTTGGCCCATATACCCCTAGCCCTTACTCCCTTGTTTCAGTGGTTGGTCTCTACCTTTTTCTGTCTCTTGGCTACTTTGTCTTCCTCTTCTTTATATTCGAATAAGTGGGCCAATCTGGCTTTGAACCGGATTGCTAGCCTAAAGCTAACAAAGAATTCTCGCCCCCTTGTAAATCCAATCCTGGAACTACAGCTGAAAAGGATCGTGCAGTGGATGTGTCAGGTTCGAAACTTGCTCCCCCACGTCCTGAGGACAGAAATTCTCACTTAGCGCCCTGGGGAAGACTTCTAGACTGCTGTGGGAGCTCGAAGGAAGCAGAAGCAAAACCTGCTTTCTTTCCAACATCCATGGGTTCCTCCCTGTATGACATAGTCCATTGGATTGGGGCAATGGTACGCACCTATGTTTGGTGTCCCCTCTCTCACTTCCTCGTCAGATCCTGGTCCCAAAGGGCAATACATTGAGTCGGAAAGACGGGCTTTCGTAAATTCCATTCTGTAGCCGAACTAGCCCCTGGATCAGCTCTCATAGTGGGGGAATCAGAGTCAAGTTAGGCGCAAAAGAGGGGGTTGACATCATTTGTCGTGATTGGATCAATCAGACTCCCCCACAGGAAATGCCAAGGGGCGCCCTTTCTCATTATCATCTACCGCCCATTTCTTCATCATCTGCTGCTGCCTTAAGTGCGTAAAGTAGGCTCAGCTTCTTTGGTTTCTAAATATCTTGTGGTAGCCGAAGGGTCCGCTTGTTAGATTGAATTGAATCTTATATAACCTACGTAGCTAAAGAGAAAATAATAATAGTCTAAGTGGACCTCTCAAAGGTATAAATAAGTAGACATTAGTCTTACAGGTTCGGTCTTTTTCTTTTTTTGTTATGATGCCCACTTTTCATACTTCTCAATTCTTATTTATTCAAGGGTTCGTATGTACTGAGTGACTCTAGGTCTATTCAGATGCAGCTTCAAGAGAGCTTTATTCGGCCTTTGTATGACCGTCTTCCCTTCCTGTCTATCTCCCTCCGGTCAGGTAGTTCTGCTTCCGATGCCGGAGGAGCAGGGTGGGATAGAAGGGTAGTTTCTGAGTTCGAGATGTCTAAGATTGGAGGTTCCGCTTCTCTAATGTGATAATAAAGCAACAAAGCGCTCATCCCTTGCTTGTTGACCCGAGGGATCCCTTTGTGACGGCCTCTAGATTGAACTAGGGCTTTGCTTCGCTTGCCTACAGATGATAGTCTTCACAGCCAACAAGCCCATTCCCATTCATTCCTTCACAGCTGAGTTTGTCTTGTGCAGGAGATGGAATGTTCACAAAGCACGTGCATCCGAAGACTCTGAGGTTTGATTTGATTTGAATAGTAGAAGCTTGTTTCATAGGATAGGATTCGATTTGCTTGCCGGGAAAGGTTTGGGTTGGGAAGCTTAGCAGAGGGAGAGGTATCATACATAGAAGTCTTGAAGCGCATGGGGCCCCCAAGGTGAATGTGAATGGTGACGGGGTGATGGGCAAGCCTGCCGCTGGTTAATAAGTGGGAAACTATCCGGAAAGTAGGTATGCACTCACACAGAAAGAAAGAGTGCCATAGGAAATTGGAGTGGGGATTCTCTAGTATCAACTAGACCTTTTTCCGTAGTGCCGTTGGCCAGTGTACCATTGACCACGGGCGAAGCGCCAGGTTATGGGGAAGTCAGAGTCGAAAAAGCATAGGCATTTCCCATTTCCATAAGGTCAGATCTCTATCCAGTGCCTGCCGTGCCGGGATTATCTAGAAAGGATTAGTAGTGATTTGACAGTTATACGAGCATGAAAACGAAAAGTATGACTCAATGATATATATGTGAGGTTTTCTTTAATAGAATGTAAGGCAGCAGAGTCGACGGTGTCACATTCTATATCTGTATTGATCGTCCGATCGCAGCAGACGAAGCATCAGTGCTGGTCACAAAGAAGTCAGCTCTATTGAAAGCATAAGCGCCCAAGGAATAGGTTGGGTTGTTTTCAAGTTGCCAGAGATAGATTTCTTAAATCAGTTCAAGTGTCTAAGAGGAAGCTCTTTTATGAATTAGGACATCGGCAGGTATATAATACGTGTGGGAAGTCCAGTCCTGGCACTTACACTTAAATAGGAGCTTGAAAAGAGATCTATTCTATCTGAGAGTTGAGGCTTATTCTTAAGTAAGTAGTATCCTCTTAGAACAGGCGGGTCTTTAGTCACGAAGAGGTCAGGTCGAACAGTGGAAAGTATTGGATTTCCATATCAATAATATCTCCCAAAAGAAGGAAGTTGTTCGCCAGAGGAATCAGAGTCTGCGGGGGTTCTTCATCAGGAGGAAAGTAGAAAGTCGTCTGGCATATGACTGTTACGAACTAAAAAGTAGAGATGAGTCACCGACTCGTGGGACGATGAACCAAGTAGTGTCGCCAATTGGCGATCTGTTTTCTAGAGAGTATTCTGTCCTGTGTTGGCTATCTTCTGGCACTGTCTTTGGTCAGGGATTTGCCAGGCCAGAAAAAGAAGAAGGCGATTTGCCAGGCCGGAAAAAGAAGAAGGCGTTGTTCCGTACATTCTCTTTATTCGTTGTCCATGTTGCATTCTATTATTTAATACTCAAGTCTGCCTCCAGATCCAAGGGAAGAAAGAAGTAATGGCTCTCTAAACTCTGTTTATAGATTTACGGATCGGTCAGCATAGCTTTTGGCCTAGAATTTCAGAGATGCGAGTGCTTTAGCGCTAGTTCAATGAGTTTAAAGTTATGAACAAAGAAAGAAGACATATTGCCAACTAAGATGAGTTTATTTTTTGCTATTTTAGCTAAGCTAGCGTCATATTACTGAATTCATAAGGTAGGTTGTCCTGCTTATTCTTGCATATCCCTACCTAGGCAAGGGAAGGAAGAGTGGGTTAGCGGGCTTTCTTCACATGTTTATTTTTTTCCTAAAAGGAATTTCGAAAGAAACTATGAAAAAATAAGATTTCTCATCCAATCGGACAGGGCTCGCGAACCTAGTCTAGTATAGTGGGATGAACTCCGCGCCTGCCTGAAAGCATGAGTGCCGAGCCTGCCGGGGCATTATCCATTTTCAGTTTCCCATCCTGTCCTTCTTCTTAGCCAACTGAAGAATCGGTTGAAGTCCATTGATTGTGCAAAACGAAACACACTTTCTTCTTTTCCTCGTACCGTCCATAGAGGGCAAGAGTGATGCCTAAAATCACGGGGAAATGCAGTTTTCGAAATCCATATTGTGGTTTCCAGAGGTCAAATCTGCTTACGTGATTCATGTGAGAACCAAGGCCAGCTCAACCAAAGCGTGCCATAGACTTCAGTGCTTCTTCAGTGCTTTAAGAGAATCAAAAGTACGATTGTATTTGTGGTCATTGGACGGAATAGGCCCATCACCTTTCGAATCAAACACAGGAATCATCTGAAACAGGCTCATGAACCCTTGTTTTGGAAGCGGAATCTATCATTCCTACTCTTTTTCAGGTCTCGGGCCATAAATCGTTAGAAAAGATGATTTCGATTAGTGAATGGGCACGCTCCTACTGATCCTGCACTTGATTGACCTTGCTTCTGGACTTGATGGAAGGAGAGAAGTCAACCTTTCCTGTACCCACGGATGATATCCTGAATGCAAATCTATGGAAGTATGAAACCACGAGAGGGAACTGTCTACTAGACCCGCACCAAAACAAAGCTAGCCTTGGGAATGGATGAGATGAGTTCTAGTCCGTATTTTAGGAAGGCCAGTGCTTGAAATGATGTTTTCTAGCTGGAAAGCAGTTGCGCTAACGCTTTCCTCTTACTCACTATCGCGAGTCTAGCACATCCTAAGTTTTCTTGCTTGGTTCAGATGCGCATCCAATTAGGGAAGAACCCCGCCCCGAAATGAGTTTGTTTCTATGGCAGAAATAAGCTTCCTTTCTGGAGTGAAGTGGAAGCATGAGTGCTTACACGAATGGAGGAAAGCGAATTACTTACTTGCTTGGGGCTCGGTGGAAAGCTATTCCACTGGCCGGATAAATAGTAGCTATCCCGGCACCTTGACTTGAATTGAGTTGACTGCTTCTTAGCATTGACCTCTTAGCCGAGTTCTGTCACAATCGCCGGCTAGGCTGCTTACTCGAAAGGGACTGACAACTCTTTGAGGCCGGTGTGAATCTACCCATTTCTTATCCATTGGCTAGGTCCCTGTTCTGTCTTTCGTATTCTACTCGCATTGAGTGAACTGACACATTGATTGGTATTGGTACCAGATGTGAATGAATGAGATCATTTCTGTTTGTCGGGATGGGAGCTGATATCGGTCCTTTGGACCTTGATAGGTGGAAGGGGAGTTCATGAAGTCGGAAGTTTGATACAGCCTAAGATTGGATCTCTTGATATCTGACCTTGTTTCCAATTCGGCTGCCAGCAGATCAGAAAAAGTGTGTCCAGCATTCAAGTAGGCAACCCTATTATTCCAAGCGTGGGCCGGGGCAATCATTCCTTGCTGCTAGAGACTAGAGAACAGACAAGAGATTTGAACCGAGGCTGCAATCAATCAACGGCTTTCCTCCCTTCTTCGTGTAGTGTAGATTGGCAGTACGGGAGACTGTTCTTCTTTTGTTATTGGAGTCGAGGTACCCACCACCGGGAAAAGGAAATCGGCCTTCATTCGTTTTTCTTCATCGTAGTCGTCCTCGTCTAAGGTATCATCAGATATAGAAGAAGCAGAGAGTGGGGTAATAGCAAAAAAGGAATATAACTCGTCCGAGGAAGTGGGCTGTGGCAAGGTCTCTTTCGTAGAGAGGGTAAGTTCTTGCACCAGCATAAGCTTTTCTTGCACCTTCTTTAGCATAGGGTTGGGTTGGAGGTGAAGTTATGGCTCAGCTTTCTTGATCTGCTTTCTTTGGAGCTGGAGTGACAGTAGTTATTTCTTTTCGAATAGGAAGAAAGGTCGTCACTCGGATTCGGATAAAGGAGAAGGACCACGATCAGAAAGAAAAGGGGAATGCCGAACTGGATACTCTGCTTAAAGGAATAAGCCTCCCTTGGATAGATCGAAGAAAGAAGCACTGTGCGTTACCTGGTGTAGTGGAGAAAGCAAGGGCAAAGGTTTCATCAGAAAGAGATGCTCGAGCGATACCAGGATCACGATACGATTAATCTGATGGCGCAGCACGAACTGGAAATAGATAACCGCAAGGAAAGGGAACAGTTTAGTCCCTCCGATCCATCAATCAACGATAGGGTTACCCAGAATTCTAATTAATAGGAAGGTTGGACTACCTCGAATGGCAACATGCTCGCTGATTCCTACCACTCCTATCTACATAACTGCTCCAGAGAAGGGAAGGCAGATGTCGAACCAGCGATTGAGTGTACTAGTTCATTTAATGATTGCAAAGCGGAGGCTAAGGACATAACGAACAGTGCGCAAAGAAGAAAGCATGGGCATGGATACGAGACCAGAAGAAAAGAACGATCACCGTAATGCGATTAACCAGAGTAGCCGCCAGGGTGCAGTGCACCCTACGCTTTGAATTCTTCTTGGCAGCTCCTTTCTTGTTCGTTCCTTGCTCCCAGCAAAAGAAGCAGCTTCTTAAGTGGATTTATCCGGGACTGATACTCTTTTCCGAACTAATAACCAATGATTTCCATTTTGACCAATGGATACAGCTCATGGTAAGACAACATATGGCTTCTTCCTTGAGGGAATGTTCTAGCCGCCTCCTTCCGCCGTGCTTCCTCCGATCAAACAGCTACCTAGGCTTCCTCGCATACTCGGCTTTATCTAGTTTAGGATTGACTATTCTCTGGTGGATTATCTGGTGTCATAGTAGGAATCACCCCTTTCTTCTCAGACGGTCCAGTATATTGGTCAAGGCAGCTTGCTCCAATCATGCTTTGATTATTGAATGAAGAGTTCACTCGTAGAAATGTCCGTTCTTTCCTTTGAGCATATCCGTTTGATTGCTCGTAGCGCTAACTAGCATAGCATCCGTTTTCTTGCTTGGTTTCTTTAGTATCACAAGCCACGGATTGAGCAACTAGCGCGGTTGGGTAGCAGCTTTCCTCTTTTCCAACCTCTTACCAACTCGGGATGGCCTCCTCTCGGTCAAGGATCCGACCTTCCCCTCGCTCCGGGGTTCTATACTTTCGATGCTTCTCTTTCGATACGATAGCTATCCCCTGTTTAGTTTCTCGGCTTCCTATCTCTTAGGAAAGACTAGCTGGATCAGGTTAAGGGAAGGAAGTACGGGTCAAGTAAAGAAATACAACTGTTATCCACGAACAACCTTTTCTCATATGAATACCGTGCGCCAGTAAGTAGTCCATCAAAGCTAACCCGGGTTAACTACTCTCTAGGAAGCTTCCCCGTCCTAATCTAAGGAATGAATGAGGGAAAGTCTTGTCTCTTCTTTTCTGACACCCACTTCTAGATTGCCAATTCTCAGATTTCTCGGTTCCTTCTTTGGCTCGCCTTGATGGATTACTTCGATTACTACCGGACTTCCAGATTAGCTGCTTTTTACGCTTCACGCCTTTCCCTGCTGGGGTGGTGTCTTTCGTAGTCAGAAGCCTTGTTTGGCCATCAGGCATTATGTAGTTGGCATGGGATGCGTACTCCTCTCCTCCTAAGAAGCAAGGGATTTTTCGCAAACTAGCGCGTTGTCGACGATGAAAAGAATGCGAACCGAAGACCCCTTCCTCTCGAAGTGCGGTGCGTGCCATCGTAAGTGTGACCCTCCATCTCATATTTATTCATTCAGCAGAAACATAAATCTACTCGAGGAATCACTCCTTTCTTCTTTATAATCTAAGGTGATAAAGAGTAGGATTTGGAAATTCCTGATCCCGCCAAAGCAAAGTCCGTCCCTCCTTCCTGACGAATGCTTATTTGCCATCTAATTTCCCAGAAGAGCAGAAGTATATCTGGGGATCGTCCACATTGAGGACTTGCCATTTGCATCTTCCATCTCAATGAAATAGTATTTTATCACGTTGAGGATTTCCCCGGTAGTTGTTTTGATCTAATCTTGATTACTAATCATCTGGATTAGCTCGACCTACCAATTTAACTTATCCTAGGGACTCGTTCGTTCACCGTGGACTATACTCTACTAAACTCAGAGTCGAGGTCTCTTCTTCTGGAATTGATCCTTTTCTGAGTTCGCTTATCAACTTATCTTTCCTATCGTCGTACTGGTTAAGGGTAGAAATCCAAGGATAAAGGAGAGGAAAAAGCGTTCATTCTGCCCAATGCCTTGAACCCGTTCGGTCTCCCTTAATTGTGATTGAAATGACGATGACAACAGGTTTCGCTTCTGCAGCGGGCATATTATAAGCATCAGCCATAAAATCTAGAGATCGCAATGCGTTACCCACTTTTGGATCCGTAAAACGGAGAACATCAGTCCATAGAGGGACTTTCCTGAATTAGTGATACGAAAAAGTAAACGAATAAATGTGGGAAAAGTTGGGGACAGAAAAAGTTCCGTAATCGTCCTATTTTTTCGTCCTTGTGGAAGCGAGAAATGCGTAACGACTTGATTTTTAGATAGAGGATATTGGAAAGAAGTGCGTAGGTAGGCCTCAACGTGTTCATTGAGTAGCTTGAGGAAGTTTGCCATTGTGAGACGGTTAAGGCCACCCCTAAACTCCTGGACCAGTCTACCAGTGCTAATACTTTTCCCCCACATCTTTAAAGGAATCCTAACTTTGATGCCCCCACTATCTGTAAAAGAGACAAGCAACCCTGTCCCACCAAGAAAAATGAGAAGTTTCTCAGAGGTAATCTCCTCCCAGCAGGTCTAACTTATCGCAATAATTTTTGAGTCGCATTAAAGAAATTTGGAATTCGTGGAATGCCTAACAAGATGGTGATCCACAGTAAGAAGATAGTATGTAACTAGAGGGCGAGAGTTGTAAGCCAATAGGGGGAAGTACAATGCTCAGGTGGGAGGAATCCAAGCCTAAGCACCGGATAACTCGTACAGAAGGATAGAGGAAGAGAACCGGGTGGCTTGACACCTGGTGATGTTAGAAAGAAGACAAGTGCTTATGCTTATAAGGAACCCCAAGGTTAGCTTATAGCTCTTGAGTCTTATCTTATCCCTCCTTCATCCCTATTGCTTCATGTTATGCTTGTACGACTTTTTACTGATTCCTATCTTCTCGGCGTTGGCTTGTACTTCTGCTTATAGGGTACCTGCGTTCTTCATCAATACTGAAAGCGGATGGACTGTTGGCCAAGCTAAGGCAAAGCCGAATCTCAACTAAATCTGACTTATTTTCACAGAGGAAGAAGCTTCTTTTTAGCCTAGTGCTTAGAACGAAAGCCATTGCAAAGAAGCGAAGGGCGCTAAGCGGGGATGGTCAAAAAGTAGAAACTTATACTTTCTGGTAAACAACTGGTTAGAAAACCGTATCCCTGCCCCCATTAAGCGTGCTTGGGAAAGACTCCAGCTTTATGAAAGAGGTAGGCCCCCGTAACCAATTTGAAAGGGACACTGGCCTACTAGGAATTTGCAAATAGAAAGCCAGGACATGAAAGTCAGACAGATAGGAAAGGGGATACCTAACCCCCCACCCAGGAAAAAAACTATGTGTGGTCATACTCTCTGCCACAACTTTACTTTACTTTTGCCCCTTTTCGCCCTATGGTTCTTGCTATTTGTGGGTCCTTTCCAAAGGGTTTCAAGTGAGATAACTAGTAGTGTAGTGCAAATAGTGGGCTCGTAGCAGGCTGTCTTAGGGAGTTTGACAAGATCCCAAGTTTGATTCTTTTCAAGTGCTCTTAGCTCCTCCAACATGGCCTCTTGCGGCTCCTACGAGCTTACTATCAAACAAACTTATATCCTACTTTTCATCTGTAGGTTTTCCCCCATTCATAGGTCATCTACTTCGGCTTTTCCTTCTTCATCTTGTTGTTGAAGAATATCGTCTCCATCCATTTAGGGAATTCATACATCTGGACTCGTTGCCCATTCATTTCACTTCTGCTCGCAGCACTTCCGTACGGGCCAACAGTGCCTAAGTCAAAGCCTTTGATTCTACTCCCTTAGTGAAAGTGGGGCAAGATTAGACCTATGATGAGACTACCTATTAGTGTGTTTCTTTGGTGCAAGAGGATCACCTATTTTATCATTCGTTGAGGAGAAGAAAACTGCGAAGGAAGTGATAGATCATGGCACCGGGGATGATGCGATTCAAATATTAGGGAGGCCACATCTAGTACCACACATTTTCTTCCATGGATAAGAAAGCCTATTATATTATATTAAGTAAGGGCCTATGGCTTGGGCTACTGTGACATCTGTTTAGTCATAACTGCTTTTATAATTAATAAAGGCACTGCGGCATCTGTAATGGACTACCTTCCGCTACTGTTTAGTCTGCTCTCTTTAACTGTCCCTTTATTGTTTATAGGACTCGTATTGAAGTCTTGGAGTTTGATTTTACTTGATCTTTCTCGCCCACTAGACTCTTTCAATATCATATAGAAAGGATGAATTAAATATCATTAATCAAGGCGCGTAGCGATTAAGGTGAATCAAATCCTCACTCTATCCTTGTGTTCATGATAGCCCTAGGCAGCATAGTTGGTGTCCTGTAGGAATGGTTGTAGAAGGTAGGCAGTCCCAATCCTAGCCCATTGCTTTTACTTAGTCCATACACTCCATGGCTTACATGACATATCGGACATACTACAGCATGAGGCATACTTGCCATACTGGACAGACTGCATAGGCTTAAGTAGTAGACTCATGGCTTACATACTGGACAGATTGACTCCTGTAATGCTTATTGCCAATCTAGCTAATGGGCTGACTTCATTGGCTTGCTCTCCTCACCTATGGATTTGTATTGAAGTCTTGGATGATGTAGTTTATCAATCTTAGAGCATGGTTCGTACCATACCTGTAGTGCCGTTCCTTGTGGTTCTTCTCCTATGGTTGCTTTAACGAGCTGGAAGCGCCCTTCGACCGGCCCAGCGTTGACGAAGAGGATTCAAAGACAAATGGCAATGAAAGGTTGTGGGAAGAGCTTATTTGAATGAAAAGAGCAGAAAGAAGCAAGTCGGGGTGAAGAAGACGTACGGTGAGACAAATACTGACTTGTAATCGCTGAGTCTACTGACTTGTATTCGTGGAGTCTATAGTATGCTCTTTTCTCTCTTTCTTGCAACTTCGTTCTTTTCTTTTTTGCATCCCTTTCTCAATGTCTTATTTGATCTCTTCCACCTTGCCTATGCCTATCGGGTATCCTGTCCCGGTGTATGTACCATAATGGATTTTAGCATAAGAACAGTGCTCTTCCTCGTTGGCTCGGTCCCCCCTCTCTCGTTGTCAGTTTGTCGACTAATTCTTCTTACCAAGGCACAAATCTGCTGCATCTATTTCAAGGGTTGCACCTCACTCGTCACCACGCCATATTGGCTTTTCTCTTTCCACTGCCTCAGCCACCACTCCTTAGCTGCATAATCCTTGACGAGATCATAATGTTTAATTAGTTCCAGCCACGCTGTGTAAGATTTCATTCCTGATGCATTTTTCTTTTATTGTCTGGTGATTATCTTTGAAAAGTCGGCACCCTAATGTAAACAGATCTTCAGTGCGAATATTAGAGCAGACAACTCCAAATCGTGCGTAGGATAGTTATGCTAGTGGGCAACTGGCCTTTCCCATAGGCTATGACACAGCATAAGAAGAAAGCTTCGCTCAGCCTAAGTCAATAGGGTATGATCCGTCTCTGGCACGGGCATGGCTAGAATGGGCACGAACTGGTCATTGTCATAGGGATGCTAGCCATGGTGTAGTAGCATGATTATAATAGGGTTGAGGTCAAACTTTCTATTTGAATAGGGACCAGTTAATATATACATTTTGAAACTAGAAGGTGTTTCCTTAGCTTCAAAGTCTCGGTCGAATAAAGAGAAACTCCACTGGTAATGTGAAAAGAGCCCTACCCGCCTTCATAGAAGATAAGACGGAACAAACTTCTTCTTTGAAACTAGGCTAAGGCTTGTATTCTTTAAAGTATTTGTTTTCATTCTTTATTGCATCTCCTTTCTTGCAGCTTTGGAAAGAGTTATCCAGCAAAATTAGATTCAAGTCCCTTGCCCTGGTACTTTCCTTATGATAGATGGTAGTTCGGTCGTTTATTCGCCCTCTCCCTAGTTTCAGTGAAGAATTGCTTGCTCTACCTACTACAAGAAGAACCTATCGTAGCATACTATGGAAAATGGTAGGGTGTGTGGTGCGGACTTAATGACAAAGATTAAGGCCAGTACTTGTGTGTACTTGTGGTATAGTAAGTGGTAAAAGGCAGGCTACTAAAGCGTCCGATGTGTGCACCTTTTTCACTGCTTCTACTAAGCCTTTTTGCATGGATTACGAACAAGACCCTCCTTCATCCCTATTGCTTCATGCTATGCTCTAAAAAAGCATTACCATTCATCCTCTCATTTTCCATAAGAGCAAAAGCAAGCTCAAAATCCAGAAACTGCGTTCGTAGCGGAAAGAAGACCCTTCCATTTTACTTTGAGGTGAAATGCAGAGAGTACACCAATTAATGTCTGCGAGTTAGGTTAGGCACCAAGAGCAATAAGAAAGCGTTGGAAATGTTGGCTAATGGATGCAAATCTCATCCTTTGTCTTTGAGTTTATCTCTACCGCTGACATCCACAACACTGCCTGGATTGAGACTCATTATCTCCTCCTGCCCCTACTTCTATGAGAGAATCATCCCACTTTAAGCCATATATCCCCCACATTGCTAATTAGTTTCCTTACCAAAGTTTTTATTTCGGTATGTTATTTGAATACCGAACTTCTGTTCAAGCTATTTTTTAATAACCTTCACTGCAACAGGATAGATCCCTTTCACTTGAGATTCTTATTAATTATAGCAATCAGCTATCCAACCTTTTCTTCCTTCTTTCCACATCAAATCCACAGCATGCATGCTCAGGTTGAGAAGTCTTAACTTAAGTTAGACCATCTTCGCCAACTTATGCATGGATCCAAAAACGATATTCCTGCTTGACACACTTTGCCATTACCCAGGATCACTCTTCTTCGGAAAAGCATACTCCATCTACTTTTTAATAGCTCCACTAAATGCTATTGCGTGAGGGTACTGTGCACCTACTTGCATCTTAGCCTTGTACTGCGTTGGGTGCTTTGCTCACTATGAAAGCTGGTAATAAGATTCGATATAAGGAATGACTCAGCTACGCTTCCTTCTTCCGCACCAGTAGCTTCTAAGTCCAAATAAGGTTATTTCCTAGTCAATCGATCACATGATGACTTCTTCAATAACTCTTTGACCCTAACTATGTATGCATCTGCTTTGCCAATAATGAGATTTCCAAGCATTCCAGGCTTTGACACCACCTTTTTCTAGGCCATGTCAGAGCTAAAAAGAAGTTGTTAATTGAGAAATAAAAGCAAAGAGATTTGAGCCATATGCATAAAGGTTAAACTTACTTATTGGCATACGAGCAGAAGCACAGGAAATGATGAGAGGCGCGCAGCGATTGATTACTAGCATATTCAATTAGACAGGTTTCTTTTCAATCAACACAAGCAGCAGGCGTAGCTTTTCATTCACTCGCTCTAAGCACGGGAATAGAATAAAGGTATGGGTCCCCCACCTTACCATCAGTTCTGTCAGACTAATTGCTAAAGAGTTTTATTCGATTTGAGACAATCAGGAGATGGGCCTTTCTCAAATTGAACAGTCGGCCGCTACTAAGCTATACTATAGGCTCTAAAGGTCTTACTTTAAGAGTACTCCTATTATGTATGGGTGGATCCACTCTACGTAATGAAGCCAGCCTAATTGGATAGCAGCAGGACTTGCGAAGTACCCAGGCAGGATAGTAAGCTACTCATAAGGTTTTAGGGAATGGCGTTTGGACTCCAAGTCTATGCCTCCAACCATGTTACAAGTGCCCAAGTCTAAGTTCTTCCAAGAGTTCAGACAGGGGATAGGGTATTTACCGGTAAGCTCTTTCTCAATGCATATTTAAAAATCGATGGGGGTGGGTCGGATTTGAAAAGAAAGGACCCCTATTACGGAAGTAGCTCAGTCAGTCAGCTATCTTGAACGTTCTTTGCAAGCACTATTGAGCACTAAGCAACTCTTGCTGTCCCTAAAGGGCCCTTCTACCTTTTCAGAGATAGCTGGTACATGACATCCATTATATGCTATTTTGGAAGTGAGAGAATGCACAACATACTGACAGATAGGCCAAAGGCTCCCTTGGCTCCAAAAAGGAAGGACGGTGCCCTCTTTCTCGCTACATCGATTTTCGTTTGGTTTATGCTTGCTTTCGTACTGTGTGTGATCTTTCCGACCTCTTCTCTTCCTTTCTTTTTGGCAAAGAGAAAAAACGGGACCATGAGCACAGGAGCCGCAGGCGAGGGTACATGGACCACATACAGGGTAGTTCCCCGCACTTGAAGCATAGCCCACGAGCACGGCGATAAGTTCGTTTGGTAAACAAATGGCTCTGCCCTAGCTTCTACTTCCTAGTTTAGTTGATATCTAGGTTCCAGTGTAGTAAGTCTTCCAAATGTATAAACACTTTTCTTGTGTGGTTGAACCTATGATTATGATCGGTTGGGCGATCCGCCTATAGCCAGCCTTGGTCCAGGGCGAGCATTCACAAAGGTTTTTCTTCTAAAGGAAAGAGGGCTAAGAAGTTCCAGGTGAGCGATCTACTCATCTTCCTGCTAAAGGCAATCTCTATTACCGGAACGTTTTTTTCTTATTCTTTACCCAGGCAGGCCTATCTCAGTTCTGTTAGTAGTTAAAGAATATAAGGTACCATGATGTATTATTAGTTGGAACCAAGCATTATAGAAAGTACTAGTTATTACAAGCCTAGGTAGAGTGCTTTTATCCAGCCAGGTGAAGCTCCACTCAACAGCTTCCATCCGCTGGGCTCTTCTTTACAGTACAGGCCATCAACAAGTAGAGGAAGGTCGATTGGATCATGTCCGAATCCCATTGCAGAAGAGTGAAAAGCAGATTTATGTATACATACCATATGACTGAACAACTCTTTTGACTGCAGACCCGTAGGAGGAAGGTGGAGTTAGTTAGATGAATTGCACCCGACATGGCTCGATGCGTCGCAACACGCCATCCGTGGAAGAACACACATGAATAGAATAGGCCTCCATACTTGCCCAGCCCACAGCAAGCATCAGTGGTGGTCACAAAACCAGCACATTGTAATTCGATCATAATGTGAGTGCTTCCCCATAGGCAGAAGCTGAGTCTACAAAAAGGTGGGAGCATAAAATGTAGGTGAGTCAATTGCGTGTGGCCTTCAAGTATTTCGTATTGTAACAATATTCAATCGGCATCCAAACAAAGGTGCATGTACAGTTCCTAAGGGATACAATTTTGTCCTAATCAACCAAACAAGCAACGGATTGAGCAACTAGCGCTAGGCGCATCCATTTTCTTGCTTCATCGAGAAAGATTAAATAAGTTGATAGCGCGATCTCGTACTAACACATACTCTCTAAATATTGAAGAACTTGCATGCGGCCACAACCGAGGTATGAGTTCTGATCTCAGACTTTGTTTGGGAGTTGCTTGCCCCTTCGCGTCGACAAGGAAACTGTGGACGACAATGGGTTTAGAATTAGAATAGAACGAGGACCCACACCACAAATAGAGGAAAGGGCAGAAAGGGGCAAAAGTAAAGTCTAAGCGACATATGGCACGAAAAGGAAATCCAATTTCAGTAAGACTTGATCTGAATCGTAGTTCAGATCCAAGTCGGTTCAGTGAGGGCGACCACGAAAGTCACCGAATGGGTTCGGTCCGTCTTTTCCTGATCTTTGTTTGTCCCCCCAAAGGCATGAGAGGACGTTGCAGATGTCCGGGACAGACACGACTTCTTCTAACGCTAGAAGACCACAGGAAGAAACCCGGGACCAGAGCATGTCGTGAAAGACGCACACGGGGCGGGCGTGCTTCGACCGTGTCTCCGGGGCACAGTTGAATGTAGATATCATGAATGCGAGGATAAGGATACTAGGCCGAGAAACCCGGGCAAGTACTCTACTCCCCTAATGTGCTGATCGCTAGCGCATCCAGGGCCCCGGCGCCCAGCTCCGCTGGAGAGGCCATCACTGATCTTAAAAGTGCGTCTACGGTTCGGATAGACTGATTCTTCGAACGCCTAGCCCCAGGAATCAATAAAAAAAACAAGTGCTAAGTTTCATTTCAGATCAGTGAATAAACCGAAAAAGAGACCTTTTTCGCTCGGCGCCGCACTATGCTTCGCTTCAACAAATGAGAGTTTTCGGTGGAACCGGTGAACCACGCGAGCTGGTTAGATGCGTGGGGCAGAGGGCTCGTAGTACCTGATAGCGCAGCTATGCAGTGGAAGGGAAGGAGCCTAAATCGAATCCCTTCTTTCTTTCTTTTTTATTCAAAGACATAAAAGCACAGTACAAAGAGATTGGACTCTCGGATGAGACCTTGCAGCTACCGTTCCGACGCGCCCCTGACCCTATCTTGATTCAAAAAAACCGAAAACCCTCTCTAAGGTGGAGCCTAGTTGAAGCTGTCATTCAAAGAAAAAAAGGGAATCAAAATCCACTTTTAGGGATATAGATGAAGTCTCGCTCAGTAAAGAGAGTTGTAGATTCGTAGAAGAGGATCAGAGTACGCGCGCTACAAAAGGCAGCTAGCCAATGAAAGTAAGTGGAAAGAATATAGTACTTTTGTACTGACCCCTCCGGGGCCCCCGGTTGTTTTGGCGCGCCCTACCCCAACATTAGACTATTGCCTTTTTAGCCTACGCTTGCTGCTTGCAGCATGGATTCGATAGATCTATCGAATCCATGCTTCCCCCGCCCGAAGCGAGACTCTATCCAGATCTCAAATAATAACGAGCTAGGCGGCCGGCGGGCAAAGAAAGGGGGCGGGCCGGCCGGTCGGGGCCTTGGCGATACGTTCTTCTTTCGAAGCGTTTTGCCAATAGAGCGAGGGCGTCCTTCTAGGGTGGGGCGTTTACTTGAAAATGACAACCGCCTGTTCCAGCAGCGGGGGCCTTGCACGAAAGCAAACTGCCCTAGCAGTTGCTTCGCTGATGGGCCCTGCGAGGGGGGCATTGTCCCTCAGTTCTTACCAACCTCAGGTGTGTAATCGACATCTAACTTATTATCTTCTATTTTTTATGCAAGCTACTGAGATATGCCTCAGCTGTCCATTTCTTATTCATTCAGGGCGCCCCTAGTGGACTTGGCGGTGCTCCTTTCTAAAACCAGAACAACTCTGAACGTTAGGGAAAATAAGGGAAGACCACCTAAGCGAACCAACCGAAGGGACTTTATTACTTATCCGAACCGAACGTTAGCGGCTTAAGCTAAGCCTATCACGAGCAGTGTTGCTGCTTGATCAGCGGGGAGGAAGATCTCAAAGTATGGGGCAAAGGATCAAGCGCTTTTACTTTGCTTTGTCCCCCGGGATCCACCACAGGTTGGGTTTGAGAGCCGTGTGATGGGTGACTATCTAGCACGGTTCAGAGAGCACGTGTATGTAGTTTGTGCTGGTGAATGGAAGCCCCCGCCGCAAAAAAGAAGCGGCTTTTCCCACGGTTCTGTCACCATTGACTCTATTTATTATTATGGTAAATCATTGTATCAAGATGTCAATCTTAGATCTTATTTCAGTTCGATACGTCCACCTACGAGACTCACCTTTGGCTTTCGTCTCGGTAGGTGTATTATTCTACATTTTCCCAAAAGGACATTCATTCATTTCTTTCTTCCCTGTCGACCACTACGACTAAAACGACGCGACAAATCAAGACCCGGAAAGGATAAGGGCCGGTGGTGGGCATTTGGGAAAGTCGGGCCGATCGGGTGTCTTCATTCAAGCGAGGGTACAGAGGAAGAACGAAACGAAGTGAGAGGCCGGGGGGCAGGGAAAAGACTCGAGTCGATCGACCGGGAGAAGCAAAACGAAATCAGGATTTGGCCAAAAAAGATGCAACGTTATGGATACCATGACCGATCACCATCGAGAAAGAATAATTTTTCTAAATCACTTCGGGTGAGCGGGGCCTTCAAGCATCCGAAATACGCCGGGGTTGTAAATGACATAGCCTTCCTGATAGAAAATGACGACTCCTTCATAAAAACAAAGTTATTCATGTTCTTTTTTTTTACCAAAGAAGTCCCGCTCTGACGGCCCGACGAGTCATCTACTAAAAAGGACCCTCCCCGCTGTGCGCCCCTCCTTGAATTATTCGGTCATGCAATACTTTTTTAATACAAAGAACAAAATGCATTTCGACCCCGTCGTAGTTCTCAATCATTTCGTGGCACCGGGTGTGGCTGAACCATCTACGATGGGGGGAGCGAAGGGAGGAAGCTTAGATAAGAGAATACGCTCTCGCATCGCTTTTTTTGTAGAAAGCTCGACCAGCGATAAAAAGTGTTTGGCCCGAGCCAAAAAGAGGTTGATCCACTTCATTCGCCAAGCGAATGATCTTCACTTCGCGGGAACAACAAAAACCACCATCTCGCTCTTTCCTTTCTTCGGTGCTACCTTTTTTTTCAAGGGATGGGGTTGGGGTGTATAATAACCCATTTTATGAGTATGCCCGAGAACAACTCCTAGGTCAATTAAGGATCAAATGTAGGAACCTCATGGGTAAGGATAAGGTAATGGAATTGATAGAGAAATTCATAGACCTAGGTAGGATAGGCAAATTGATAAAGGGAATAGAGATGATGATAGAGATCATACTGAGAAAGAGGAGAATTCCGTATGGGTACAACTCTTATTTGAACGAAGTGCAAAAAATGCGATCTTTTTTGTCTAATAGAACAAACACTAATACCTTAATTGAGTCGGTAAAGATCAAATCAGTTTATCAAAGTGCTTCTCTGATTGCGCAAGACATCTCTTTTCAACTGAGGAACAATCCAGTCTCATTTCGTTCCATTTTTAGTAAAATAGTTAAGGATATTCCATTAATAATGCCAAAAGGGGTGGAGGGGATACGTATTTGTTGTTCTGGTCGATTAGGGGGTGCGGAAATAGCTAGAACTGAATGCAGAAAGTATGGAAAAACATCTTGTAATGTATTTAACCAGAAAATCGATTATGCTCCTGCGGAAGTATCTACTCGTAACGGAATTTTAGGTGTCAAAGTGCGGATCTCATATAGTCAAAATAAGAAGGGACGTGCTATATCCGAAACGTACGAAATATAGTAAATATAGTAAATGCAGATGTAGTAGGGGTCGCGAACCGGATGGTACACAACTTGGTTTTGGAAGATATGGCACCAAAAGTAGTAGAGCTGGTCGTCTTTCATATCGAGCCATTGAAGCAGCGCGTCGGGCTACAATCAGACAATTCCGTCGTGCTATGAGCCGACAATTCCGAAGAAATTGTAAGATATGGGTAAGAGTTCTCGCAGATCTTCCTATTACGGGGAAACCCGCAGAAGTTCGAATGGGAAGAGGAAAAGGAAATCCTACGGGTTGGATTGCTCGTGTGTCCATGGGACAAATCCCATTTGAAATGGATGGTGTGAGTTTGTCAAATGCTCGACAAGCCGCTAGATTAGCGGCGCATAAACCATGTTCGTCAACCAAGTTTGTTTAGTGGTCGTAACGTAATTGGTTAGTGGGGAAAACCGGGCCGGGACTCAAAATAATTTTACGAAGTGTTTGTTCCGAAAGTGGAAAGACAAAGAGGGATAGGGAGCTCGCCTCCTTCTTTTTTGTAATCGCCGAAATGGAAATTGTACGACGACCCTTCCAGGCATACGACCCTGAGACGTGACGGTGTCACTTTTCTGGCCCGGTAAAGTGACAGTTATATAAAAAAGAATAAGAAAGAGAAGCGTGATGTTGTCAGCAATCAAATTATCGTAAATAGATAGTATAGTACAGTTGCGTTGTTTCAATTTCTGTTCGTCGGTCCTTGGGTTACGAAGAAGAAGATGCACAAAGACTCCCATGTCTTTCTTTTGGTTGGAAAACCCAACCTGCGATTTCAGATAAGTCTTTCTGCTTAGAGCAAGAAGCGGAGCTACAATCATGCTTTCTTAAGTATGGAGAACAATATTTTACTTAGTTCATTTGAAACGTCAGTACTACTATGTGCTATTTGTACTATTATTTTAGTAGGCACGGCCACGTGTAGAAGATTAAGGGGGGAACAGGCCTCACTTGGTAAACGACCGAGGGAAGATGAAATTCTTGACTTACCCCAAAAGCGAACACATTTTGAAACGGGGGAGTCATCATCCTCCGGTCAACCCGGAAGCCCCACAAATCGAGCGGGTCCCGGAAGCCCCTCAACTAGAGGCGGGGAATCCAGTGGCTTCCCCCGTCCAAGTAGAAGAAGTGAAGCAAGAAGGACACCAGAAATGCAGGGACATAATTGGAATTCAAGATGAATCACGGTAAACACTTGTAGATCTTTCAGCTACACCATATGACCTAAAGTTAGAATAACTATTCGTTCTGGTATCACCCCTCTAAGCACCTCTTAATGATCCTAATTACCTAAAAAGAGAAAAGACTGGGACCGTCTCAACTGTAGCAGGGGTAATGTGCCCAAGAGCTCCTATCCTAGGCTTTCCTAGGCACCTAACCTAGCCTTGACATAGCATTCCTGTCTACACCTCTAGGCTACGAGCAAATATTATTTCTAATACATAAATTAGAGTGCTTTGTTGGCTGAAAGACTATGGAATTAGAGAAAGAAACAGTCTCCCACTGGCAATTCTTCACAAGTTCGAAACTTAACACGAACCCTTGATCGCTGTAGCTGAAGTGGTAAAACAAGAAAAATTGGTTCTTTTAGCCTTTCCTTCCCTATTTGACTTTCCTTATTCTAAATGGGAATCTTTCTTTGAAGAAATAAGAAAGGACTACTTGGAAAGTGACACAGACACTGGTACATCAGGAAAACCTTTAGAACTCACCGTTCAACTTGATCTTCGTAGGAAAAAGCTTCTTCTCTATTAGGACCTAATAGCAATAAATAGACCAGCCAGGCGAGTGAGAAAGGAGGAAACATTACTCTCTTTCTGCAAAGTCTGAGTCCCATTTGATGAGCCAAAAGAACCATCTCTATCTCTTCTTATATTCCAGAGATTACTCGCTCACCTACAATGCTTTGGGCCCAGTCTTCCCTATGCATGGATGGCTTTGAAAGAAAGATAACTAGAATCAATCTCTTCTCCTAGGAAAAGAATCGGATTTCTTCGAAGAGCTGCGAACTTGACCAGAAGAAAGGTCAGTGTAGAGAAGCTCGGTCAGTGATAGTCTTCCCCCGACCGTATTCTGACTAGAAAATCCTCTTCTTCTATTACAATTACAAGTTCCGTTCCTAATGAAACTACTCAAATCAAAAAGTACGTGTACAATAAAGAATTGTTATATGGGAAGTTTACTATTGGATATAACATGAGAAGAGCAAGCAGAGAACCTGTGTCCTTTATCATAGGTCATGCTATTTCTCTTTGGAAGATTCAAGTGGGAATGTTGCGCCCAACATGGATGTCTATGCTATTATTGAGAAAAAATGAATCAAAAAAGCAGCAGAATACGAGAAGGATTTATTTTCTTAAAGGGTGTATACATTAGAGTGTACCTGCTTGGTAGGCATGAAATCACTGACAAAGAGTTGCCTAGCTCCGATGAAATTGCAAGCATAATTTGGAATTTAATAGAAGCGGGCATAGCTAGGGGTGAACCACGAGAAGTTAGAGCAAGAGCTCCGGGTAGGTATCATAAACATCCTGAGTGTATCACGACATTGAAGCAGAAGAAACAGAAATGTTTTCCTTTCATTGTAGCCGATATAGAGACTGTTATACTAAATAATGTGCTTGTACCTTATGCCGCGGGGCTCTTAGTGGTGAATCCGGGGGATGATGTGGCTGCCATGGATGATCAAATAGACACATATTTTTGTGAAGATTACAATTTGATAATACCTTCCCTTGAAGAAAGGAGTACTAAAATGTTGGTAGATTTTATAGAGCGTATAGCCAAACTGGGATCTACTCACAAGGGCGTGAAAACAGTTTACTTTTCGAATCTAATTTCTCGATTGACTTAATGAAGTTTTTAGCCAGTCATATGGTCGAGTACACCATCAAACCGCTGATGAGGAACAAGAAGCTTTACCAGTTATCAATTTATAGGAAAAAAAGGGGGAATAAGAAATTGGTGTTCCATCTACGAGATTCATACACTCAACTCCCTAATAGTCTAGAAACATTGGCTAAGACTTTATGTCCGCACTTAGGTTCAAAAGGCTCAATAGCACATGATGAAGTTCAAGTGTCTTCTCTTCACTTCAGGAGAATAGAGCCCAATTGTTGGATTATATGGAGCTGGATATCAGTCTTTTAGGTGATGTGATGCTTCGGGCTAAATCAATTTATTGGACTAGATACAATGTGGATATCGGGGTATGTTTGACATTGTCATCGCTAGCTAAAAAAATATATCGAATGAAGTATTACGAGAAAAATGTTTGGCCTATCTGACATAAACCATAAATCCAAATCGATTCTAGACTGTCTTCCAATCTACATGCTTGACTGAGTGAGGATGTGGCAGCTTTTGTTCACATCATATTCCATTAGATAGAAAGAGCTACAAAAGGTGTACCAGATAGATTCATATAGTAGGCTTAGGCTCAAATAGCGCTTTGACTGATATAGGTAACAAATTTTCCAATTTACATCCAAGTCTTATCTACTTAGTTGTGGGCATTGCCCCCTGAAATAGAACTTTTCGCGTCCCCCTGCCTTTGCTATGGGGCCGGCGAGTTCACTCCTTGCCATGAATAGGGCTGGCTCCTTCCCCGAGATAGATAGAAGCCAAGCCCACTACGCGGTGCGAACTCCTAAAGAAGAGACTGAACTTACTTTCTTTCTTGCTTGCTTGTTCCCTAGGATTATGATTCCTAGGGTTGTTGCTTGCTTGGTTTGTTTATGCTTAGCAGCGGTTCGTTCAAAATAAAAAGGTAGAAGCCGCTCAGAAACGATGTTCTCTTGTCCCGCGCTTTCACTCCTTTCCTCTGAGCTAAACCTAGACCTCCCACTCCCACTCTCACATGTAGGCGGAGATGGAGACTCGTTCAAACTTAGTCTACTAAAGGATGGATGGAGGATGGAACCTTAAGGAAATGAACCGAAACCTATAAAAGTGCTGGGACATTAAACGCGGGCTCGAGCTTTTGCCTCCTTAGCCCAGGCAAGCGAACGAGAGTTAATCGCCCAATCGAGCGCTAATCTCGTTTCGCGAGCTGATCTTGCAGGTAGCATATGTCTGCTCTTAATTCATTTATTCTTTCGCCATCCGCGACCCATATGTCGTTCCTGCGATGGAGTTCTGTTCGAAGCTGATCCACTTGGGCTTCTAGATCCCCAATTGGATCGTTGCTACCGCTACTGCTATCTTCATGCCGTGGGGCAAGTTGATGACGGGGTACACCGATTGGCCCGGTTGACTTACGCGCAGTCTTTCTTGTGCGCGGCAGCATTTCTTAAGGGGGAAATCTTATTAGCATAATTTGTAGCATGATGCATGTGTAATTACAGAATCAACCTTAGTCGATTCACACCTTCTATACATTGCACTCTATATCTAGTCTTTAAATAAGTACTTCAGAAGGAAGCTAGATAAGAAAGAAAGAAATTTTCTAGGTAAGTCTTAGAAAATTCTTTTGAAGATGCCTCATAAGATCTGCAGAGATGGGCTTCGCTCCGATACCAGCTGTGACAGAACCTCCCAAGTCATTAGGCCCACCTAGAGTTGTCCTTGTCCAACGGACCTCAGACAACCCTGCAGGTGCTCCTGAATCACTTGACAAGTTCGGTATCTGCTTTTCTTACCTTTCCCAAGAGCGTTTCACCCATCATGTAGACATTACAAACATCGGAGATACAAAAATGCGGAAGCAGTTACATAAACTTACCTTTATTTAAAAGTAAGACAGAGTTAAATATTTACAGACCAGAATATAATATATGAGTGCAGAGTATTGTTATTACAAACTATGGGAGGCAAAACCCCCTCCCGATAAGTTTAAACAAAAGTTTTATGGAGGATCCTTTCCTCCCACAGCTTTAGTCCTGGTGCTCTTCCTTTGGTACCACCTTAGAACAGAAGCAACAAAAGTTGGTTGCTTCCTCACCTAAAAACAACATGGGACAAAGCCCTGAGTATGGAATTACTCAGCAAGTCTTACCTGACTAAAGAAAAGACTCTCAAGGGTATGCTAGCTTTGAGGGAGTCAAGGTAAGGCTTAACAATAGTCAAAGACTCTGTTTGCAGAAATGCTTACTAAAAGTGGATCCTTAAAAATCCAATTTTACTTGTCAGGTTAGGTAAGATTACCTGTCTCTAGAGTTCTTTCTACCCTAGTTCAATCACTTGACCTGCACTAGCCAATTTCTTAACAACCCTTCATCTTCACTGGAGTTCTACGTATAGGGCAGTGACCAAGTCTTCATAACCGCGAAGGTACGGAGATCCGAATCGATTATACTCAGCTGAGGATCTCCAATCACATGACATATGTAGCACTTAACCCTTTCATATGTCAACTCGCCACCAGGGTTCTTAAGACCAGATCAGGTTCACGCCAACCGAGAGCACAGATACACCACCATCCAGCCTCTTGCCATGGAGGGTACACGCTACTCTCGCCATCTCTCCACTCTCATTGCGTGGTATCTTATTCTAGCCTTAGTCTGCCCGAGGCAAAGCTTACCCATGACGAGGCATGTGACTAGTTAAAGGGTCCTCGGTCATCAAGCCTACATCAAGACGGTCCTTTATCGACTCAGACGGAGACACTACATCGAGACTCTCTTCTCGTGCAAGTCACCCGCCCGGTCTCAGCTTAATCATTTCAAACCCAAAGTTTGGTACCTGGCAGAGGTACATCTTTTCCGATGTTGAACCCATCATGGCCATGATGGATCCACCATCTAGTTTTATTTTCAAAAACATCCCTCCCACTTTGCAACATCATCTTTTGTAAAAACAAAACAATTTGTTTTGCTAAAGCAAGACTAAGCATAGAAAAAACCTTTTGTAAAACAGGGATTCCAAGGAAGGTAATCAAATTCAAGGAAGGAAATGCAGGAATTGTTTTAGCAATCAACTCCTATCACCTAATGCATCAAGCAAGTGAGAAGAGTTTTAAAAGAATCAAGGAGGTGGCAAATGCACTGGGGCTTGCCTTGTTTTACTAGTGAGTCAGGCTCAGTTCCACAGATGTCAAAATAGAAAGAGCTGCCTGCCTGATGTTCCTCAGGTGGTGGTGGTGGAGTCTTCGCTTCTTCTACCTCTTCTTCGTTTTCTAAATATAACCATACATAATATGGAATGCTTATGTAATGCTCATGAGAGTGCAAAGATAATAAGAGTTTATTATCTAAAGTATTGAATACAATTTTCCTTCACGGATCTCCGAGAACTTAGGGTTTCCGGAGTCAACAGTGAAGTTCACAGGGTAGGGGGTAGGGTTTTGTGTTCTAAGTATCAAACATGGCCCAAATTATACCAAACTTTACACAAGGTTTCTAAATAATATATAAGGGTCATCCAAAAAGTTTGGAGATTTTTGGAATTATTATATATTTTCTAAAAATCCATAAACAAGGTTTTAGATTGTTTTAAATACTCAATAATTTCTTATTTGAACTAAAAATCCTGAAACTATTTTTATTAAATTCTATGGAAAATTAGGAATCTAGCAAAATTGGTTTGGCATTTTTACCATTTTCTACAATTTTCTAGAATTGTTTTAGCTCTGGTAGAAAAATAAAAAGAAAAAGGAATAAATAGTCTTGGGCCGAAACCAGCCCGAGCCAGCCCAACCTGCATAGGAAACAGGGACGCACCCGTGCACGCGCGCCCGCGCGACTATCTTGCAAAAACGCCCCCGAGGTCTTAACTAATTTGTAAAATGCTCTACAGAATAGTTTAAGGGTCATTGACAGTTTACACAGGGGTCCCTGGAACTTCGTTTCTTCACTAAATAAGTCTCTGACCATGGTGCGCTCGCTGATCATCACCGACGCGGCCCGTGCCGGCCATGGTCGGCGACGGCTACCTCGTCTAGCTACCGGGAGGACATAACCGACCAAGGGTGACCTAGGAACACACACCAATTTGGCATGAACACACTGAGAATGGTCTGCCCACGTGCACGGCGGAAACCGTGACCACGAGCTCGCGTTCCCATTCAACCCTGGCCAAATTAACCAAACGGTGGCCACGATGAGCATCCAGTGCATACCAAGTTGTGAAAACGGCACTTGAGAGGCGTATAACCTTACCAGAGTGGGCTGGCCACGAACGAGCTATCCACGGTGGCTTAGAGACCCGTGTTGGGGGAAAATGGTGTCACGATGGCTTTGGGTGAAATTAGGGGTGGAGATTGGGGCTACACAGCTGTTAGGAACTATAATTTCACCGTGCACACTCAATTTGAGAGGAGGGGCGGATGTTGTGCGGATTTGGGCTTGGATCATCACACTGGGTGGAGGTGTGCATACCCCACCGTGGATCATGGTGCTATTTATAGCCACGGCGGCTCGGCTAGCAATCTCCGGCCACGGATAGCTTCGTTAGCGCATGCCTACCACGTTGGTCAGAGACACAGTGAGTGAGATCGAGGCATGGGTGACACCACGGCAAAAGTTAATCGAGTCACGGTGGTCGCTGGTGACTAACTCCGGCCACACGTGGCTCAGCCCGCGGAACGATGCCACGTACCGAGTTACTCCCAGGCGATCAAATCCTCATTGATTCATCCAAGTTCATCCAAATCAACAGTGTCGTAGACCTTTTGGTGTTCTTCAGATTTTCAGCGTATTGGATCTTCAGGACTTATCTAAACCGGCAACCTTCTACCCACCATATCTCTGGATTTTTGTTAAGAACAGCGCAACCTCCCTTAATAAAATTCGTTCACTAAACATCACTCTACAAACTTACTATAGGATTCTTGGGTTAAAACCGAATGAATTCAAGGATATGGCATGCTCAATTTGGTCCCATATCACTGTGACCATTTCTTTCTTCAGGTTCAGATTCAGTTACTTGATACAAGTCTGACAGAGCAACTTTGGGCTTGCTTTTCTCCAATTTTTGTATAACAACTAGAGTGACTGTCTGCATCAAAGTTATTCTCCCATAATAGCTCTACCAAATTGATGTGGTGACATAGAACAAAATCCTCATAATTTGGGAGATATAGGGCTTCAAAGTGGGGCTAACATCACTGGTTTCAGACTTAACCTTAGAACTCAAATAGGGCCTTTTTGCAAATAGGTCCAAAACTCAGGGTTTAGGTTGCAAATCTTCATAATTGTGAACCATATGACTTAAAACACCTTACTTTGATAGTTTTTGCACTTTAGTCCAAAGGTGTGCTAAATTTGCACTTAGCCCCCTACGGTTTAGGGCTTTTCAGGGTTCCAATTAGGGTTTTTGACATTCCAGGGGTTTGGACGTAATTTATGTCCATTCTTAGTAACATTTTATGACTATTTTAATTGAGATTTAGAGTTTTCACTTGTTTAAGCCTTGTTTGCTCTATTACACCCAATCTAGGGTTGAGTTCCCAACTCTAGGGTTTTATTTGCAAAAGGTCACATCAATACAACTTGTGTGAAATTTTTGCCTAGTGAATGCACTCTAGGTGTGACAAACATATGAGATGCCCATGCTTATGATGTTATGCTCAAATTTTAGTAACAGTAACACCAGGGGTGTTACATCCTTCCCCCCATAAAAGAATCTCGTCCCAAGATTAAAAGTCTTAGGGTAAATAATGGAAAAGGAAATGCTTCACTCTTTTTTTTCCTTATTCTTGGTACAAGGCAGGGGTGGTTTGGGGCTCACTCCTTTATTACAACAATTATATACATATCACAATTTACATGAGGCTAGAAAGCCTGGGAAATTCTTGTCTAAAAAGTCTCGAGTTTCCTGAAAGGGAAATAGGGTCAAACCTTTTCCATATGAAATTTGGTGGTTGAATTGCCCAACACAAATTATTGGACTAACTAGTTTGCTCTAGATTATGAGTTCTACAGGTGCCAAAGGTTCACAACAAACCAATACAAGTCAAAAGAAAGGGTTCAAAACTAAGGAGCAAATTATACCGAAGGCAGCCCTGGTCTGGCGCACCGGACTGTCCGGTGTGCCACCGGACAGTGTCCGGTGCACCAGGGAGATCGACGCTGAAATTGCCCGCTTCGGGAATTTGGGAGGCCTCTCCGGTATAATTCACTGGACTGTCCGGTGTGCCAGCGGAGCAACGGCTACTTCACGCCAACGGTCATCTGCAGAAGACATTTAATGCGCTACAGTGCGCGCCTGCGCGCGCAGAAGTCAGAGCAGGCGCTAGAAGGCGCACCGGACAGTCTACAGGACCTGTCCGATGCACCACCGGACTGTCCGGTGGCCCCAATTGCCAAAGCTCAAACGGTCGGAACCCAACGGCTCGGTGACGTGGCTGGCGCACCGGACAGTGTCCGGTGGCACACCGGACTATCCGGTGCGCCATTCGACAGAAGCCCTCACCAATGGTTCTTTTGGTGGTTGGGGCTATAAATACCCCCAACCACCACACTTCAATGCATCCAAGTTTTCAGCCTTCAAACCTCATACAAGAGCTATAGCATTCAATTCAAGACACAAACAAAGAGATCAAATCCTCTCCCAAGTCCGGAATCACTCCAAACAAATTAGTGACTAGAGAGAGAGACTTTTGTGTTCTTTTGAGCTCTTGCGCTTGGATTTCTTTTCTTCTTCCTCATTCTTGTTTCCATAACACTTGTAATCAAAACAAGAGACACCAATTGTGTGGTGGTCCTTGTAGTGGACTTAGTGTCCCATTTGATTAAGAAGAGAAGCTCACTCGGTCTAAGTGACCGTTTGAGAGAGGGAAAGGGTTGAAAGAGACCCAGTCTTTGTGACCACCTCAACGGGGAGTAGGTTCGCAAGAACCGAACCTCGGTAAAACAAATCATCGTGCCATCCATTCTTATTTGCTTGTGATTTGTTTTCGTCCTCTCTTTCGGACTCGTTTATATTTCTAACGCTAACCCCAGCTTGTAGTTCTACTTAAGTTTGTAATTTTCAGATTCCGCCTATTCACCCCCCCCCTCTAGGCGACTTTCAATTGGTATCAGAACCGGTGCTTCATTAGAGCCTAACCGCTCGAAGTGATGTGTAATACCCACTTTGTAAGTTGCTAGAAATAATACCAAAAGGGAATCAATTTCTCTTTATGTGAGTTTGATCTTTATGCATCATCACATGTGAACACCATGTCCAAGAACAATTAATAAAAAGATATGCTACTAAATTGTTGCATCATGCTGAATATTTTATTTTTGTGTGCATTTTGTGACAAGAAAATATTAAGGCCAAAAAGGGAATTTAAAACCTAAAAGAAATTCTTGAGAATAGAGAAGAGAAAGGAATATTATTCAATACAAATAAAATTATCATTAAAATTACTTCATCACAGTTGGTATGATCAAATTAAATAATTAGCCAGTATATAAAATGCCACAAAGTTTGAATTTGGATTGAAGTTTGAATTTGAAAAACAAATGAAACAGAAAATAAAAAGAAAATGATAAAGAACCTTACCTGGGCCGCTGGCTCCTTATTCGGCCCACTTGGCCAAACCACCCGCGCGGCCCAATCGGCTTCCCCTACACGCGACCCACCGACACGCGGGACCCACCGCTCAGCTACACACCCCTGCGCCGCGCGCTTGCCTCACACTCGCTGCCAACTGGGGCCCGCTCGTCTGCCTTCGGCGCCGACAGCTTGACCCCACGCGTCAGCCGCTGTTACACCGCGCGCGCGCCACACCCTCTGTCTCGCGGGACCCGCGTGCCAGCCACACCTTCGTCCCAGCGCCGCTGTCACACGGGTCCGGCCTGTCAGTCCCCGCGCTCAACTGAAATCCCGAGCGTGGCGGTGAATCACCGGTGTGCGCGGAATCCGTTGTTGACCGACTTCGGCACATAAATGGAATTGCGTCGTGCGCTTCCTAATCCTCTGTCCAGCTCGCGTCCACCTGGAGGGGTTGAGAGAGAGAGAACCAAGGCCGTAGTAACCAGGCGGGCGGAAGGTCGTCCTCCCCGTCGTCGGTCGTGCTCGGCGCCAAATTGGGGCCGCGGGTGCGGACAGAGGGCTTCGCCCGTGCCCCTGGTTCGTTCCGGTGGTGATTGCGGGGCTGGTGGGTGACCGGAGTGCGCCCAATTCGTCTCCGCCATCGCACATCCGCGGGTCGCCGTGGGCCGACCAAATCGACACCGGACCTTGGGTAAGAAACCGCCCTCCTAATTCGCCTTCGTCTACTTGTTGCGTCGCACCCTTCAATTTTGGACTAGGAGCACTTAGACGTTGAATTGCGGGCTCGCCGGCGTGGCTCCACCACGGGGGGGAAAGCCAGCCCCGCTGCCTGAGGTTGAAGACGACACGCAGTAACCGTAGATCGGTTCTCGGACGGCTAGGATTAGTTTTGGCGTACCGATTCACTGCGATGGGTTCGGCACCGTCGATCTATTCGCGGACGGCTGGATCTGGGCGTCGGGCACCGCTTCGGAGGGGATGGGATCCGTGCCGTGGATTGGGATCCAACGGTCACTGGTTAATTCCGACCACATAAAATCCTGGCCGTAGATTAGCGATCCGATGGATCCGGTTGGGTACCGCTTCAGTTGGAGTAACGATCTAATCCGTGCCCTCCGCTGCGGATCCAACGGCCCTGAGTGCACCATACCCCTTCGGCCGCTAGATTTGTAAAAGAAACCCTGGAAAACCGAGGAATCAACCCGTCGTCCTATTTCCACTGTGCTCTGTGTCTATAGACTTTCACCCCGAGCCCCCTGGCATTTGCAGATATTGAGGCCCAGTCCAGGACTTTATAAAACCAGAGAAAATGATTATTAAATAGATTTTTAATAGGAAAATAATTGCTAGAACTTCAATAATTCATAGAAAATTCATACTAACTCCAAATTGAGCCATTCCAGTTCCTAAAATTTTGTAATTTTATTCTCTAGCACTTAGTGTCTCTGTTTTGGCATAAAAACAGTAAGAAATTTATTTATCACTTAATCCTATCTAAAGCACATAAAACCTTTGAAAATGCATAACTTAAAATCTATAACTCAGAAAATTATGATTCCAGTTCCTAGGTTTTTATTTTAATATGTAGAATACCTCTGTGTAATTTGTTTATATGTTTGGTGTAATGTTAATTTCTCTATATGCACTGTGCTTGTTTGTATTGTGGCAAGTAGAAGAGCCCGTTGCTGAGGAGCCTGGTGAGCAGCAGGTTGAAGTAGCTGAGCAGGAGCTCATTGCAGGCAAGTTGTGCCCTTGACCACTTTTTACCCAATAATGTTCTTTAATATCACATACTCATGCATAGGTTAATTTTGATGGGACCCAATAGGTCACCCTAGATTGTTTATCTCATTACCTTGTTTACCCCTGAATCACTTGGGTAGTTTGCTATTGCTTTATATGGTTTTGGGATAATCATTTATTACCTCTATGTTCCAATTCTTGTTGTTATTCTGTTTATGTTCATGTTGATATCATTAATGTTAATTGGAACATAGAGCTTAACTTGAGAACCACGTGCCACCACAAGGGAGGAATGGGACCCCTTGGCTGACTAATTAGGAAAGCTAGTGGAAGACTACCTTACCCGAAAGGGGCAAGGGCAGTAGGGGAGAGGTCAGTGTAGGGAGGTCCCTGGTTGATTTTGCTGCGATGGCGATCAGCCAGGAACCCTGCACTGGATCTTCCTATAAACTGTAGTGGGTTTTCGGAAGCTAGTGGAACTTTGTAAAGGCCTCGTAGTGTTGCCCTGCCGTGCTTCCTAGGTAGAGGTATATGGGATTCATGACCCCTTGGCAGATGGGTAACATGACTTGTGGGTAAAGGGTACAACCTCTGCAGAGTGTAAAACTGGTATACTAGCCGAGCTCACGGTCACGAGCAGCTCAGGACTCTCTGATGTTTAAATTATGGAACTTAAATTCAATTTTGTCATTTGCATTGCATGGGTTTATTATTAATTTTGTTCTATTACTTTACTTATGGTTTGGTATTTACTTATACTTAGTAATTGCTAATAAAAGTTTGACCAACTACTTAAAAGCAATGCTCAGCTTTAACCCCTATCATTGATTAGCCTTACACATCACATGAACTCACACCTTTGTGAGTTTATGTCCACTGGTTCCCCACAACTTGTTGAGCTATGATCATGTGTGAGCTCACCCTTGCTGTCTCACACCCCCCCCCCCCCCACAGGAGATGATCAGGTGGTTCAGGAGGAGCCGCCTAACACTGAGGAGTTCGATCTGATCTAGGTGGCGTTTCCCAGTCGACATTGGCGCCGACGATCCTTAGTTCGTTTCATCTTTATTATTTTATTTTGTAATAAGTCTTCCGCTATGTAATAAATACTCTGATGTTAATGACATTTATCTCTATACACTCTGTTATTATATATGTTGTCTTCTTGGCGCATGTATGAGATGCACCCGGCTTTGTTCTTTAAAACCGGGTGTTACAGAAGTGGTATCAGAGGAAATGTTGACTGTAGGACGAGACCTAGATAGAAATGGACAAACCCTCTCCTACTTACCTTACTCTGACTCATTCTATACTCATCTCATCTTGATCTTGTCTCACCTTCTACTGTTCTACTCTGATTATTCTTATCTTTTCTACTCTAAGACAAGCTGGATTTCACACCTTGGAATCCTATGACTATAATCTTTCTAAGAGATAGGGAACCTAAGACAAAATTAAAACTATTTTCTCTATTTAAAAATATTGGTTGATTGTTCTGATGATCAATGTCTGATTTGCTTCTTTGGTTGATTGAATTATAGATGGACATTTTAGCATGTACCACCATAAGGTACTGTATTAGCTTTAGTAGGTGACACACTAATCTACTTAGCTAATAAGTCCCCCAAAGTAACATGATTGTAATTACTGCCTTGGCTACTGCTCTTTCTTACCTTATGTATCTAACTCAGATGGTCAATACCAGGAAAGGAAAGATTATCACGCAACAGCAAACAGAAATGAATCCTCCAAATCCCCCACCTGTTGAAACCGAGCAAGTGATCGCAACCCAAAGGCTGGTAATACAGCAATTGACAAACATGATGACCGAAATGCAAAGCCAGATAAGACAAGAACGCGAGGAAATACGTCAGGCCCGTCTGGAGATACAGCAAGAAATAAGGCAATCACGGTTGGAGAGACAACGACAAGAGCAACCACCATCTCCACCACCACCAGCTCCACCAAGCTACATAAACATATATATAAATTACTACTATTTGTAAGATCTACATGTTCCTTTAGTTAGTATTCGGTATGATACCATTTTAGGAGGAATAAAAAGGTCTATTTGACCCCATGAGTTGCTAATAAAATTATGCGTCATGCTAAGATTTTGGTTTGGGCATATGTGTTGGACAATATGAGAAAACCCATGAGAATAATTACACCTAAAGGGACTGAAGAATCAGTTAACAGAGTTACAGGAGGCTAGGTACATTCGTTCGGATTCTTCACCTTGTGGAGCACCAGTTCTGTTTGTAAAGAAGAAAGATGGATTGCAAGGGATGTGCGTGGATTAAAGGTCCCTTAATGATGTCACAGTGAAGAACAAGTATCCGTTGCCCCGTATCGAGGATTTATTTGATCAGATGAGGGGTGCAAGAGTATTTTCGAAGATTGATCTCCGATCCGGTTACCATCAGATGAGGATTAGACCATCGGATATTCCCAAGACGGCTTTCTCGACTAGATATGGATTATATGAGTTCACAGTTATGTCGTTTGGATTGACTAATGCACCAGCTTATTTTATGAACTTAATGAACAAGGTGTTTATGGAGTATTTGGACAGATTCGTCGTGGTATTCATCGACGATATTCTTATTTATTCTCAGAGTGATAGTGATCACGAGGAACATCTGAGGTTGGTGCTACAGAAGCTACGAGATAATCAACTCTATGCTAAGTTCAGCAAGTGCGAGTTTTGGATTGGCGAAGTGCCATTTCTTGGTCATATTATTTCTAATGGAGGAATATCAGTGGATCCTGCTAAAGTGAAGGAGATAATGGAGTGGAGAGTACCCACTACAGTGACTGAGATTCAAAGTTTCTTGGGATTAGCAGGATATTATCGGAGATTTATTGAAGGGTTTTCTAAGATTGCTAAGCCTATGACTTCGCTTTTGGAGAAAGGAAAAGAATTTAAGTGGGACGAGAAGTGTCAAGACAGCTTTGATCTATTGAAGAAGAGGTTGATGTCGCCACCAGTATTGGTTATGCCAGACCTGCAGAAAGGATTTGATATCTATTGCGATGCATGTGGCCAAGGCTTAGGATGTGTGCTCATGCAAGAAGGACATGTGATCGCTTATGCTTCTCGTCAGTTACGGAGACATGAATTGAACTACCCCACGCATGACTTGGAATTGGCAGCCGTTGTGCATGCACTTAAGATTTGGAGACATTATATCATGGGGACCAAGTGTCAAGTGTATACGGATCATAAGAGTCTGAAGTATATATTCACTCAGAAGGATCTCAACCTTAGGCAACGTCGTTGGTTGGAGCTTATTAAGGATTATGATTTGGAGATTCACTATCACCCGGGCAAGGCAAATTTGGTTGCAGATGCCTTGAGTCGCAAGGAGCATGTTCATTCAGCTATTGTTGCCCAGCTACCCGACGAGATTGTTGAGGATTTCAGGAGACTTAACCTGGGTATAGTTGCTCATACTGAAGGAGTTACTATTGATGTGGAACCTACTTTGGAGCAAGAGATCCGCAAAGGACAGGTTGATGATGCTAAAATAAAAGAGATTAAGGATCTGATTACTGAAGGTCGAGTTCCGGAATTTACGGAAGATGAGCAGGGCACCGTATGGTTCAAGGACAGGATGTGTGTTCCTGATGTTAAAAGCCTGCGAGAGACTATTTTAAAGGAGGCCCACGACTCGGATTATTCTATTCATCCTGGAAGTACCAAGATGTATCAGGATTTGAAACGGAAATATTGGTGGTATGGATTGAAAAGAGATGTAGCTGCACATGTGGCTATGTGCGATGTATGTCAAAGAGTTAAGGCTGAACACCAGAGGCCAGCTGGATTATTGCATCCACTGAAGATACCCGAGTGGAAATGGGAAGAGATTGGTATGGATTTCATTACTGGATTGCCTCGCACCCAAAAAGGATATGATGCTATATGGGTGATTGTGGATAGATTGACTAAAGTGGCTCACTTTATTCCTGTGAAGACTACTTATAAAGGTTCTCAGCTAGCAGAGTTATATATGGCTCGGATTGTGTGTTTACATGGAGTGCCAAAGAAGATCGTGTCTGATCGAGGTTCGCAGTTTACCTCAAGGTTTTGGAGAAGCTTTCATGAGAACATGAGTACAAAGTTGAATTTTAGTACGGCTTATCACCCTCAGACTGATGGACAGACTGAAAGGACAAACCAAGTTTTGGAAGATATGTTGAGAGCATGTGCCCTTCAGCATGGAGGAAGTTGGGATAAAAGTCTACCTTATGCTGAGTTCTCATATAATAATAGTTATCAGGCCAGTCTAAAGATGTCACCTTTTGAAGCTTTATATGGGAGGAAGTGCAGGACTCCTCTATATTGGGATTAGACTGGAGAGAGACAGTTCTTTGGGCCTGAACTGATTCAAGAAGCAGAAGAGCAAGTTCGTATAATTCGAGAGAATTTGAGAGTGGCTCAAACCAGGCAAAAGAGTTATGCTGATAATAGACGAAGACCACTGGAATTTGAAGAAGGAGATTATGTGTATCTCAAGGTGTCACCACTCCGTGGTATGAGGAGATTCAAAGTCAAGGGCAAATTGTCCCCTCGCTATATTGGACCATTCCTGATCTTTAGAAGAGTTGGGGAGATGGCATACCAACTCGAGTTATCGGATAGTCTATCGGATGTGCATAATGTGTTCCATGTGTCTCAACTTAAGAAGTGTCTCCGTGTTCCCGAGGAACAGTTACCAATGGAAGAGCTCAGTGTTCAAGGTGATTTGACTTACACGGAGTACCCGATCAAGATTTTGGATACATTGACTCGAGTTACAAGAAATAAGGTGATAAAGATGTGTAAAGTTCAATGGAGTCACCACAGTGAAGATGAAGCAACATGGGAGAGAGAAGAAGAGCTCCGCATAGATTTTCCCCACCTTTTCCCTCGTTCTTCTTGAAATCTCGAGGACGAGATTATTTTTAAGGGGGGTAGGATTTGTAATACCCACTTTGTAAGTTGCTAGAAATAATACCAAAAGGGAATCAATTTCTCTTTATGTGAGTTTGATCTTTATGCATCATCACATGTGAACACCATGTCCAAGAACAATTAATAAAAAGATATGCTCCTAAATTGTTGCATCATGCTGAATATTTTATTTTTGTGTGCATTTTGTGACAAGAAAAATATTAAGGCCAAAAAGGGAATTTAAAACCTAAAAGAAATTCTTGAGAATAGAGAAGAGAAAGGAATATTATTCAATACAAATAAAATTATCATTAAAATTACTTCATCACAGTTGGTATGATCAAATTAAATAATTAGCCAGTATATAAAATACCACAAAGTTTGAATTTGGATTGAAGTTTGAATTTGAAAAAGAAATGAAACAGAAAATAAAAAGAAAAAGATAAAGAACCTTACCTGGGCCGCAGGCTCCTTATTCGGCCCACTTGGCCAAACCACCCGCGCGGCCCAATCGGCTTCCCCTACACGCGACCCACCGACACGCGGGACCCACCGCTCAGCTACACACCCCTGCGCCGCGCGCTTGCCTCACACTCGCTGCCAACTGGGGCCCGCTCGTCTGCCTTCGGCGCCGACAGCTTGACCCCACGCGTCAGCCGCTGTTACACCGTGCGCGCGCCACACCCTCTGTCTCGCGGGACCCGCGTGCCAGCCACACCTTCGTCCCAGCGCCGCTGTCACACGGGTCCGGCCTGTCAGTCCCCGCGCTCAACTGAAATCCCGAGCGTGGCGGTGAATCACTGGTGTGCGCGGAATCCGTTGTTGACCGACTTCGGCACATAAATGGAATTGCGTCGTGCGCTTCCTAATCCTCTGTCCAGCTCGCGTCCACCTGGAGGGGTTGAGAGAGAGAGAACCAAGGCCGTAGTAACCAGGCGGGCGGAAGGTCGTCCTCCCCGTCGTCGGTCGTGCTCGGCGCCAAATTGGGGCCGCGGGTGCGGACAGAGGGCTTCGCCCGTGCCCCTGGTTCGTTCCGGTGGTGATTGCGGGGCTGGTGGGTGACCGGAGTGCGCCCAATTCGTCTCCGCCGTCGCACATCCGCGGGTTGCCGTGGGCCGACCAAATCGACGCCGGACCTTGGGTAAGAAACCGCCCTCCTAATTCGCCTTCGTCTACTTGTTGCGTCGCACCCTTCAATTTTGGACTAGGAGCACTTAGACGTTGAATTGCGGGCTCGCCGGCGTGGCTCCACCACGGGGGGGGAAAGCCAGCCCCGCTGCCTGAGGTTGAAGACGACACGCAGTAACCGTAGATCGGTTCTCGGACGGCTAGGATTAGTTTTGGCGTACCGATTCACTGCGATGGGTTCGGCACCGTCGATCTATTCGCGGACGGCTGGATCTGGGCGTCGGGCACCGCTTCGGAGGGGATGGGATCCGTGCCGTGGATTGGGATCCAACGGTCACTGGTTAATTCCGACCACATAAAATCCTGGCCGTAGATTAGCGATCCGATGGATCCGGTTGGGTACCGCTTCAGTTGGAGTAACGATCTAATCCGTGCCCTCCGCTGCGGATCCAACGGCCCTGAGTGCACCATACCCCTTCGGCCGCTAGATTTGTAAAAGAAACCCTGGAAAACCGAGGAATCAACCCGCCGTCCTATTTCCACTGTGCTCTGTGTCTATAGACTTTCACCCCGAGCCCCCTGGCATTTGCAGATATTGAGGCCCAGTCCAGGACTTTATAAAACCAGAGAAAATGATTATTAAATAGATTTTTAATAGGAAAATAATTGCTAGAACTTCAATAATTCATAGAAAATTCATACTAACTCCAAATTGAGCCATTCCAGTTCCTAAAATTTTGTAATTTTATTCTCTAGCACTTAGTGTCTCTGTTTTGGCATAAAAACAGTAAGAAATTTATTTATCACTTAATCCTATCTAAAGCACATAAAACCTTTGAAAATGCATAACTTAAAATCTATAACTCAGAAAATTATGATTCCAGTTCCTAGGTTTTTATTTTAATATGTAGAATACCTCTGTGTAATTTGTTTATATGTTTGGTGTAATGTTAATTTCTCTATATGCACTGTGCTTGTTTGTATTGTGGCAAGTAGAAGAGCCCGTTGCTGAGGAGCCTGGTGAGCAGCAGGTTGAAGTAGCTGAGCAGGAGCTCATTGCAGGCAAGTTGTGCCCTTGACCACTTTTTACCCAATAATGTTCTTTAATATCACATACTCATGCATAGGTTAATTTTGATGGGACCCAATAGGTCACCCTAGATTGTTTATCTCATTACCTTGTTTACCCCTGAATCACTTGGGTAGTTTGCTATTGCTTTATATGGTTTTGGGATAATCATTTATTACCTCTATGTTCCAATTCTTGTTGTTATTCTGTTTATGTTCATGTTGATATCATTAATGTTAATTGGAACATAGAGCTTAACTTGAGAACCACGTGCCACCACAAGGGAGGAATGGGACCCCTTGGCTGACTAATTAGGAAAGCTAGTGGAAGACTACCTTACCCGAAAGGGGCAAGGGCAGTAGGGGAGAGGTCAGTGTAGGGAGGTCCCTGGTTGATTTTGCTGCGATGGCGGTCAGCCAGGAACCCTGCACTGGATCTTCCTATAAACTGTAGCGGGTTTTCGGAAGCTAGTGGAACTTTGTAAAGGCCTCGTAGTGTTGCCCTGCCGTGCTTCCTAGGTAGAGGTATATGGGATTCATGACCCCTTGGCAGATGGGTAACATGACTTGTGGGTAAAGGGTACAACCTCTGCAGAGTGTAAAACTGGTATACTAGCCGAGCTCACGGTCACGAGCAGCTCAGGACTCTCTGATGTTTAAATTATGGAACTTAAATTCAATTTTGTCATTTGCATTGCATGGGTTTATTATTAATTTTGTTCTATTACTTTACTTATGGTTTGGTATTTACTTATACTTAGTAATTGCTAATAAAAGTTTGACCAACTACTTAAAAGCAATGCTCAGCTTTAACCCCTATCATTGATTAGCCTTACACATCACATGAACTCACACCTTTGTGAGTTTATGTCCACTGGTTCCCCACAACTTGTTGAGCTATGATCATGTGTGAGCTCACCCTTGCTGTCTCACACCCCCCCCCCCCACAGGAGATGATCAGGTGGTTCAGGAGGAGGCGCCTAACACTGAGGAGTTCGATCTGATCTAGGTGGCGTTTCCTAGTCGACATTGGCGCCGACGATCCTTAGTTCGTTTCATCTTTATTATTTTATTTTGTAATAAGTCTTCCGCTATGTAATAAATACTCTGATGTTAATGACATTTATCTCTATACACTCTGTTATTATATATGTTGTCTTCTTGGCGCATGTATGAGATGCACCCGGCTTTGTTCTTTAAAACCGGGTGTTACATGATGTCGGGATATCACGCCAAGAAGGAGATGGTGACCGGCGAGAAGCCCGCTACAAGCCTCGGGAAGGCTCCATCAAGGGAATCCGGCTCCAAAGGAAAGGGAGAATCACACTCCCACAACAAGTCGCATCGGAGTGGTGACAAAAAGAAGAAGATGAAGAAGGTGGTCTACTACGAGACCGATTCTTCGTCGCCATCCATCTCCGGCTCCGACGCGCCGTCCGTAACTTCTAAGCGCTATGAGCGCAAGAAGTTTAGTAAGATTCCCCTATGCTACCCTCGCATTTCTAAACGTACTCCATTGCTTTCCGTTCCATTAGGCAAACCACCGGTTTTTGATGGTGAAGATTATAACATGTGGAGTGATAAAATGAGACATCACCTAATCTCACTCCACACTAGTATTTGGGACGTTGTTGAGTTTGGTGTACAGGTACCATCCGTAGGGGATGAGGACTATGATTCGGACGAAGTTGCCCAAATTCGACACTTCAACTCACAAGCCACCACAATACTCCTCGCCTCTCTAAGTCGAGAGGAGTATAACAAGGTGCAAGGATTGAAGAGCGCCAAGGAGATTTGGGACGTACTCAAAACGGCGCATGAAGGAGACAAGGTGACGAAGATCACCAAGGGGGAAACGATCGAGGGGGAGCTCGGTCGCTTCATGTTCAACCAAGGAGAAGACCCGCAAGCCATGTACAACCGGCTAAAAACCTTGGTGAATCAAGTGCGCAACCTCGGGAGCACCAAGTGGGATGACCATGAAATGGTCAAGGTTATTCTTAGATCACTCGTATTTATTAACCCCACTCAAGTTCAATTAATTCGTGGTGATCCAAGATATAAACTAATGTCTCCCGAGGAAGTGATAGGCAAATTTGTGAGCTTTGAATTGATGATCAAAGGCTCCAAGAAGATCATCGAGCAAGGCACCTCCTCCTCCGTACCCGAAGCACAACCCGTTGCATTCAAGGCAACGGAGGAGAAGAAAGAAGACTACACCGAGTAGGGTCCCCATCGACGCCTCCAAGCTCGACAATGAGGAGATGGCGCTCATTATCAAGAGCTTCCGCCAAATCCTCAAACAAATGAAGGGGAAAGATTAGAAGCCCCGTTCCAAGAAGGTTTGCTACAAGTGTGGTAAGCCCGGTCATTTCATTGCTAAATGTCCATTATCTAGTGATAGTGATAGGGGCGACGACAAGAAGGGAAAGAGGAGAGAAAAGAAGAGATACTACAAGAAGAAGGGCGGTGATGCCCATGTTTGCCGGGAGTGGGACTCCGACGAGAGCTCCACCGACTCCTCCTCCGACGAGGACGCCGCCAACATCACCGTCAACAAAGGGCTCCTCTTCCTCAACATCGGCCACAAGTGTCTTATGGCGAAGGACGGCAAGAAGAAGAAGGTAAAATCAATGTTGGTGACTTGTTCTCAAATGCTTCGGATTAAGAACAAGGCAACATAGAAAGTGTTAAATGATAAGGTCCTTCGTCCTTTGAAACATTATTTCCCTTCGGGATATAATGTGTTCCGGACGAAGGTCACAAACAATATGTCTTCGTAAATGCAATAAGCTGTGACGAAGGTCATAAACATAACGTAAAAAGTAATATAAGTATTTAAACTTTGTCACAATGTCATTTCTATTTTATTATCATATAACAATAGAAATGACTTCAAATTACAAATGTACCTTCGGATTGCAGGAAGACAAAAGTACAAGGATGACGCAAAAGCAAATGCCAAGTCAGCGTGAACAGTAGGGAGTACTGTTCATCTATTTATAGGCGTGAGACACAGCTCATACAAAATTACATTCATGTCCATTACATTTACTAATGACTTATGGAAATCTGTCAAGGCCTAAGTAGTCTTTTCATCTTTAAGTCGGTTCCCCTTTCTGCTATCGCGACGAAGCTTTCCTGCGCACAGCTTTGGCTGTGCATCATCCTTCGTAGAGCTTGGTAATCAGCCCGTCCTCCATTTCAATCCCCTTCGTCTGGTTCAGGCTTCGTCCTAACCGTACTTCATGTTCACAATTCTGAGTCCGAAGGTACCTGTTCATATAATCCACTTGGCAAACATTGTCAAATCATGTTTTTGAGGACCTTCGGAGTACGAAGGCCCCCAACAGTAGCCCCTCGCAATATTAATTTGTTAATGACAAATTCAGATTGCGATATGGACGAAGGCCTTAAGCCGAAGGTCCGAAAAAACACCTTCCCTTTGCTAGAATAGCAACATTCACTGACAAGCGGGGTCTTTCAATTTTCAACGCACTGGGCGTATAAATAAGATCGTAACGCAAACTCATTTCGGTACTCTCGCTTGCCATCTGCCTTCGCCCACTAAATTTTTAGCTCTTGCGCACTAAGATTTGCTGATATTTTGGTTTTGAATCTTCGGCTTGGAAAACAGTTTTTTAGTGTTTCCGAAGATGTCTGAAGATAAAAAGGTCGCTGCTGAGATGAAGCTGAGCCTTGACGAAGAGAAGAACTTGGGGTTCCTTATAGCGATGGCAGAGACCAATACGGAAAAAATTACCAAGGAGATTCTGGAAGGTTTGTCTAAAGATACTGGTGACAGCGACAGTTATGATGTAGAAAGTGGTGGGGAAGAGTCCGAAGATCGACCATGGCGGCCAAGTCACACGGTTTTCGGGAAAACCACTATTAAGCAGAGTCATATTGATAATATGAGGGGGCAGTATTTTCGAGATATATCTATTGTGAGGGCTGATGCTGGAGAAAAGACTTCTCCCACCCCCGAAGAAGATGAAGTCGTAATCTTCCGAAGCTTTCTCAAGGCTGGGCTTCGATTCCCCCTAAGCAACTTTGTTGTTGAAGTCCTGAAAACATTTCAAGTCTACCTTCATCAAATTACTCCCGAAGCTATCATAAGAATGGGGATGTTTGTCTGGGCTGCGAGAAGCCAAGGTTTAGAACCAAATGCTAAAAGCTTTTGCAACATTCATGAGTTGTTATATGAGACGAAGCCCTTGGGGAAAGAACAATATCACAACAACTTTGGGTGTTACAGCTTCGGTGCCCGCTCCGGGTCAAGCCGCCCTGTGCCAACCTTTCGGAAGAGGTGGCCCGGAGCCTGGATGACAGAGTGGTTCTATGTAAAGAATGACTTAACAGCGCAAGAAGATGTCAAGAATATCATTATGCGCCCCATCTGGCAACGCTTCGGACTTCGAAGGCCGAAGGTTGAAATGGATGAAGCAGCCGAGGAATGCCAAAGAGCCTTCGGCGTAATCTGCTCTTTCATTGGGACAAGGGACTTGGTCCAAGAGCATATTGCCTTCAGGGTGTGGCCACTTGCAGGAAAGTGGGAAATGCCGAAGGAGACCATCAAAGAGTCCGACGAAGGTGGACTGGTCAGACTGAAATACACATTCAAATACGGGGATAAGTTTGTTGAACCTGATGACGACTGGTTGAAAAGCATTGAAACATTAAGTGACGAACTGCTTGGGGCATATTCGAAGGCCGAGAACACTGCGTTATCAGCAGCCTTCGGAGGCCGAAAGAAGAAAAGGCTCAACCGGATATTTGACGCGGTCGGGTTTGTCTACCCTGACTATCACTATCCGGTATTGGGTCGCAAAAGAAAAAATACTTCTCCTGTGACAGAAGCTACCACAAGTGCTACTAGTGAGCCAGCGCCGCAAAGGAAAAAGATGAAGGTGCTCACCCACCGAGCGCGTTTTATTGAGCCGGCCACAGTGCCAGAATTTATTGGTGAAGTCTCTTTGGCCTCTGAAGCTACAGAACCAGCTCCAGTGCCGAAGATAGAAGAGAAATCTGAAGTGCCTTCAGCAGAAAAAGTAGAAAAACCGAAGATTGAAGGGCCAAAAATATCGGAAATCTTAAGTCCTTCAGCAAATGTCGAAACAATAAAAAATCAAAAGGGCCCATTGGTGACCCCAAAAAGAAAAAGAATGGTGAACGTACTAGATGTCTTGGAGACAATTAAGTCTTCAAGCACAACTCCAAAGAAGACTGTTGAACTTGCTGAAGCGTCTACTGAAGCTTCGAAGCAACAAGCTGAAGCTGAAGCTGGGCCTTCAGAGCCCACCAAGGAACAATCTTTGGAAACCGAAAAAATAAAAATATCAGAACCAGTTTTGGTTGAGGAAATTGACACTGCCGTCCCCGAAGCTCCTTCCAGCGTATGCGATTACATCATACGACATGCTTCGGGGAAGAAATTATCTGAAGAAGAGACTTACGAAGCCAACTACTATGCCAGAGAGCTAAAATATCCGAAGGGGGCAGTAGTGTTCAATGGGACAAATGAAGATGACTTCCTATACTGCCTTCCTGATAACAAAGAACTATCTGTCTGCCGAGAGATGGCTAGGAGTATGGGGTTCCCGAAGCTCGAAGCTGGATTATGTGCTATGACAAAGGAGGATCTCGCGGACAGTCTTGCGTACAATAGCCTAAAGGTATGGGAATTAGTTGCTTGAAAAAAAATTTTAATACGTAATTCATTCTTTTATTCTTATATGGATTCTTTTTCGTATAGGGCTTAATCCTAAGCAACGCATTAAGAGCACAAAAGAGTGCCGAAGATGAGAGCTATGAAATTGCGTTCAACAATTTACGTTCAGAAGTTATTAAACTGAGAAACGAAGCTCTAGAAAAAGATAAAATTCTGGTTACATTAGTAGACAAGATAAAAAAGGACGAAGCTGCTGCAAAGGTTCAAGCCGAAGCTCACAAACGCAAAATTAAGGATCTTCAGAAGCAATTGGCCCGGGCGAAAGAAGAACGCATACTTGAAGAAACAAGACGGGAATGTAGCGACCAATGGGCTGATCATTTGGAAGCAACCGTGGAAGAGCTTCGGTCTTCTAAGAAAAAATGCTACGAAAAATCCATGGAATGCGTAAAGAGAATTAAAACCAGCTTCGCCAGCGTGGGCGCATTTTCCAGCGAAGAGAATTTCTCAAGAGGCAATCCCGAAGGTCCAATAGAATGGATCAGTCACAAAGCAGAGGCTTTCGAGGAAATCCTGAGTAGCCGCGGTGACATCTGTGCTTTTTCGGGCGCCAGGGGAGTTGCTACTGTCTTGGAGAAGAAAGGTTGTGAGCATGTAAAATCTTTAGCTCAGTCCGAAGCTGCCTTATCCTCCGAAGACATCAAAGACCCCTCAGCCGAAGCAAGCATGGTTGGTGGTAAATTCTTTACTGATGTCTGGGACAACGGCGGCCGAGAAATGGCACAAGAAATTATTCAAAGGAGTGAAAAAGGCATCCATGATGCTAGGAAAGTGACAGAAGTTGCCGAAAAAAGTACAGAGCCCGAAGGGCAAATAGGTATTAATTAGTCGTTCTTATTGTGTTGTAATTTTTATTTCAAACTTTGTTCGCGGTTTGTGATGGTAATGTAGACATATTCCCTTCCCTCAGAACCTACTGGATCGTCTGCTGACCCTCACACGAAAGAGGATGATGAAATTAAACAAATAGCCGAAGCTATCATGGATAAAGTTGTTGAACAACTTCTAAATGAGGCTGCCGAAGTAGTACTAAGAGAAGACTAGATGGCATTAGAAAGAATATTTGAAATGTGATCTATGTAATATTTTGTACATTTGAATGTAATATATAAGTTTCTTTTCATTATTCAATTCTTTACGATGCATGAAACTTTACATACGTACCGTTTTTAAGCCTTCGGCGAAAAAAACACCTTCCCTTCTTTTCATGCTTCGTGAAGATAGAAAAACTTTTATGCGTCACAAAACCCGTAGCGCTCTGATGAAAAATATCCAAACTTCGTGAGAACATTTTCCGAAGCTATATTCCGAAGATTTTTACTTTCTCAAAGCACTCTTCCGAAGGTTGATACTGTCCTCCCTTCTTTTGCCATATGCAATATGATGTATGATGCTTATGCTATGCAAAATGATGTGATGATGTTATGTTATGTAGATGAATTTGATTCCGAAGATACACACATATCCCCGTGAAACACACAATCTTTTACTGTAAGCTCTGCATTCCCTTAGGAACGTCTTTGGAGCTTCTTCGCCTTTTACTTAGGCGGTATCAGCGTTGACTTTTCGCTGTAAGCTCTGCATTCCCTTAGGAACGTCTTTGGAGCTTCTTCGCCTTTTACTTAGGCGGTATCAGCGTTGACTTTTCGCTGTAAGCTCTGCATTCCCTTAGGAATGACTTTTGAGCAGAAAACTTACACTGCGCTCCCTTTGGAACGGCTTTTTGTGACTTCATCAACTTACTCTGCGTTCCTTAGAACGACTTTCTGTTGCTCCGAAGGATTTTTAATAATTCGAAGGTCCTCCTTGTTAACGCAAATTTTTTAAGCTTCAGCAACTTAAGCCTGTAGAGAAAATAGATTTTCCTCGTGGGAAACAACGAAATTATTACATGAAAACTAACAATGTTCTTTGTTACACAGAAAATAGAACTGAATAGAAAAGACTGCTATCAAAGGTAGGATATGTGTCAATAAATGTGCTTCGACTCTAGCACAGTGTTGTTGACTGTGCGAGCTTCGGATTGTTCTTTGAAGTCCCTTTGGTGTGGGGCATATTGACTCCCTTCTGGCTGTTGACCTTGTTGCAGTGGAGGTGGAGGCGGAGGCTGTTGCCAGGAAGCTTGAGGTTGACTTGCCGAAGCTACAGAAGCTGCAGGGTGGTTGTCTATGTATTGTGGGATGTAAGGCGGATGATACGAAGTAGTATGCATGACCTGCTTCGGCTGAGCTTATTGCGCTGCAGCTTCGGCTATTTCCTTTTGCTTCTGGATTGTAACATGGCACGTCCTGGTGGTATGGCCCTTGTTTTCTCCACAGAACAAGCAAAACAGTTTCCTTGGTTGATCTCCAAATCTTCCGCCGAAGCCCCTGGCGCCTCTGCCTCTTGGAGCTGGTGGCCGGAAGAAACTTTGCTGTTGCCCCGAAGCCTGTGAGGAGCACTGCGGCCTGTTCTGCTGACTCCCCTTATCATCATTTTGAGTAGAGTTGTGGATGGACCTGACATGCCTCGGATAGAATCTTCCTCCGAAGCCCCTGGTCATTTCAGAAAATCTGAAAGCCTCCTCCCTTCTTTGGCAAAAATCATTGTCGGCACGAATGTACTCGTCCATCTTTTGGAGCAGCTTCTCCAGAGTCTGAGGAGGCTTCCTAGCAAAGTATTGAGCTGCAGGTCCAGGACGAAGCCCCTTGATCATGGCTTCGATGACAATTTCATTGGGCACCGCTGGTGCCTGCGCCCTCAAACGCAAGAACCTTCTGACATACGCCTGAAGGTATTCTTCATGATCCTGAGTGCACTGGAACAGGGCTTGAGCAGTGACCGGCTTCGTCTGAAACCCTTGAAAGCTGGTTAACAACATTTCCTTCAGCTTTTGCCATGAAGTAATCGTTCCTGGTCGAAGGGAGGAATACCAGGTCTGAGCGACATTCCTAACAGCCATAACAAAAGACTTTGCCATGACTGCAGCGTTGCCACCATACGAAGACACTGTTGCTTCGTAGCTCATCAAAAACTGCTTCGGGTCTGAATGGCCATCGAACATGGGAAGCTGGGGTGGCTTGTAGGACGGAGGCCAGGGTGTAGCCTGCAGCTCAGCGGACAGGGGAGAAGCATCATCGAAAACAAAATTTCCGTGATGGAAATTGTCATACCAGTCATCTTCGTTGAAGAAGCCCTCCTGATGAAGGTCTTTTTGCTGAGGCCTTTTGTTCTGCTCCTCGTGAGTAAGATGGCGAACTTCTTCAGAAGCTTCGTCTATCTGCCTTTGCAACTCAGCTAGCCTGGCCATCTTCTCCTTCTTCATCTGCACCTGTTGATGTAGCATCTCCATATCCCTGATCTCTTGGTCTAGCTCATCCTCCTGAAGCGTCGGGCTGACGGCCTTCCTCTTCTGGCTTCGGGCTTCCCGAAGAGAGACAGTCTCCTGGTTGGGGTCCAGCGGTTGCAGAGCTGCAGCCCCAGTCGCTGAAGCTTTCTTCGGTGCCATAACGAGGGTCTATGGCTTCCGAAGGTGTTCAAAAAAACTCGAAGTGGAAGTGAGTTCACCGGAGGTGGGCGCCAATGTTGGTGACTTGTTCTCAAATGCTTCGGATTAAGAACAAGGCAACATAGAAAGTGTTAAATGATAAGGTCCTTCGTCCTTTGAAACATTATTTCCCTTCGGGATATAATGTGTTCCGGACGAAGGTCACAAACAATATGTCTTCGTAAATGCAATAAGCTGTGACGAAGGTCATAAACATAACGTAAAAAGTAATATAAGTATTTAAACTTTGTCACAATGTCATTTCTATTTTATTATCATATAACAATAGAAATGACTTCAAATTACAAATGTACCTTCGGATTGCAGGAAGACAAAAGTACAAGGATGACGCAAAAGCAAATGCCAAGTCAGCGTGAACAGTACGGGAGTACTGTTCATCTATTTATAGGCGTGAGACACAGCTCATACAAAATTACATTCATGTCCATTACATTTGCTAATGACTTATGGAAATCTGTCAAGGCCTAAGTAGTCTTTTCATCTTTAAGTCGGTTCCCCTTTCTGCTATCGCGACGAAGCTTTCCTGCGCACAGCTTCGGCTGTGCATCATCCTTCGTAGAGCTTGGTAATCAGCCCGTCCTCCATTTCAATCCCCCTTCGTCTGGTTCAGGCTTCGTCCTAACCGTACTTCATGTTCACAATTCTGAGTCCGAAGGTACCTGTTCATATAATCCACTTGGCAAACATTGTCAAATCATGTTTTTGAGGACCTTCGGAGTACGAAGGCCCCCAACAATCAAAATCCTCCACTAAATATGCAACCTCTAGTGATGAGGATAATTCTAGTGATGAGGAGGATAACTTGCTTACTCTTTTTGCCAATCTTAACATGCAACAAAAAGAGAAATTAAATGAATTGATTAGTGCCATTCATGAGAAGGATGATCTCTTGGATAGCCAAGAGGACTTTCTTATCAAAGAAAACAAAAAGAATGTTAAGACTAAAAATGCTTATGCTCAGGAGGTAGAGAAAAAATGAAAAAATTAACTAGTGAGCTAAGTATTTGCCATGACACTATTTTCAACCTTAGAATTGAGAATGCTAATTTGATTACTAAGGTTGAGAAGTTAAACATTTGTGATGATTCAATTGTCAATCTTAGAAACGATATTGCTAGTTTAATTGCCATGATTGATAAATTGAATGCCTCACTTGCTAGCCTTAGGAATGAGAATGAAAAATTAATTGCTAAGGCTAAGGATTTAGATGTTTGCAATATTTCCATTTCCAATCTTAGAGATGAGAACGACATTTTGCATGCTAAGATTGTTGAGTTAAATACTTGCAAACCCACTACATCTACCGTTGAGCATGTTACCATTTGTACTAGATGTAGAGATATTAATATTGATGCTATTCATGATCACATTGCTATGATTAAACAACAAAATTATCATATAGCAAAATTAGATGCTAAAATTGCCGAGCATGAGTTAGAAAATGAAAATTTTAAATTTGCTCGTAGTATGCTTTATAGTGGGAGACGCCCTGGCATTAAGGATGGCATTGGCTTCCAAAAGGGAAACAATGTCAAGCTTAATGCCCCTCCTAAAAGATTGTCTAACTTTGTTAAGGGCAAAGCTCCCATGGTTCAGGATAACGAGGGTTACATTTTGTACCCTGCCGGCTATCCCGAACACAAAATTAGGGGAATTCACTCTAGGAAGTCTCACTCTGGATCTCATCATGCTTTTATGTATAAGAGTGAGACATCTAGTTCTAGGCAATCCACTCATGCTAAATTGCCTAAGAAGAAAACTCCTATTGCATCAAATGACCATAACATTTCATTCAAGACCTTTGATGCTTCCTATGTGCTAACTAACAAATCAGGCAAGGTAGTTGCCAAATATATTGGGGGCAAACACAAGGGATCAAAGACTTGTGTTTGGGTACCCAAAGTTCTTGTATCTAATGTCAAAGGACCCAAAACTGTTTGGTTACCTAAAATCAAGAACTAAATTTGTTTTGTAGGTTTATGCATCCGGGGGCTCAAGTTGGATCATCGACAGCGAGTGCACAAACCATATGACTGGGGAGAAAAGAATGTTCTCCTCCTACGAGAAAAACCAAGATCCCCAACGAGCTATCACATTCGGGGATGGAAATCAAGGTTTGGTCAAAGGATTGGGTAAAATTGCTATATCACCTGACCATTCTATTTCCAATGTTTTTCTTGTAGATTCATTAGATTACAACTTGCTTTCTGTTTCTCAATTATGTAAAATGGGTTACAACTGTCTTTTTACGGATTCAGGTGTTACTGTCTTTAGAAGAAGTGATGATTCAGTAGCTTTTAAGGGAGTATTAGAGGGTCAACTATACTTAGTTGATTTCAATAGAGCTAAACTCGATACTTGCTTAATTGCTAAGACTAACATGGGTTGGCTCTGGCACCGCCGACTAGCCCATGTTGGGATGAAGAATCTTCACAAGCTTCTAAAGGGAGAGCACATTTTGGGACTAACAAATGTTCATTTTGAGAAAGATAGGATTTGTAGCGCATGTCAAGCAGGGAAGCAAGTTGGTGTTCATCATCCACACAAGAACATCATGACAACTAACAGGCCACTCGAGCTCCTCCACATGGACCTATCCGGCCCGATCGCTTACATAAGCATCGGTGGGAGTAAGTACTGTTTAGTTATTGTGGATGATTATTCTCGCTTCACTTGGGTATTCTTTTTACAGGATAAATCTCAAACCCAAGAGACCTTGAAAGGATTCTTGAGACGAGCTCAAAATGAGTTCGGCTTGAGGATTAAGAAGATAAGAAGCGACAACGGGATGGAGTTCAAGAACTCACAAATTGAAGGCTTTCTTGAGGAGGAAGGCATCAAGCATGAGTTCTCTTCTCCCTACACGCCACAACAAAATGGTGTAGTGGAGAGGAAGAATAGAACTCTATTGGACATGGCAAGGACCATGCTTGATGAGTACAAGACTTCGGATCGGTTTTGGGCCGAGGCGGTCAACACCGCTTGCTACGCCATCAACCGGTTATATCTACATCGAATCCTCAAGAAGACGTCATATGAACTCCTCACCGGTAAAAAGCCCAATGTTTCATATTTTAGAGTCTTTGGTAGCAAATGCTTTATTCTTGTTAAAAGAGGTAGAAAATCAAAATTTGCTCCTAAGGCTGTAGAAGGCTTTTTACTAGGATATGATTCAAACACAAGGGCATATAGAGTCTTTAACAAGTCCACTGGACTAGTTGAAGTTTCTTGTGACATTATGTTTGATGAGACTAACGGCTCCCAAGTGGAGCAAGTTGATCTTGATGAGCTAGATGATGAAGAGGCTCCGTGCGTCGCGCTAAGGAACATGTCCATTGGGGATGTGTGTCCTAAGGAATTTGAAGAGCCTCCACAAGCACAAGATCAACCATCTTCCTCCATGAAAGCATCTCCACCAACTCAAGATGAGGATGAGGCTCAAGATGATGAAGGAGAAGATCAAGAAGATGAGCCACCTCAAGAAAACAGCAATGATCAAGGGGGAGATGCAAATGATCAAGACAAGGAGGATGAACAAGATCCAAGACCGCCACACCCAAGAGTCCACCAAGCAATCCAACGAGATCACCCCGTGAACACCATCCTAGGAGATATTCATAAGGGGGTAACTACTCGATCTCGTGTTGCTCATTTTTGTGAACATTACTCATTTGTTTCCTCTATTGAGCCACACAGGGTAGAGGAAGCACTTCAAGATTCGGATTGGGTGTTGGCGATGCAAGAGGAGCTCAACAATTTTACAAGGAATGAGGTATGGCCTTTGGTTCCACGTCCTAACCAAAATGTTGTAGGAACCAAGTGGGTCTTCCGCAACAAACAAGATGAGCATAGTGTGGTGACAAGGAACAAGGCACGACTTGTGGCCAAAGGGTATTCACAAGTCGAAGGTTTGGATTTTGGAGAAACCTATGCACCCGTAGCTAGGCTTGAGTCAATTCTTATATTACTTGCCTATGCTACTTACCATGGCTTTAAGCTTTACCAAATGGACGTGAAGAGTGCCTTCCTCAATGGACCAATCAAGGAAGAGGTCTATGTTGAGCAACCTCCCAGCTTTGAAGATAGTGAGTATCCTAACCATGTCTACAAATTCTCTAAGGTGCTTTATGGGCTCAAGCAAGCCCCAAGAGCATGGTATGAATGCCTAAGAGATTTTGTTATCACTAATGGCTTCAAAGTCGGCAAGGCCGATCCTACTTTATTCACTAAAACCATTGAAAATGATTTGTTTGTATGCCAAATTTATGTTGATGATATCATATTTGGGTCTACTAACAAATCTATTTGTGAAGAGTTTAGTAGGATCATGATTCAAAAATTCGAGATGTCTGTGATGGGGGAGTTGAAGTATTTCTTAGGATTTCAAGTCATGCAACTCCAAAAGGGCACCTTCATCAGCCAAACGAAGTATATTCAAGATATTCTCACCAAGTTTGGAATGAAGGATGCCAAACCCATCAAGACACCCATGGGAACCAATGGGCATCTCGACCTCGACACGGGAGGTAAATCTGTAGATCAAAAGGTATACTGGTCGATGATAGGATCCTTACTCTATTTATGTGCATCTCGACCGGACATTATGCTTTCTGTATGCATGTGTGCAAGGTTCCAAGCCGACCCTAAGGAAGTTCACCTTAGGGCCGTAAAGAGAATCTTGAGATATTTAGTTCAAACACATAAGTTTGGTCTTTGGTACCCCAAGGGATCCTCATTTGATTTATTAGGATATTCCGATGCTGATTGGGCAAGGTGTAAGATTGATAGGAAGAGTACATCAGGGACTTGTCAGTTTCTGGGGAGATCCCTGGTGTCTTGGGCTTCAAAGAAACAAAACTCAGTAGCTCTTTCTACCGCCGAAGCCGAGTACATTGTCGCAGGCCATTGTTGCGTGCAATTGCTTTGGATGAGGCAAACCCTTAGGGACTATGGCTACAAGTTTAGCAAAGTCCCTCTCCTATGTGACAATGAGAGTGCAATCCGCATGGCGGATAATCCCGTTGAACACAGCCGCACTAAGCACATAGCCATTCGGTATCACTTTCTGAGAGATCACCAACAAAAGGGGATATCGAGATAGCCTATATAAACACCAAAGATCAATTGGTTGATATCTTTACCAAGCCTTTAGATGAGCAATCCTTTACCAAACTTAGGAATGAGCTAAATATTCTTGATTCTAGAAATTTTGATTGATTCTTTGCACACATAGCTCATTTATATACCTTTGATCATATTATGTCTATGACTAATGGGTTTTCAAGTATAATATTATGCTTAGTCATAGATATTGAAAGGGAAATGGAGTATTCAGCAAAGAAAGCGCTTCCACTCAACTCCATTGATATTTGCCGGTACTCCGCATCGTTCTCCACTTTGGTATAATCTTCACTCATATTTTTGTGTTTGCCAAAGGGGGAGAAAGTTTGAAAAAGGGCTTATATTTCACTCACAAGTATCCGTTTTTGGCGATCCATGCCAAAGGGGGAGAAAGTATGAGCCCAAAGCAAAAGGACCGCACCACCACCAAACTTTAAAAATGAAGTTTTTTAGATTGATATCTTATTGTGTTCAAAAGGGGGAGAAAGTTGTATCTTCAAAACTTACAAAACCCTCTTGAACACTAAGAGGAGAATTTTATTTAGGGGGAGTTTTGTTTAAGTCAAAGGAAAAGCATTTGAAACAGGGGAGAAAATTTCAAATCTTGAAAATGCTTCTTTCAATCTTATTCATGTACCTTTGACTATTTGCAAAATGTTTTAAAAAGAATTTTACAAAGGATTTGCAAAAACAAAACCCGTGGTGCAAATGAGGTCCAAAATTTTAAATAAGAAGAAAAACCATCCATGCATATCTATTGAAATAAGTATATTGGTTTAAATTCCAAGCAACCTTTGCACTTACATTATGCAAACGAGTTCAATTCTGCACTTTTATACATGCTTTGGTTTGTGTTGGCATCAATCACCAAAAAGGGGGAGATTGAAAGGGAAATAGGGTCAAACCTTTTCCATATGAATTTTGGTGGTTGAATTGCCCAACACAAATTATTGGACTAACTAGTTTGCTCTAGATTATGAGTTCTACAGGTGCCAAAGGTTCACAACAAACCAATACAAGTCAAAAGAAAGGGTTCAAAACTAAGGAGCAAATTATAACGAAGGCAGCCCTAGTCTAGCGCACCGGACAGTGTCCGGTGCCCCAGGGAGATCGACGCTGAACTTGCCCACTTCGGGAATTTGGGAGACCGCTCCGCTATAATTCATCGGACTGTCCGATGTGCCAGCGGAGCAACGGCTACTTCGCGCTAACGGTCGTCTGCAGAAGACATTTAATGCGCTACAGTGCGCGCCTGCGCGCGCAGAAGTCAGAGCAGGTGCCAGAAGGCGCACCGGACAGTCTACAGGACCTGTCCGGTGCACCACTGGACTGTCCGGTGGCCCCAATTGTCAGAGCTCCAACGGTCGGAACCCAACGGCTTGGTGACGTGGCTGGCGCACCGGACAGTATCCGGTGGCGCACTGGACTGTCCGGTGCGCCATTCGACAGAAGCCCTCACCAACGGTTCTTTTGGTGGTTGGGGCTATAAATACCCCCAACCACCACACTTCAATGCATCCAAGTTTTCAGCCTTCAAACCTCATACAAGAGCTATAGCATTAAATTCAAGACATAAACAAAGAGATCAAATCCTCTCCCAAGTCCGGAATCACTCCAAACAAATTAGTGACTAGAGAGAGAGACTTTTGTGTTCTTTTGAGCTCTTGCGGTTGGATTGCTTTTCTTCTTCCTCATTCTTGTTTCCATAACACTTGTAATCAAAACAAGAGACACCAATTGTGTGGTGGTCCTTGTAGTGGACTTAGTGTCCCATTTGATTAAGAAGAGAAGCTCACTCGGTCTAAGTGACCGTTTGAGAGAGGGAAAGGGTTGAAAGAGACCCGGTCTTTGTGACCACCTCAACGGGGAGTAGGTTCGCAAGAACCGAACCTCGGTAAAACAAATCACCGTGCCATCCGTTCTTATTTGCTTGTGATTTGTTTTCGCCCTCTCTTTCGGACTCGTTTATATTTCTAACGCTAACCCCGGCTTGTAGTTCTACTTAAGTTTGTAATTTTTAGATTCCGCCTATTCACCCCCCTCTAGGCGACTTTCATTTCCCATGTAGCCTCATCTTCTGAATGCTGGTTCCACTGTATCTTGTAAAACTTGAGAGTGTTTCTCCGGGTAATCCTGTCCTTTTGATCTAAGACTTGAATAGGATGCTCGGAATACGTCAAGTCTGGCTCTAAGGAAACATCTGTTACTTCAATGGTTCGATCGGGAACCCGAAGACATTTCTTCGGTTGAGACACGTGGAACACATTATGTACAGCAGACAGGGTTTTGGGTAGCTGAAGTCGGTATGCCACTGGTCCATACCTTTCAAGGACAAGGAAAGGACCAATGTATCGAGGTGCAAGCTTCCCTTTTACCTCGAAACGTGTTATACCCTTCATTGGGGAGACTTTCAGATAGACATAATCTCCCACCAGAAAATACAAGGGCATACGTCGTTTGTCTGCATAACTTTTCTGTCGAGCTTGAGCTTTCTTCAAATTATGAATTATTCACCGAAAGTTTGGTACCTGGCAGAGGTACATCTTTTCCGATGTTGAACCCATCATGGCCATGATGGATCCACCATCAAGTTTTATTTTCAAAAACATCCCTCCCACTTTGCAACATCATCTTTTGTAAAAATAAAACATTTTCTTTTGCTAAAGCAAGACTAAGCATAGAAAAAACCTTTTGTAAAATAGGGATTCCAAGGAAGGTAATCAAATTCAAGGAAGGAAATGCAGGAATTGTTTTAGCAATCAACTCCTATCACCTAATGCATCAAGCAAGTGAGAAGAGTTTTAAAAGAATCAAGGAGGTGGCAAATGCACCGGGGCTTGCCTTGTTTTACTGGTGAGTCAGGCTCAGTTCCACAGATGTCAAAATAGAAATAGTTGCCTGCCTGATGTTCCTCAGGTGGTGGTGGTGGAGTCTTCTCTTCTTCTACCTCTTCTTCATTTTATAAATATAACCATACATAATAATGAATGCTTATGTAATGCTCATGAGAGTGCAAAGATAATAAGAGTTTATTATCTAAAGTCTTGAATACAATTTTCCTTCATGGATCTCCGAGAACTTAGGGTTTCCGGAGTCAACAGTGAAGTTCACAGGGCAGGGGGTTGGGTTTTGGGTTCTAAGTATCAAACATGGCCCAAATCATACCAAACTTTACACTAGGCTTCTAAATAATATATAAGGGTCATCCAAAAAGTTTGGAGATTTTTGGAATTATTATATATTTTCTAAAAATCCAGAAACAAGGTTTTAGACTGTTTTAAATACTCAATAATTTCTTATTTGAACTAAAAATCCTGAAACTATTTTTTTATTAAATTCTATGGAAAATTAGGAATCTAGCAAAATTGGTTTGGCATTTTTACCATTTTTCTACAATTTTCTAGAATTGTTTTAGCTCTGGCAGAAAAAGAAAAAGAAAAAGGAATAAATAGTCTTGGGCAGAAACCAGCCTAAGCCGGCCCAACCTGCACAGGAAATAGGGACGTGCCCGTGGCGCGCGCGCCAGCGTGACTATCTTGCAAAAACGCCCCCGAGGTTTTAACTAATTTGTAAAATGCTCTACAGAATAGTTTAAGGGTCACTGACAGTTTACATATGGGTCCCTAGAACTTCGTTTCTTCACTAAATAAGTCCCTGACCATGGTGCGCTCGCTGATCATCACCGACGCGGCCCTTGCCGGCCATGGCCGGTGACGGCTACCTTGTCTAGCTACCGGGAGGACATAACCGACCAAGGGTGACCTAGGAACACACGCCAATTTGGCATGAACACACTAAGAACGGTCTGCCCACGTGCATGGCAGAAACCGTGACCACGAGCTCGCGTTCCCGTTCAACCCTGGCCGAATTGACCATACGGTGGCCATGATGAGCATCCTGTGCATACCAAGTTGTGAAAACGGCACTTGAGAGGCGTAGAACCTTACCAGAGTGGGCTGGCCATGGACGAGCTATCCACGATGGCTTAGAGACCCGAGTTGGGGGAAAATGGTGTCGCGGCGGTTCTGGGTGAAATTGGGGGTGGAGATTGGGGCTACACGGCTGTTAGGAACTATAGTTTCACCGTGCACACTCAATTTGAGAGGAGGGGGCGGAGACTGTGCGAATTTGGGCTTGGATCATCACACTGGGTGGAGGTGTGCATGCCCTGTCGTGGATCATGGTGCTATTTATAGCCATGGCGGCTTGGCTAGCGATCTCCGGCCACGGATAGCTTCGTTAGCGCATGCCTACCACGTCGGTAAGAGACATAGTGAGGGAGATCGAGGCATGGGTGACACCGCGGCAAAAGTTAATCGAGTCACGGTGGTCATCTGTGACTAACTCCGGCCACGCGTGGCTCGGCCTGCGAAATGATGCCACGTACCAAGTTACTCCCAGGCGATCAAATCCTCACCGATTCATCCAAGTTCATCCAAATCAACAGTGTCGTAGATCTTTTGGTGTTCTTCAGATTTTCAGCGTATTGGATCTTCAGGGCTTATCTGAACCGGCAACCTTCTACCCACCATATCTCTGGATTTTTGTTAAGAACAACGCAGCCTCCCTTAATAAAATTCGTTCACTAAACATCAGTCTACAAACTTACTATAGGATTCTTGGGTTAAAACCGAATGAATTCAAGGATATGGCATGCTCAATTTGGTCTCATATCACTGTGACCATTTCTTTCTTCAGGTTCAGATTCAGTTACTTGATACAAGTCTGACAGAGCAACTTTGGGCTTGCTTTTCTCCAATTTTTGTATAACAACTAGAGTGACTGTCTGCATCAAAGTTATTCTCCCATAATAGCTCTACCAAATTGATGTGGTGACATAGAACAAAATCCTCATAATTTGGGGGATATAGGGCTTCAAAGTGGGGCTAACATCACCGGTTTCAGACTTAACCTTAGAACTCAAATAGGGCCTTTTTGCAAATAGGTCCAAAACTCAGGGTTTAGGTTGCAAATCTTCATAATTGTGAACCATATGACTTAAAACACCTTACTTTGATAGTTTTTGCACTTTAGTCCAAAGGTATGATAATTTTGCACTTAGCCCCCTAGGGTTTAGGTTTAGGGCTTTCCAGGGTTCCAATTAGGGTTTTTGACATTCTAGGGGTTTGGATGTAATTTACGTCCATTCTTAGTAACATTTTATGACTATTTTAAATGAGCTTTAGAGTTTTCACTTATTTAAGCCTTGTTTGGTCTATTACACCCAATCTAGGGTTGGGTTCACTACTCTAGGGTTTTATTTGCAAAAGGTCACATCAATACAACTTGTTTGAAATTTTTGCCTAGTGAATGCACTCTAGGTGTGACAAATATATGAGATGCCCATGCTTATAATGTTATGCTCAAATTTTAGTAACAGTAACACAAGGGGTGTTACATTGACCATCATACGTCCGCTCACAAACTTTCTGAGTATCTCCTCGGGCGTCATCTTTGTGTACCTGGGATTTTCACGGATGAGGTTCACAAGATGAGGGTCAATAACAGTGAAAGACCTGAGCATAAGTCGGACGACGTCGTGGTCCGTCCATCTCGTGCTTCCATAGCTCCTGATCTTGTTGACTAGGGTCTTGAGCCTGTTGTATGTTTGAGTTGGCTCCTCTCCCCTGATCATGGCAAACCTTCCTAGCTCTCCTTCCACCAACTCCATTTTGGTGATCATGGTGGCGTCGTTCCCCTCATGTGATATCTTGAGGGTGTCCCATATTTGCTTGGCGTTGTCCAAGCCGCTCACCTTGTTGTATTCATCCTTGCACAATGATGCTAACAAAACAGTGGTAGCTTGTGCATTCTTATGAATTTGTTCGTTAATGAATACAGGGTTATCCGTACTATCAAATTGCATTCCATTTTCAACTATCTCCCAAATACTAGGATGGAGAGAAAATAAGTGACTACACATTTTGTGACTCCAAAAAGAGTAGTCCTCTCCATCAAAGTGTGGAGGTTTACCAAGAGGAATTGAAAGCAAATGAGCATTGGAATTAAAAGGAATACGAGAATAATAAAATAAAAAATTTGAATTAACCGGTTTCTTTTTCTCGTCGTTGTCGTCTCTTGGGGAAGAAGAAGACTTGTCGCTGTCGTAGTAGACGATCTTCTTGATGCGCCTCTTCTTCTTCCCGTCCTTCTTCTTATGACTCAAACCAGACTCAGTGGGCTTGTCATCCCTTGGCTCGTTGAAGATGGACTCCTTCTCCTTATCGTTGACCACCATCCCCTTTCCCTTAGGATCCATCTCTTCGGGCGATTAGTCCCTTTCGTGAAGAGAACGGCTCCGATTCCAATTGAGAGCACCTAGAGGGGGGTGAATAGGTGATCCTATAAAATTTAAATACTAATAGCCACAAAACTTGGTTAAGTGTTAGTACGGCTAAGTAGCAAGCTCTTGCGAACACACAAGTATCACAGAGAAACAATCACAAGAGACACACGAGTTTATCCCGTGGTTCGGTCAAGTATAACACTTGCCTACCTCCATGTTGTGGCGTCCCAATGGACGAGGGTTGCACTCAACCCCTTTCAAGTGATCTAATGATCAACTTGAATACCACGGCTTTTCTTTGTTTATCTCTTTTTCCCGTTTGTGAGGAATCTCCACAAGTTGGAGTCTATCACCCTTACAACACAGATCACAGTGAAAGCACAAGAGTAAGGGTGGGAAGCAACACACACAAATCCGCAGCAACACACGCGCACACAAGCCAAGACTTGAGCTCAAAATGAGGCATAACGAGTTCACAACTAGAACGGAGCTCAATTCACTAACATAGTCGATCAAGTGCGCGGAGACGGAGTATGGAAGACTTAGAATGCTTAGAGTATGCTTGGGTGACTCCTCCATGCGCCTAGGGGTCCCTTTTATAGCCCCAAGGCAGTAGGAGCCGTTGGAGACCAACAAGGAAGGCTAAGATTGCCTTCTGTCGGGTGGCGCACCGGACAGTCCGGTGTGCCACCGGACAGCCACTGTAGCCTGTCCGGTGCTGATCTCCTTCCTTTTCTGGCGCACACGAACGTTGCACCTCGGCGTCGGTTGGCGCATTGGACACTGTCCGGTGCACACCGGACAGTCCGGTGCCCCCTTCTGACCGTTGGTGCGGGCCACATGTCGCCCGCCAATTTCGCTGCCGACCATTGCGCAGTCGACCGTTGGCTCACCGGACAGTCCGGTGCACCACCGGACAGTCCGGTGAATTTTAGTCGTACGCCGTTGAACTTTTCCCGAGAGCGACGACTTCGCCGTGGACGACTCACCGGATAGTCCGTTGCTCCATCGGACAGTCCGGTGAATTATAGTCGTACGCCGTCGTCGAGTCCCGAGAGTGGCCTGTTCACAGAGACTGGTCTAGCACACCAGACACTGTCCGGTGCACCCAGACTGAGCAGCAGTTGGCTATACAAAGCCAACTCTTTTCCAATTTCTTTTTCCTGTTTCTAGCACTTAGACACAATACATTAGTACCCAAATCAATGTACTAAGTCTAGAAACGTACCTTGTTACATGATTTGCACTTCTTCAATCTTTGGCACAATTTAACACTTAGAGAATATGTATTGGGCGCTTAATCACCAAAACACTTTAGAAATGGCCCAAGGGCACATTTCCCTTTCAAGGACCCACACACGCTTTCGCTGCGCCACTTTGATCTTATTGGTTGATGTTGATCGCATGGTCTTCGTTGGGGTTAGCGGCTAACCCCCTTAACAGGAGTGTTGATACATGCTTAGTGAGGATGTTGTCGACTCTGATCTTGATTGATTAAAAGAGGTTGAAGGCTGCCAACCGGACAAGCACAAGAGGAGAGGGTATAGATAAAAAAGGTAAGCATAGATGGATTAAAGAGAGAAAAGGGAGAGCACCCAACTACTAACTCTATTGCAATCAGCTAGTAAACTGATGCCATTGCGGACCAAGGGCCACAACACATCAACACTCATCACAAAGAAGCAAATCAGTCATAACACAAGGATAAACATCACAAGCATACAACAACAAGCATATCGTTGCTACACGTGAATGTTAACTAGATGGTGTTCTTTCCTAAAAAGGGAATAACTAATCTCTAAGGTTGTCGAAGGAGGAGGAGAAGAACAAGACGTGTAGGATAGGGACATGAGCACCATAAAGGATGGAGTTAAAGCAAGCATCATGAGCGACCACGAAAAGGATATGACCAAGGGCATAATGGGTAGAACACCACTCTTGAGTTGAGATGGAAAAGGGGAGATTCCAAAAATTAGACCTAAGATAAGCATCAAGGCAAGATCTAGTGATTATAAAGGTAAGGATGATATCAAACAAAAGCTATGACTGGCAACGAGGCAGAGGAAAATGGAACGAACAAGAGCGGGATGGGTAAGACAACACTCTTGAACCGAAATGGGAAAGGGGCTTTAAAATGAAGGTGCGGGATAAGCATCAAGGTAAAAGATCGAGGGATGACAAGGGTTAAGGTGATAACAGACAAACACACAACCAAGGATGTATTTTAGACAAAACTTGCAAGGCGTCGAAGAAGGGGGAGCAATCAATGGTGAAGACGGTGAGGCATTATCCTCGAACAGGGACGAAAAAGAGGAGGCTTTAAAGGGTAGGTTCAAAGTAAGCATGAAGGTAAGGGTATAGATATTACAAGGGTCAAATGTGATAACGGACAATAATGTAAGAGGGGAGGTAAATGGGCATAAGAACAAGGGATATAAGTACAAAAAATAATGGAGTTAAGACAGAACCTACAAAAGGAAAAGGAGAGGGTGCGTCCAAGGGCCAGATAGGTAAATTGCCACTCTCAAAATGAGGTGGAAGAGAGGGGATTTTTAAAGAGTAGGAATAAATATGAGTATCAAGGTAAGATCGATGGATGACAAGGTGAGGGTGATAGCAAATAAAAACACGGCAAGGGATGTAATTAACACAAAACTCGTAAGGTGACAAGGAGTGAAAAGAAATCAAGGGAGAGATAGGTAACTCACAGCTCTCAAACTTGGTCAAAAGAAAAGAGAGGCTTTTAAAGGATAAGTTCAAGGTAAGCATTTAGGTATAAGACATAAATATCACAAGGGTCAAAGGCAGTAACAGACAAGAGTATAGGAGAAAAGATGAAGGCATAGAAGAGCCAGTGGTAAAAGTACAATAAAGAATGGAGGTATGTCAAGGCTTACACGCGGTAAAGAAGAGGGTGTTGCCAAGGATAAGATAAGTAAAACATCGCTCTCAAATTGAGATAGGAGACTGGAGATTTTAGATAACAGACATAATGTAACCACAAGGCAGGATAGAGTGATGAGAAGGGTAAAGGAAACAAAAAACAACAACACAACAAAGGGTAAAGTTAAAAACTCGCAGGTGACAAAGAAGAGGATACACCCAAGGGAAAAGTAGGTAAAGTGCGATGCTCAGATTGTGATGGAAAAGAGGATATTTTAAAGGCTGGTATAAGATAAACATCAAGGTAAGATATAGGGGTGATAAGGATAAAGGTGATAATGATGAAAAACATAATCCATGGACAGAGTTAAGGCAAGACTCGCAAAGTGACGAAGTGGAGAAAACAATCAAGGACAAGATAAGTAAGGTTCCATCAGGATGATCAAAGTAAAGAAGTTCATTACCGAGGGATGTTATAATGAACAACGAGATTAGCAGGAATGTGTGAAATAAAATGTCCGCTCACGGTTCATCGAGAAACAAGGGTGGTCAAGGGCATGTAAACTGAAATGTTTTAAATGGACATTGGGGTATAAAGGTAAGCATATATAAAAATAAGAGTATGCAAGGTTCCAATGGTACAAGCATACCAAGACCAAGAGAGTACAAATTGCCAAAAAGATAGCAACTTAACAATAGAATAGGAAAGGGTCTCAAAAGACAAGAAGGTCATGGACATATAAACTGAAATGTTTAAATAGGAAGCCGAGTTTTTATTACAGGTAGGTATTGAAACAAGAGTATTAAAGAATCCAAGGATACGAGCATGTCAATACCAGGGGAATAAAGATTGCAAAATGGAAGCAATTTAATGACGAAAGAGGAAGGGATCCAAAAGACAAGAAGGTTATGTTCAGGGGGCATCTACAAAGATGTCGCAAGCACAAGAGTGAGATCAGATCTAATAGATTGAGATAAGTATAGACCATACTAGAATAAAATACTTTTGGCAAGGGGCATATAGGGACACAACATAGAATTAGTCGAGGTGACTAATATTTTGAAGCAGAATCAAGGATGAGGTGAAGTAATAGTCAATAAGTCCTTAAAACGGCCAATGCTACTCTAGGCTAGCGGTCCTACAGTCAGCACGGCTTTGATACCACCATTGTCACACTCGGTTTTAGAAGGCAAATCGAATGCGAACCATGTACGTGCCAGGATCAGCAATTCACGTACACAGCAGTTACATAACTTGACATCATCACACAGTGCTCAAATAATAACAAAAAAGAAGGTATAATAGTCGATTGCATCATGATGTCCGAGACATCCACATAGTCTTTAATAATTACCAAAGTGCGGAAAAGAAACGTAGATAAACACGGCCTTCACAGGCAGCCGACTAGGATTTGCCGCTAACCCACGCCTAGAACTCATCGTACTCTTGGAACTCCTGGAAGTCTTCCTCCACGACTTCATCTTCTCTTGAGCAGTGGTTACAACATGGACAACCTGGGGGGGGTTTGGTGTGTAATGCAAGGGGGAGTACACATCAACATACTCAGCAAAATGTCCCGTTTGGCTGTAGTGGACTAGCTTTGTGTGGGGTTAAGTCTAGCAGTTTCTTTTAGTCGGTCAGGTTATTATTACTAGTAGAAAGCCAGGTTTTAGCATTAACCCAAGTTATTAACCCAAAAGTACCCTTTCCAAACGGAAAGAATACCACTTACCATTATCATAAGCATAATCATAACCATCATCCTCATCACCACCTGTAAACCAAACATCTCTGATCAAAGTATCTCTAATCAATGGAGCTCCCTTGGCTGCTCATAACCGCGAGCACGGTTGATATATCAATTTCATAACACTCTGCAAAGGTTGCTCACTTTACCCACAAGCCGTGATTCCCTCTTGCCTCGGGCCGATCAAACCCTTAAACACTACCAAGGTGAATAGGCAAAGTTTCACTATGTAGCCTTTACAAAGATTCCCTGAGGCTGTAGTCGCTCATTAGGTTTCCTAAATGTACCGCACTTGGCAGAGCGAGCCGCATACACCGAGCCCATTGATGGCACGATGACGAAGCGAACTACACCCCAGTTCCTCTAATTATTCAACTAAGGGCATCCCATTCCACCCTCATGGTTGCACTGTTTTCTCGGGCGGTCATCCAACGAATCAGTCCTTACAGAGAGGCACTCGAGAAACCGCTTGAGTCCTCTTAAATGTCATAGTATCATCATCATAATCAAAAGGGAAAACAATGTATCATAAATAATCTCATCATGTTCATTGATTAATGTGAAGCACTAGCATAAAGCTAAACCAAAATAACCCAACCCATATAGGTAAGCAAGGACAAGATAAACAAAAGCTAGTCAATCCTTAGGTATAAATTGTGTAAATGCAGGGAGTGAATTATGAAATGAGTAGGACATAGATGGGTCAAGAGACACTTGCCTCCACCAACCAGCTGCTGCTTAGGGTCTTCAGCCTTATAGAACTCAAGGAGCCTGATCACTTGGTCGTCAAAACTTGATCGCCGACTCCTCGAAGCTCAGGAATAGATCACAATCTATTCGCGACACCCAGCAAAGACGAACGAGCACAAGCAAACAAACGTATACATGCATAAGAACATTACACCATACAAAGGAAACCAATATAAAAACAGGCTGTAGGAAACGGGTGACGCCTAAGAGGGGGGTGAATTAGGACTTCTAAAACTTTTACTAAACTAGGCCACAAATAAATCCCTAGAGCAAAACCTATGCAAATAATCCAACTAGAAAGTGCAATCTAGGTTTTGTCTAAGTGTTGCTATCTCTACCGCAAAGGCTAAGTTTCAATCTACACTAAATAAGTATGAATACAAGATTGAAACTTAAATGCTTAATGTAAATGCAGAAACTTAAAGACCAAAGTAGAGAAGCAAACTCTCATGGATGACGCTGGTATTTTTACTGAGGTATCCGGAACCACGCACGGTCCCGACTAATCCTCGTTGGTGCCCCTACGCAAAGGGAAGCCCACGCGAGGGCCAAGCACCACGGTCGAGTAACTCCGTAGAGAGTCGTGGGCCTTCTCCACGCGCAAGTGGTGCTCCGCTTCCGGCTCCTCTCGGACGCTCCCCGCCGTCTCCACTATCGAGCTTCTAGCCAAAACGCCGCGGGCCTCGTTCCCTCTGGTACACGGTGGCGGCCGTGACACAAACGCGGTTGTCACAGTCTCGCAAGACTCTCGCCCCACTCGGTACAATTACAATGACTCGCACAAGAGCCGAGGGGTTGTGTGGTTTGCCTAAACTCACTCAACTAACTAGGGTTCACCTAGAGCAAGCGCTAAAGCGGTCTAACTAACCTAAGCACTTCGCAAAGCAACTACGCTAATCACCGAGTGATTCTATTAAGCACTTGGGTGTTTGAGATCTTGGAAATGTGCACTATATGCCTTGGTATGCTGCTTGGGCTCCAACACCTTCAAATGGCCGGTTGGGTGAAGTATATATAAGCCCCAACTCCAAAATAGCCGTTGGAGAAATGCTGCAGTTCTCTGCGGCACACCGGACAGTCTGGTGGTGCACCGGACAGCGCACTGTAGCCTGTCCAGTGCGCCTAGTCGTTGCCCTGTCAGAGCAGGTGACCGTTGGCGCCGCAGGCTTTCCACACCAGACAGTCTGGTGCTCACACCGGATAGTCCGGTGGTCTTCTCTCCGGGTGCCACCTGGAACTAGCCGTTGGGCTGAGGTTCCCTGGTGCACCGGACAGTCCGGCGTGTGGGCACCAGACAGTCTGGTGTGCCACCGGACAGTCCGGTGCTCCACGCACAGACAGTCCGCAGGCAACACACTTGGACTTTTCTTAGATCTTCTTAATGTCTTCTTTTGAGGTGTTGCTTTCCTCAATTCCTTAGTCCAAGTAAATCTTGCATCCTATGAACTACAAACACAAACACTAGAAAACTTATTAGTTCACGGATTGTGTTGTTCATCAAACACCAAAACTCAATTAGCCAAATGGCCCGGGGCCCATTTTCCTTACAATCTCCCCCTTTTTGGTGATTGATGACAACACAACCAAAGCAAGCAAATAATACAATTAATTGAATAAAAATATGCAATCTACTTGCTAGGATGCATGTTTGTCCCCACAATGTGATATTATGGACTTAAGCCTCCCCCTAACTCCATAATTCACTTACTTCCTATTTTAGGACCAAATAACCAAAACCACTTGAAAAACCATTTGTAGATTTATAATTTTAAATTTGTGGTGTTTGGTGTTTGATACAGTTTTCATTGCTTTGGTCCCTAAACTTCTCCCCCTTTGGCATCAACCACCAAAAAGGAAGACATTAAAAGCATGTAGGAAGTAAATAAAAGCTTGTCCTTAAAAGATTACTCCCCCTAAATGAGTGTTCTCCTTTAGAAAGAGTTTTCTCCCCCTTTAGAGATGAAGAAAAGCTCCCCCTGACAGAGATCTTAGGAAAAAGCATATGAAAATTGGAGGTGCAAGACATGATTTGAAAAGACTAACTTCCCTTATGCATAGGTAACAGAATATGAGTTAACCACTTATGCATTTTTAGCAACATGGAAGTATATGATATGAAATATAGTCTAATCAAATATTGGAGAATACATGTAAATGATACTAGATGTAGTCTCAAAAGATACCGATTGAAATTCAATGGCGAGCTTGAGAGACATGAGAGTTCTTGGAGATTTTGCAGTGGAAGATTGTTGTCTTTCTCCGGGGACCTTATTTTCCTTACAATGAGACTATCACATGAAATAGACTTGAAAAGGTGTTAGTCTCGAAGTATTAGATTATAGAGTAACCTCCCCCTGAAGGTGTGCATACAAGTTTTGAATACTTGTAGGAGACATGCACTTTGATTTGATATCAAGAGGGGCAAATTATCTATAATCCGAACTTTGGCACATATAAGTTAAATGATACAACTTATAGAATTCAAAAAAATTCAATTGATGTATCATTTACTATGGAGTGATATAGAAGCTATGTGTCGTGCTTAAATAAACATTTTAAGCCATGTAGGTTTGCTTAAGTATATGAATTGAAGGCAAGCAATCCTACCATGTGATTTACATAGTATGCATAATTTTAAAATTAAATAACAAATGTAATACTAGGCAAGAAAGGTAAACTAGATACAAGGTAAATAGATACACATATCTAAAAACAAGAGATACAATAAATCTAGTTACCTTAGTCATGGGTGGGAAATTTGGGTCCAAAATTTTCACTAACCCACTTGGCAATTAAACTTGATCCAATATGATGTATCCCATGATATACATCCCAACTTTGCCAAGTCTCCAAATTTCCCGAAGACCTTCGGTCCACTCACTTCTCTTTCGGGATCCAATCATCCAAATCTTCTTGGTGTTTTTCATGGTTGAAATTATTTCCTTTGGCACCCAAATGCGTTTGGCCCCTTTTCCTTTGTTGGCTTGCTTGTTGACCTTGATTGCTATCATCTTTCCATTCTTTTTCTTCTTGATCAAATATGGTGTAGCAGTCTTTTTGTCCACCTTTTTGATGTAGGTGTTGGAGATTTTGCTTGATGGCTTTTGCTTGAGCTTTTGCCTTTGCTTATCCCCGGTCATCGCCTTGCATTGGAAAGATTTATGGCCTTCCTTGTGGCATAGCCTACAAATCATAGTTTCTCCCTCCATAGGCTTGTTCACTCCCATAGTGGTGTTATCCTGTGGAGGTCAGATTTGTTTGGCTTTGCCTTTCTTGTCATACAAAGCCTTGCCAAGGCGAGCCACTTCTTGCTTTAATTGTTCATTTTTCTTTGCAACCTCATCCGAACATGTTTCTATAACAATATTCTTAACAAGAACTTGGTTGCAGGGGTTAGAATCATCAATTAAATCAAAGCAGGAAGTAGAGGCATCTTTCTTAATAATTTCAGGTATTTCAACTAAAGATGCTGCTGGGGTGCTACCAATATTTTCTAGCTTAGTAGTTAGCTCATTATTGTGTATGCTAAGAATTTCCATTTTCTCTAGCAAATTTTCAATAGCTTCTTGGGAGCTAGCTAACTTAGCCTTAAGTTTTTCATTCTTTTTAATGAGACCATCATCGGTAGCGGTGGATGGAGTACTAGATTCTAATAGCTCAATTTTAGTTGACAGCTCACTTTTAAGTTTGCAAAAGTTTCAAATTTTTCTAGCAAACCTTTATAATCATTTTGGGAGCTAATCAACTTATTTTTCATAAGTTGAGCTCTTTGCTTGGTGCAAACATCCTGGAAAAATTCTACGGCTTTCCCTCACCTTCATCATCACTACTACTTTCATCACTAGAGGATGGAATGCTTTTGTTACCTCTTGCCATAAGGCATTTGTGTGATGATCGTGATGAGCGTGATGAGGACCGGTGGCTACGCGTCCTTGGAGGTTCATCTTCACTTGAAGAATCATCCCAAGTTCTAACACTTGTTAGCGCCTTGCCTTTGCTCCTCTCCTTTTTGGGTTTGGCCATATTTGAACAATTGTCCCTGATGTGGCCCTTCTCCCCACATGCGAAGCATCCTCTCTTCTTTTGCTTTTTCCTGTCAATGTTAAAGAGAAGATCTTCGACCTGCAGGGGCACACCCATTAGATTAATCTTGCGGATCATCCTCATTACCTTTCCAACGCGTTAGATTGTTTCTTTGTCCTCGGAGGATGATGTGCATGGTTGATTATCTTCATCATCATCACTTTCTTCTTCTTCCTCTTCTTCACTTGAGGAACTTGGAGTGGGAGCCTTCTTTTTGCCCTTCCTTTCATCACATGCAAAAGCATATGGTCTTGAGGAAGTTGGCTCCTCTCCCCGACACATTTTTCGCGACATCTCAAAAGCTGCGATTTTCCCAATCACAATGGTCGGGGTCATGTTGCTCAAGTCCTCCATGTTGTGAAGGATGGTGATGATGCTCCCATATCTTTGTTGTGGTAGCAGGGAGATAATCTTCCTCAAAATGTCAGCATCACCTAGCTTATTAATGCCAATAGAATTGAGCTCATTGATAATTAAATTCAAACGAGAATACATGTCTCTAACAAGCTCATCATCTTTCATAGTAAAAGAATTATACTCATTTAAGACTAGGCAATGTTTTTGCTCATGGACATTGGATGTGCCATCATGGAGCTCATGCAATTTTAGCCAAATCTCATTAGCAGTTTTCAAGGTAAATACTTGATTAAAAATATCCATGCTAAGAGATTTATACAAGCAATTTTTGGCTCTAGCATTTAAATGAATTTATTTTTCCTCGCTCGTGGTGGGTTTCTCAGGATCCTTGAGGGGTTTCATCCCATCATGAGTGACTCTCCAAACACCTAGATCAACGGCCTCTAGGTAACAAGCCATTCTAGCACTATAATATGGGAAGTTAGTGCAGTCGAAGTGTGGTGGCCTATGGGTATCCATCCCTTCCTCTAAAAAGTGTCGGCTCTTTTAGCGGTGAAGCTAAAGCGTTTTAAATGAGCCAAACCGGGCTTTGATACCACTTGTAGGAAACGGGTGACGCCTAAGGGGGGTGAATTAGGACTTCTAAAACTTTTACTAAACTAGGCCACAAATAAATCCCTAGAGCAAAACCTATGCAAATAATCAAACTAGAAAGTGCAATCTAGGTTTTGTCTAAGTGTTGCTATTTCTACCGCAAAGGCTAAGTTTCAATCTACACTAAATAAGTATGAATACAAGATTGAAACTTAAATGCTTAATGTAAATGCGGAAACTTAAAGAGCAAAGTAGAGAAGCAAACTCTCGTGGATGACGCCGATATTTTTACCGAGGTATCCGGAACCACTCACGGTCCCGACTAATCCTCGTTGGTGCCCCTACGGAAAGGGAAGCCCACGCGAGGGCCAAGCACCACGGTCAAGTAACTCCGTAGAGAGCCGCGGGCCTTCTCCACGCGCAAGTGGTGCTCCGCTTCCGGCTCCTCTCGGACGCTCCCTGCCGTCTCCACTATCGAGCTTCCGGCCGAAACACCACGGGCCTCGTTCCCTCCGGTACACGGTGGCGGCCGTGACACAAACGCGGTTGTCACGGTCTCGCAAGACTCTTGCCACACTCGGTACAATTACAACGACTCACACAAGAGCCGAGGGGTTGTGTGGTTTGTCTAAACTCACCCAACTAACTAGGGTTCACCTAGAGCAAGCGCTAAAGCGGTCTAACTAACCTAAACACTTCGCAAAGCACCTACGCTAATCACCGAGTGATTCTATTAAGCACTTGGGTGTTTGAGCTCTTGAAAATGTGCACTATATGCCTTGGTATGTTGCTTGGGCTCCCACACCTTCAAATGGACGGTTGGGTGAAGTATATATAGGCCCCAACTCCAAAGTAGCCGTTGGAGAAAAGCTGCAGTTCTCTGCGGCACACCGGATAGTCCAGTGGTGCACTGGACAGTCTAGTGGTGCACCGGACAACGCACTGTAGCCTGTCCGGTGCGCTTAGCCATTGCCCTATCAGAGCAGGTGACCGTTGGCGCCGCAGGCTTTCCACACCGGACAGTCTGGTGCTCACACCGGACAGTCCGGTGGTCTTCTCTCTGGGTGCCACCTGGAACTAGCCGTTGGGCTGAGGTTCCCTAGTGCACCGGACAGTCCGGTGCTCCACACACAGACGGTCCGTAGGCAGCACACTTAGACTTTTCTTGGATCTTCTTAATGTCTTCTTTTGAGGTGTTGCTTTCCTCAATTCCTTAGTCCAAGTAAATCTTGCATCCTGTGAACTACAAACACAAACACTAGAAAACTTATTAGTTCACGGATTGTGTTGTTCATCAAACACCAAAACTCAATTATCCAAATAGCCCGGGGTCCATTTTCCTTACACAGACAATATAAAATAGTGAGCACTTCTACGGTTACACGAGGAAAAGAACCTTAGAACCACGATAGTCGAAGCTACGATTGGCGGGTTAGCGCGTTTACACTAAGCAAGTATTAATTAGAATATTAATATAATAAATATTAGTCGAGCAAACCTTAAATTAGTTATCTAACATATGAGATCTGACGAATTAATATTATCAACACGAGTGTTTATAAGCGAGAACAATTTATTATCGCGCAAAAATGCCGCGCGACACCCGCGAACGATACACGACGACGCTCGCGAAGCAGCCCTGCGGCACGCGAAATAACACACACGACAGCGCGCGACACACGTGAGTCAACAAGAGTACGCGCGCGAACAACACGCAACAATGTGCGTGCCGGATGCGTGGCGCGAACGCGCGAACGAACAACGGCGATGCGTAAATAGCGCGCGATTGCCACGCGAAATAGCACACAACTACGTTAACTTGTATTTATAAAAACGCAAATTAAAACTACAAATGAGCTTTAGTTAAATTGCTACTTTAATAAACAACATACAAACAAATTAATTAATTAATTAATTGAACTTGTGTCACGGCAAAATAATGTTATTAACACGTAATCGACACGGTTGCAAACTTAACGCAAAACATATTCGAAACTAATCTAGGACACAAAACATATCAACTGCTTATGGTTCACGGACTTAATTGACGTGATGCAAATCTAGGAACGGAGCCGCGCAAAGGGCCACATGGGTCACTGGCACAAAGGATCCCACAGATCGGATCCCGTGTGGCCACACCCATCTTCAACCTCACGATTACAAGAATAAATGGGGAATGGGAAAGTTACTGTCGGAGAGGGAGGGGCGTTGACCGCTCCGGCCTAGGCAGGCTCACCGGTGGCACAATGGGGCAGGGCTGAGCGCGTGTCGCGCCAAACCGCTAGGGCTGGCTGCGCGCAGGGGCAGGCCGCGCATAGGGACTAGAGCCAGGGAAGGGAGGACGGTTGTTACCTGCTCGGCGGCGAGAGGGCGAAGGCATCAGCGAGCTCGACGATGGCAAGGCGTGGACGCACGGCAAAGGTGCTGCGCAGGCTCACGGCATCGCTCCTCTAGACGACATCGGCCGCACGTAGTGGGGCAGGGTGGTCGGCGTGCCGATGGCGAGCCTCCAGGCGATGGCAACGAGCTAGGCGAGGTTCTGATGCGCGGTCGCAGAAGCGCGACGGAGCTCCTCCGTGATGACAGCAAGGTGACCTTTGATGTCGAGGCACGGGCACGATGTGTGGCGAGGTTGTACGGCTCCTCCACACAACAACGGGGTGTGCGGGGACGCGTCGGCGAGGTAGCCGTGCTGGCGCGGTGACCGGCGAATGGCTACGAGGCGGCTTCGTGCAGGGCTGGGCAGCGGCGCAGGGGTAGACGGGCTGGGCGGCATGCTTAACCAGCGACCGGGCAGCAGCAGCGAGGACGACTGTACATGGGAGAGTTGCTTTGGGTGGAGGGTTGAAGCAGGGTCAGTTGTCAAAGCTGCGGGCACGTCTGCAGCGGAAGAAGCGGAGCTGAGCGATTGAAGGAGAGAGGGGACAGTGCTAACGCGCAGGGCCCACAACACAATGTACAAGCGGCTACCAAGTCGGATCATGTTCACGGCGTGCGTGTGGCTGGGCACGGCCCTGCTCCCGCGTGCACATGGTGGGCTAGGAAGTCGAGTGGGCTGGCCAATTGCCAAGCCATGAGGAAAAAGAAAAAATGATTTTTCTTTTTTTATTTCTTCTTTATATATATATATATATATTATCATTTCCAACTAATTCAAATTTTAAAGTTTTTCCTCCATCCGAACGTAAACACCGCCAAGATTATTTTTAGCAAACAAATACTTTACTTCGACATTAAATGCAACACTCATATTTATTCAAAATAACACCCATAAATACTAGGTTAACTTATTTAAAAAGAGAAAAGAACAAAGTAAAAAGTAAATGTAACACCTGCATTTTTTGAGTATAAAGCAAAGAAAATTTTATACCCTAAAATTCAGGGTGTTACAGGTCGGGTCAGATTCATGTTGGGTCATGGATTGCATCGTCTGTGCCCGATCCATGCCTACTATTGGATCGAATCATGTTGGCCCGTGTCTCGCTGTTGGACATGTCAGGTTGGTCTAGGCAAAAAAAACATGTATGCCTTTGCTTTCATTCTGGATCCTAGGGCCAAAATGAGAGGTTTTCATAAAATCATTCTTTGTTTGTCTGCACTAACTGGTATAGACTACTCTAGGCTTTCACAAAAGGCGTCATCTCAGGTAACCAATACTTTTCAGTTGTATGAATCAAAGTTTGGTGATGTGTGTTTGGGGGCACAACACTAGATGTCTAGTGTTAATCAAGGTAAGAACAAAATGGCTTGGGATGACATCTATGGTGATGATGATTTTGATGTTGAGTCATCTGCTTCCTAGTATGGTGTAAGATTAGGATCAAGTAATATTGCTCCTTCTTCTGCTACCTTTGCAACTGCAACCTCTGTCTCAGAGTTATCTTCATATCTAGATAGTGATATTGTCTCCCGGTTCAATGAAGACTTCAACATCTTGAGTTGGTGTCATGAACATAATCTTACCTATCCTATTCTTTCTCTCCTTGCTAAAATGTCATGACTGTTCCTGCTTCAACTATATCTTTTGAATCAACTTTTAGTCTTGTTGGCAGAGTGATTGAGGAGCGCCGTTGGTGGCTCACAAGTGATGTGGTGGAGATTTGTCATATATAAAGGTCTAGAAATTAGCAGACTCACATATGCAACACAATGTGGAGAAGGACACCAAAGAGATGGAAGTTATCCATGGAAGTATGATCCTTGAAGATGCAGCCTTTGTTTGAAAGTTTGTCTGGACTGTAATTTATTTGTTTTCTATACTATGGACTGTAATGAACATTAATACTTTAATTTGGAGCTAGTTGTACTCTTTTCCCTCCTTTTTTATGGTTTTCTCACGAGGTGTGAGTTTTTACCTAGAAAGGTTTTTAACAAGTCAACATTGCACATCAGCTCCAATCCTAATTAAATATCTATTTTGCTGAAGTATTAATGTTATGCTTTGGAATTTGGACTTGTAATTGTGATGTGGACTTGTAGTTCTAATTGTGATCTGGACTTATAGTTGTATGGTGACATGTTATGAATCTGGATTATGTAATGTGAAGCTGGACTAGTATTAGATTTTGAATTGTGACTTACATATGAATCTGGATTATGTATTGTAAATCTAGACTTGTTTCGGGCTATTAGGCGGCTCGGCCTTATCTGACTTATCGTGCTCACGACACAGCTAGCATGAAAAAGGCTTGGATCGTGCCGGACCTAAGTAGAGAGGCGATACGACTTGATCATACCAGATCTAAGTAGAGAGACAACACGCCGTGATGGTATGGCCCGGCACGAGACAGTAACCATGTTGTGCCCAATCTAGTTCGTTCGTGCCGTGCCAATAGCCATAGCTGGCCCGTGGCGTGCCAGGGCTGGGCGGCACGTTTGGAATCTATACGCCACCATCACATTCGTTCCATTCAACGCACATGGCACACCCGAAACTTCACCAACCTGGCAGAGGCGCAGAGGCAGAGCACATCGGCCAAGCCCCACCGCCCGCAGCCAATCACACTCCTACTACCACCAGATCCCGGAGAGAATTTTGCAAACATGGCACCGTCTACGCCGGGTTTTAGACTATTGGCACCACGATCGTGGCAATTGAAATCGTGGCATCATAATCTCGCTCGTTTTGAAGATTTAGCATCGCGTGCGCTTAATGGTCATTAGGAATTCTCCACTTCCCGTCGTGCCCTCGCTCCGTTACTTCCCTGGCCACCGTCTTCTTCTACCGTATTCAATTCGCTTCCCTATTCCATTCTCCCTCCCCTCTTCCTTCCCTGGCCGTCGTCTTCCTCCCTCGGCTCTATTGAGAGCTATGTTCGTTTACGACTTGCAATGGAAGGCTTGTCTGCCCTACCATTCCCGGATCTCGTCGTGCCCTGCTGATCTTGTTCCGCCCAGGCCCATTCCCGGATCTCGCCGTTGCGTCTGCGCTTGCCCTTCACCGGATCCTACGCGACCCTCTGCAGTTCCATCGTCCCCACCGCCGCCGACTCTGGTAAGCATATTGTTTGCGTCGACCCATTCCATTCACCGGATTTAGCAACCATTTAGTGTAGTCTGTACAGTGTAACTAGAGCGTAGCACCCATTTAGCATCCATTGTTTGTGCAGTGTACTATGAATAATACTCCCAACGACGAGGCAGTTCCCCCCATGGACGAAACGGCTGCATGCATTATGGAAGAACACGAGTGGGCATTGACTTGTATTGGCACACAACCTACAGTGGTTAGTGGTTTGAATTTATTGTATGCAATTTAGTAGTTATATATTATATTACAACTATTTTTGGTGAATAGGGGAGTGGCCATGGAATGCATGATATCGATTGGGATTCAATAATGGTAGAAGAAACCAACAACGAAGAAGGAAGAAATGATGTTACTAGTGAACAAGGACTATATTATTAGCTTGGACTAGATAATCAAGATGATGGAAGGGAAGATGATTCAAGTGCTTCCCGTTTTGGAAATAGCATTCCATGTGAAGATGAATTGGGAGCAGGCATTCCGTGTTCTGATTCAGTGCTTGATAAGACTAGGAGTCTAGGACCATATATGATATGAACAATCCAGTAATGGAGTCTGGCAGCTTGTATGCAACAATGCACCACTTCAGACTTGCAATTAGACAATACACCATAAATAAAGAATTTGAGCTTGGAATTGAGGCAACCAATAAGACTAGATTTAGAGGGTCTTGTAAAGGGCCTGATTGCCCTTGGAGCATTCATGCTAGACCGGAGACGAAAGGGGCTCCAACAATTCAAGTAAGCTGAGAATATAGCTTTTTTACTTAATATGTACCTTTCTATTCGTGGTTATATGCTATTTCACACTTTAACTAATTTTTCAGGTAATTGTCTTGAATGACAAACATACTTGTACTTTGAGTGGTAGACGTAAGATGACTACACGTACAGGAGCTTGGGTTACGGCACGTGCGCTTCCTTTACTAATGAAGAAGCCTCATATGGGTGCTAAGGAGCTACAAACTACATTGCAGGACACTTTTGGTTGTACAATTGCATATGACACAGTTTGGCATGGGAAAGAGAAAGCTTTGAAGGAATTATTTGGAAGTTGGGAAGAGAGCTTTCAGCTACTATGGCGTTGGAGAGAAGCAGTTATGCAAAAGTCACTGGATAGTGTCATTGAGCTTGATGTAAAAATGGATGAGGGTCGTCCTTTCTTTAGTCGATTTTTTTGTGCACTCGGTCCATGCATTTCTAGTTTCAAGGGTGGGTGCCGACCATACCTAAGTGTTGACTCCACAGCTCTTAATGGAAGGTGGAATGGTCACCTTTATTGTGCAATAGGTGTCGATGGGCACAATTGGATGTATCCAGTAGCATATGGATTTTTTGAGGCAGAAAATACTGAAAACTGGACATGGTTCTTTCATCAGTTGCACAAGGTTGTGGGGGATCTACCTTTGTTAGCATTGTGTTCAGATGCCTGCAAAGGTCTTAAAAATGCTATGAACAATGTCTTCCCGTATGCTGAGGAAAGGGAGTGTTTCAGGCATCTCATACAAAACTACATAAAGCAGTTTGGTGGGTCTGAGTACATGTATCTAGCCGCTAGAGCTTATAGGAGAGAAGTCTTCGACCACTATTTTAGTAGCATCCAAGAAATCCCTAGGGTCAGTAGTTGGCTAAATGAGCATCATGATTATCTTTGGTACCGAAGTGGCTTCAATACGAACATCAAGTGCGACTACGTGACTAACAACATTGCTGAGGTTTTCAACAATTGGATTAAGGATTGGAAGGATATACCTATATGTGATTTGGCTGAAAGGATAAGGGAGGAAATTATGGAGATGTTTCATAGGAGGAGGATTGCACAGAAGTTGCAAGGAAGGATTTTACCGTCGGTTCTGCATATCCTACACGCCAGAACAAGAGGTTTAAGTCATTTATCAGTATGTAAAGCTGACAACTACATTGCTGAGGTAAGGGACAACAATGATGTGCATTCGAAGCACATTGTCAATGCTCAGTTGCGGGAATGTTCTTGCAAAGAGTGGTAGCACACGGGAAAACCATGTATCCATGCTTTGTGCTTGATAACAGCTCAAGAATTTAGGGATGTCAGGATGGAGGATTTTGTCGATGAGTACTACTCTATAGCTCATTTCACCATAGCATACTCAAGGGTGGTTCCACCTATCGGTGACAAATCATTTTGGCCAGAAGTTCATTTCGCAAAACAAGTTGGTGCTCCAATTGGAAAACGAGTTGTGGGTCGATAGAGGAAAAATAGGATGAAAGGATGCCTTGAGGGAGGTAGTGGAAAAAAGAAAGTTAACAATGACAATGGTAAGAAAAGCATCTCGGGCAAGTTCAAGTGTCCAAACTGTGGTGAAATAGGGCACAGGAAAGCAAGCTACAAATGTCCATTAAATGGCACAAAGAAAAGGTTACATTATTTGTGTTTTACATTATTTGTGCAACTGGCTATTTTATGATATTTACTAATTTCTATAAAAACAGGAAGCGAAAGCCTAGGAAAAATTCAACTAAAGGCTAGTTCCCCAAAGATGTACCTGAGTCATCACAGCCAGTTGTCCACGAGAATGAAGACGCGGTGGCAATGATACCAGCTATTGAAGATGTTGTTGAAAGACCTTCTTCGCCACTAGAAGAACGTGTAGTTCGAGTTCTAGTTAAAAAGATCACACCTAGGAAGAAGAATGTATGGGAGATACTTGTATGACTCTATGGCATTTGTATGACATTATGACCCTCAGTTCTAGTTAAAAAAATTGTCATGACCTCTCTATAATAATTGCCATGAACTCTCTTCAAATTAGAGAACACACAATAGAACACAATTAGAGAACACATAACAAATAACAACCAACAGGCAGTACGTAGTTCATAGCATTCCATAACAAATCACAACCAACAGGTAGTTCATGATGTCTTGTCTTACAATTTCCAACTCACGCATTACAATACTTGTCCACCTAACTGAACACAAAAGAAGTACACAAGACAATGTTACACTGATCTATCCCAAATCTCATTGAAACTAAGCCCCCACTTAGCACAGTGCTCACCAAGCGTCTCCGCTTCTAATGGCTGATTCATAATTTCTCGATCACGGAATACGTCCTCCCACAACGTATTGTATTCACTTGCATAGCCAGCTTCTAATATAGTAGTTGGATCCATCATCGAAACCTGACAGTCAATTGAAGTTACTTCTAGTATTTCAGCTAACTCGTCCATTGAATGAGCTACTTGAGTCATCATGAAACCATCTACAACATCCTCATCTGTGTAGCAGAAAGAGGCAGTATCTTGTAGTTTTTTAGCTGTGTCACTCATTTGAGACATGGAATATCTGAGTGCATGTGCAAGTTTTTTGTTCATCTGCAAAAAAATATAAATAACATCAGACTATGGACTGAGATATGCCATGAACTGAGGATTCTATTGCACTGCAAACCTTCTGCTGTTCTGCCAAAATGAACTGATAACTGGGCTCAAGAATAGAACAGTCTATGTACAGAACAAGACAGCATTTGCCCTCAGTTTTTTTTAAAAAGCATCATATGTAGTATTCAGTTCTAAATTTTCAAAGAAATCATCATAGGGCAAAATCCATATACCCTGCAAACAGCCACCAGAACAGCACATGAACTTAGGGTTTAGGGTCAGAACAACACAGCAGCAAAGAGGCCTGAGACAAATAGCCATACTGCCAAAACAGAACAAGACAGCCATATGCCCTCAGCTTTTTAAAAAAACATCATATGTAGTATACTGTCCTAAAATTTCAAAGAAATCATCATAGGGCAAAATCCATATATCCTCCAAACAGCCACCAGACAACATATATACAATTGCGACGATCGCGGTGCCAATAATCTGAAGCCTCCATACAGCCATATGCCCTCAGTAATTTTTCAGCAAAAGCAACCAAGTGTAGTATACAACTCACTATTTTCAAAGAAAACATCATAGGGCTAAGCAAATAGATCATCTCACATTATCACAAGCCTCAGTAAAATATTTTCAATGATACAGCATGAAACAGAGAATTTTGCAACCATCGCATCAGTTCAACTGTCACCACAAACATCAATATGCCCTCAGTAATTTTTCAGCAAAAAAACAAGTGTAGTATGTAGTTCACTATTTTGAAAGAAAACACCATGGGGCTAAGCAACTTGATCATCTCAAATTATCACAAGCCTGAAAACAGCACTCAGGTTTCTACAATTCCATCACAGGAACAGCACTCAGGTTTCTACAATTCCATCACAGGGCAAAGCAAATCTATCACCTCACATTTATTAGAAGCCTGAAAACAGCACTCAGGTTTCTACAATTCCATCACAGAGCTGCTACAAATCACATGGCAAAGATATCTCAAGCATTGGCTCAGTAAAAGTTTCAGAATACAAACCTCACAGTATTTGGCCAATGTTTCCTGAGCACAATCCACGGCTGCACTCGCCTGTTGATAAGAACACATAGCACTTTTTCCGCCTCCACAGCAGATTCAAGAACATCAAGCGTAGAAACCACATGGTTACCTAAGGATGCTGTGGCGCAGAGATCACCAGCAACCACACACGCGGCAGCAGAAGCATTCAGTGTGTCACGGGCTGCATCAACCGTCGAGGACAACTTCTGGGCACATAGCTCGGTGGCAGATTCCAAGCCGGTAGCCTAATCTGCAAACTCTAGGGTTACAGAAGAAGGAGAGCTCACCAGCGTCGGAGGGGCGGCAATGGACCATGGGCGCAGGATCCGCCCTAGGCGGAACTAAATCAGCAGGGAAGGGCGAGGTCCAGTGAAGGACAGGGGAGGAAGGCACCGTAGTGCGCAATGAACAGAGCCGAGGGAGGAAGACGACGGCCACGACGAGAAAGAGGAGAGAGGGAGAATGGAATACGGTACAAGAAGACGGCGGCCAGGGATGTAACGGAGCGAGGGCACGATAGGAAGTGGAGAATTCCTAATGACCATTAAGGGCACGCGATGCTAAATCTTCAAAACAGGCGAGATTATGATGCCACGATTTCAATTGCCACGATCGCGGTGCCAATAGTCTGAAGCCCGGCGTAGACGGTGCCATGTTTACAAAATAGCACACAACTACGTTAACTTGTATTTATAAAAACGCAAATTAAAACTACAAATTAGCTTTAGTTAAATTGCTACTTTAATAAACAACATACATACAAATTAATTAATTAATTAATTAATTAATTGAACTTGTGTCACGGCAAAATAATGTTATTAACACGTTATTGACACGGTTGCAAACTTAACGCAACTGAACTGAGTCGAAACTAATCTAGGACGCAAAACATATTAACTGCTTATGGTTCACGAACTTAATTGACGTGATGCAAATCTAGGAACGGAGCTGCATAAAGGGCCACATGGGTCACGAGCACAAAGGATCCCACATATCGGATCCCGTGTGGCCACACCCATCTTCAACCTCACGATTACAGGAATAAATGGGGAATGGGAAAGTTACTGTCGGAGAGGGAGGGGCGCTGACCGCTCCGGCCTAGGTAGGCTCGCCGGCGGCACAATGGGGCGGGGCTGAGCGCGTGCCGCGCCAGACCGCTGGGGCTGGCTGCGCGCAGGGGCTGGCCACGCGTAGGGACTGGAGCTGAGGAAGGGAGGACAGTTGTTACCTGCTCGGCGACGAGAGGGCGAAGGCATTAGTGAGCTCAACGATGACGATGCGTGGACGCATGACGAAGGTGCTGCGTAGGCTCACGGCGTCGCTCCTCTAGACGACGTCGGCCGCACATAGTGGGGCAGGGTGGTCGGCGTGCCGATGGCGAGCCTCTAGGCGATGGCAATGAGCTAGGCGAGGTTCCGATGCGCGGTCGCAGAAGCGCGACGGAGCTCCTCCGCGACGATAGCAAGGCGACCTTTGATGTCGAGGCACGGGCACAACGAGCGACGAGGCTGTACGGCTCCTCCACACAACAACGGGGTGTGCGGGGACGTGTCGGCGAGGCAGCCGTGCTGGCGCGGTGACCGGCGAACGGCTACGAGGCAGCTCCGTGTGGGGCTAGGCAGTGGCGCAGGGGTAGACGGGCTTGGTGGCATGCTTAACTGGCGACCGGGCAGCAGCAGCGAGGATGACTGTACGTGGGGGAGTTACTTTGGGTGGAGGGTTGAAGCAGGGTCAGTTGTCAAAGCTACGGTCACGTCTGCAGCGGAAGAAGCGGAGCTGAGCGGTTGAAGGAGAGAGGGGATAGTGCTGACGCGCAAGGCCCACAACACAATGTACAAGCGGCTACCAAGCTGGATCATGTTCAGGGCGTGCGTGTGGCTGGGCACTGCCCTGCTCCTGCTGCGCGTGCACATGGCGGGCTAGGAAGTCGAGTGGGCTGGCCAATTGCCAAGCTGTGAGGAAAAGGAAAAAATGCTTTTCTTTTTTATTTCTTCTTTATATATATATATATATATATATATATATATATATATATATATATATATATATATATATGTTAGACAGGAGATCTCACCTTCCATCATTGGCTCCTGTAATCTCGTGTGATTGATTTGGTGATTGATTTGGTAGATTGATTTGGTTGCCCTCCCAGGTTCTGTTTCTATAAACCGGGATGAGGCTTTGCCTATATAAATGTAACCTGTACGCATGATTCAATCAAGCAATACTACTCTCCCACATATCTGTCTTCATGGTATCAGCTTAGTTCTTTCCTCTCCTCGCTTCCGCTCTCCTTCCATGGCTACCGAAGTTCCCATGACCTCTGCTGCTATCATCGTTGATGCTAGCACCACGTCTCCTGCAGCAGCAGCAGCGATGCTCCCACTCGTCCCGGACAGCGCCAAGGTTGCCGCCGCGGCTGCTGTTCACCAGAAGCTGCAGGACGCCATCGCTCGTCACGAGCGTGACCTCGCTGACGCACGCCGCCAGCTTGAGGAAGCTGATGCCGCTGCTGACGGCGCCGTCGACGGCGCCGTGGACGATGACGCTGCCCCACCCACTGGTGACGCCGACGCTGTCGCTGCTCTCCATACGTAGGCTCTCGGTATCCTCAATATTCGCGCCCTCGTCCTGGTCGTCCTCGATCTCGCCACGCCTTCCTTCTCCAAGTGGCGCCGCCTCATGCTCCTCGCCCTCAGCAAGTATGCGCTTGCTGACCACGTCTTATGCGACGCCTTGTTTCCTGCTGTCCCGCACTGGGTGCGAATGGACCTCCACGTCTTGTCGTGGCTCTATGGCTCCGTCACCAGCGACCTCTACGAGATCGTCACAACACGGACTCCCTCTGCCCGCGGCGCCTGGATCGCTCTGGAGCAACAGTTCACCGGCAACCGTGAAACTCGTGTCCTTCTCGTGGATACTGAGTTTCGCACTCTTCAGCAAGGCGCCCTCTCCGTCTCCGACTACTGCCGTCGGATGAAGACCTTGGCGGACTCGCTCACCGAGCTCGGCGAGACCGTCACCGACCGCGCCCTCGCCATGAATGTTCTCCGCGGCCTCTCCGACCGGTTCAGCTCTCTCCGCCTCCTCCTCAAGCGCCAGCGGCCTTTCCCCTCCTTCGTCGAGATCCGCTCCGAGCTGCTGTTAGAGGAACTCACCACGGCGCCAACGTCGCTTGCCGCTCCTCCGACGGTCCTCACCGCAACCACTGCGGCAGCGCCCTCTGCCCTCGTCGCGGGGCACTCCACCCCGCCCCATGCTGGCTCTGGTGGCAGCTCTAAGAACTGCCACCGTCGCAACCACGGTGGCCGTTCCGGCAGCGCAGCGCCCTCGGCTGGCAGCGGCGCCTCTGCATCCGGCCCGCGCCCTTCTGCCCTCGGCACCGGCGGGGCTGCCTGGCCCACGATGTATAACCCTTGGACCGGGACCCTTCAGATGTGGCCCGGTCCGGTCCAGGGGTCTCGCGCTACTGGATCGTCTCGCCAGGTTGGGCCGCAGACTGCCTTTGTCGCTGCTGCGCCTGGGTTGTGGCCATCCTGGTCCTCTCCCGTGGGCTGGCCCACCACTGGTGCCTCCGAGCCGGTCCCGCAAATGCCGCCTGCTGGTGGGCCGCCAGCTCCGCCCACGCTTGCCCCCTACCACTGCAGGCCGTTGGGGGGGGGGGGTCTTGGGCCCTGGGACCAAAATGCTCTGGCGGGTGCTTTCAGCACTGTGTCTCTCACTCCTCCAGCTCCTTACGGTGATTGGTACATGGACTCGGGTGCCACATCCCACATGGCCACCCACCCTGGTATTCTCTCACTTTCCCACCCACCCTCACCTTCCAGTCCATCCTCTATTATTGTTGGCAATGGCGCTCCATTACCTGTAACCACCACTGGCTCTGTGTCCGTTGGTCAACTTCGCCTGGATAATGTTCTTATTTCTCCCAAACTTATTACCAACCTTGTTTCCGTTCGTCAATTCACCATCGATAATTCTTGCTCTGTTGAATTTGACCCCTTTGGTTTTTCTGTGAAGGACCTCAGGACCCAACACGTGATCACCAGGTGCAATAGCTCTGGCCCCCTCTACCCGCTTCGCCCCTCAACAGCTGCCACTGCCTTCCTCACCACTGCGTCTCCAGAGCTCTGGCACCAACGCCTTGGTCATCCTGGTTCTGAAGCCCTCTCCCGCTTAGCCAGCACTGCTTCCATTACTTGTAATAAAAATATCAATAATGCTGACCTCTGCCATGCATGTCAGTTAGGTCGCCATGTCCATCTTCCCTTTTCCTCTTCCCAGTCTCGTGCTCGGCACCCTTTTGATCTTATTCATTGTGATCTCTGGACCTCCCCGGTTCCCAATATGTCTGGTTTTAAGTATTATCTTGCAATCCTCGATGATTGCTCGCACCACCTGTGGACATTTCCTCTTCGTCTCAAATCCGACACGTTCTCCACTATTGCTCACTTTTTCTCCTACGTTGCCACGCAATTTCGTACTACCATTAAGAGTGTGCAATGTGACAATGGTCGTGAATTTGACAATTCATCTTCACGCGCCTTCTTTCTCTCCCATGGTGTTATCCTTCGCATGTCCTGTCCATACACGTCCCAGCAGAATGGCAAGGCTGAGCGTGTCCTCCGGACTGTAAACAACATTGTTCGTTCCCTCCTTTTTCATGCACATCTCCCCCCTGTCTTCTGGGTTGAGGCTCTTCATACCGCCACCTATCTTTTCAACCGTCACCCCACTAAAACCCTCTCCTTTTCCACCCCTTACCAGGCCTTGCACGGTACTCCTCCCGACTACACCCACCTCCGTGTCTTTGGTTGTCGATGTTATCCTAATCTCTCTGCCACCACGCCTCATAAACTTGCTCCCCGGTCTTCTCTCTGTGTGTTTCTTGGATACTCCAACAACCACAAAGGTTACCGTTGCCTTGACCTTGCCACCAACCGCATCATAATCTCTCGCCATGTCACCTTCGACGAGTCTTCCTTCCCTCTCGCTACTGCGGGCCCCGCCCCAGCAGCTTCTCCCTCTAACCTCGATTTTTTGGATGAGTTTTCCACTGTGCAGGTACCTCTTCGTATACCCTCTGGCGCTGGGTCGCCTGGTGCTCGGGATCCCCCATCCCTGGCCTCGTTGGCTCGGCCGTCGGCAGGCAGTGCTGGGCCGCCTGGTGCTCAGGCTCCCCCATCCACGGCTTCAACGGATGGGCCGTCTGCGGCCTCCCCTGGATCTGGCGCCAGATCATCTGAGGCTACCACACCTTCTGGGCCTCCGGCTGGGTCACCGCTCCAACCATCTTCACCGCCTACTGCGCCTGGTGCCGCTCCACTCGTTGTGGACGTCTGGCGCTGAGCCGGGGCCGGCCAGCGCTCCGCCCGTGTGCCTCGGGCACTCGACGTCAATACTCGTCTCCCTGTTGGCGCTCTACCTGCTGCGCCAGTCAACAACCTTCATGGCATGCGCACTCGGGCTAAGAGTGGGTTTCGATAACCTCGCCTCAACCTTCAGGCGGTTGCTGTCTCCCCCATACCCACCTCTTATCGACGTGCCCTTGATGATCCACATTGGAGGCGCGCGATGGAGGACGAGTACCAGGCCCTCATCGACAATCATACCTGGTCACTCGTCCCGCGCCCTCCGAACACCAACGTCGTCACTGGGAAGTGGATTTTCCGCCACAAGCTACATTCTAATGGTACTCTTGATCGCTACAAAGCTCGTTGGGTCCTTCGCGGCTTCACCCAACAGCCCGGGGTTGATTTTGATGAGACTTTCAGTCCGGTCGTGAAGCCTGCCACCATCCGCACGGTCCTCAGCATTGCCCTCTCTCGCCAATGGTCAGTTCACCAGCTCGACGTCAAGAATGCCTTCTTGCACGATACCCTCTCCGAGACAGTTTACTGCTCCCAGCCCTCAGGTTTTGTGGATACAGCTCGCCCCGATTATGTCTGTCGTCTCCATAAATCTCTCTACGGGCTCAAGCAGGCTCCTCGTGCTTGGTACAGCTGTTTTGCCACTCACTTGCAGTCCTTGGGATTTCTCGAAGCTAAGTCAGACACCTCTCTGTTTGTCTACCGCCATGGCTCGCACACTGCATACCTGCTGCTGTACGTGGATGACATTATTCTCACTGCCTCCTCCGATGACCTGTTGTGCCGGATCATTGCTTCCATGCAGGCTTCCTTTCCTATGAAATATATGGGACCTCTTCAACATTTCCTCGGGATCGCCGTCACTCGCTCACCTGCTGGGATGCTGCTCTCTCAGCGATAATACATCATCAACATTCTCGACCGTGCTGGGATGACTGACTGTAAGCCATGCAATACACCTGTTGACACACAGGCAAAACTCTCCTCGGATGGTGAGCCTGTCAAGGATCCCACTCTCTACCGCAGTCTTGTTGGAGCTTTGCAGTATCTGACGTTCACTCACCCAGACATCACCTATGCAGTTCAGCAGGTATGCCTTCATATGCATGATCCTCGGGAGCCGCATCTCACTGCTGTCAAGCGTATTCTTCGATACCTTCATGGCACAGTTGATCTTGGGCTCTCCCTCAGTTGCACTTCACCCAACGCCCTCACTGTCTACACTGATGCTGACTGGGCCGGATGTCCCGATACTCGTCGTTCGACCTCGGGCTATGCAGTGTTCCTCGGTGACAACCTCATCTCTTGGAACAGCAAGCGCCAACAAACTGTCTCCCGCTCCAGTGCCGAAGCTGAATATCGTGTTGTTGCCAACGGTGTTGCTGAAGTCTCCTGGCTTCGTCAGCTTCTACAGGAGTTGCATCAGCCCGTGCAGCATACCACACTGGTCTACTGTGACAATGTGAGTGCCGTCTACCTCTCGTCCAATCCGGTGCAGCACCAATCTCGTGTGATTGATTTGGTAGATTGATTTGGTTGCCCTCCCGGGTTCTGTTTCTATAAACCGGGATGAGGCTTTGCCTATATAAATGTAACCTGTACGCATGATTCAATCAAGCAATACTACTCTCCCACATATCTGTCTTCAATATATATAATATCATTTCCAACTAATTCAAATTTTATAGTTTTTCCTCTATCCGAACGTAACCACCACCAATATTATTTTTAGCAAACAAATACTTTACTTCGACATGAAATGCAACACTCATATTTATTCAAAATAACACCCATAAATACTAGGTTAACTTATTTAAAAAATAGAGAAAAGAACAAAGTAAAAAGTCAATGTAACACCTGCATTTTTTGAGTATAAAGCAAAGAAAATTTTATACCCTAAAATTCAGGGTGTTACAGGCCGGGTCAAATTCATGTTGGGTCATGGATTGTTTCGCATCGTCTGTGCCCAATCCATGCCTACTATTGGGTCGGATCATGTTGGCCCGTGTCTCGCTGTTGGACATGTCAGATTGGGCTAGGCAAAAAAACATGTATGCCTTTGCTTTCATTCTGGATCCTAGGGCCAAAATGAGAGGTTTTCATAAAATCATTCTTCGTTTGTCTGCACTAGCTGGTACAGACTACTCTAGGCTTTCACAAAAGGCGAGATCTCAGGTAACCAATACTTTTCAGTTGTATGAATCAAAGTTTGGTGATGTGCGTTTAGGGGCACAACACCAGATGTCTAGTGTTAATCAAGGTAAGAACAAAATGGCTTGGGATGACATCTATGGTGATGATGATTTTGATGTTGAGTCATCTGCGTCCTAGTATGGTGTAAGATTAGGATCAAGTAATATTGCTCCTTCTTCTGCTACCTTTGCAACTGCAACCTCTGTCTCAGAGTTATCTTCATATCTAGACAATGATATTGTCTCCCAGTTCAATGAAGACTTCAACATCTTGAGTTGGTGTCATGAACATAAGCTTACCTATCCTATTCTTCTCTCCTTGCTAAAATGTCATGACTATTTCTGCTTCAACTATATCTTCTGAATCAACTTTTAGTCTTGTTGGCAGAGTGATTGAGGAGCGCCGGTGGCGGCTCACAAGTGATATGGTGGAGATTTATCATATATAAAGGTCTGGGAATTAGCAGACTCACATATGCAACACAATGTGGAGAAGGAAACCAAAGAGATGGAGATATCCATGGAAGTATGATCCTTGAAGATGCAGCCTTTGTTTGAAAGTTTGTTTGTACTGTAATTTATTTGTTTTCTATACTTTGGACTGTAATGAACATTAATACTTTAATTTGGAGCTAGTTGTACTCTTTTCCCCCCTTTTTATGGTTTTCTCACGAGGTGTGAGTTTTTACCTAGAAAGGTTTTTAACGAGTCAACATTGCACATCAGCTCCAATCCTAATTAAATATCTATTTTGCTGAAGTATTAATGTTATGCTTTGGAATTTGGACTTGTAATTGTGATGTGGACTTGTAGTTGTAATTGTGATCTGGACTTATAGTTGTATGGTGACATGTTATGAATCTGGATTATGTAATGTGAAGCTGGACTTGTATTAGATTTTGAATTGTGACTTACATATGAATCTGGATTATGTATGGTAAATCTAGACTTGTTTCGGGCTATTAGACAGCTCGGCCTTATCTGACTTATCGTGCTCACGGCACGGCTAGCACGAAAAAGGCTTGGATCATGCCGGATCTAAGTAGAGAGACGATATGACTTGATCATACCGGATCTAAGTAGAGAGGCACCACGCCGTGATGGTATGACCCAGCACGAGACAGTAACCTGTTGTGCCCAATCCAGTTCGTTCGTGCCGTGCCAATAGCCATAGCTGGCCCGTGGCGGGCCAGGGCCGGGCGGCACGTTTGGAATCTATACGCCATTACGCCACCGTCACATTCGTTCCATTCAACGCACACGGCACACCCGAAACTTCACCAACCTGGCGGCAGAGGCGCAGAGGCAGAGCACATCGGCCAAGCCCCGCCGCCCGCAGCCAATCACACTCCTGCTACCACCAGATCCCGGATTGCAGAGGATGAGGATCCCATTTCCCATTCCATCCTAGGGCTCGCGTCCCCCAAAGTGAATACAGAAACCTCCAGCTCTTTGGCCAATTCCTCGACCGCATCGCCACCCACCCCATCTCCATGGCCACCTCCGCCCTCGCTGCTCTGTCCGCCACCGCGGCCGCCGCCGGTAAGCGCATCCTCCTGTCGCGCCCCGCCTCCTCCTCCTCCCTCTCATTCGCCTCCCGCCGCCTGGCCGCCGGGGCACCCCTCCGGGGGTTCCTTGGCGCGCCAATCCGGGCCGTGGCGTCGTCGGCGTCGGCGGCCCCCGCGGCGGCGGCCAAGACCATCGCGGTCGGGGACCGGCTCCCTGACGCGACGCTCTCCTACTTCGACACCTCCTCCCCCGACGGCGAGCTGAAGACGGTGACGGTCCGCGACCTCACCGCGGGGAAGAAGGTGGTGCTCTTCGCCGTGCCCGGCGCGTTCACGCCCACCTGCACCCAGAAGCACCTCCCGGGGTTCGTGGCCAAGGCCGGGGAGCTCCGCGCCAAGGGCGTCGACACCGTGGCCTGCGTCTCCGTCAACGACGCCTTCGTGATGCGCGCGTGGAAGGAGAGTCTGGGGATCGGGGACGAGGTGCTGCTCCTGTCGGACGGCAACGGCGAGCTGGCGCGCGCCATGGGCGTCGAGCTCGACCTCTCCGACAAGCCCGTGGGCCTCGGCGTCCGGTCCCGCCGCTACGCGCTGCTCGCGGAGGACGGCGTGGTCAAGGTGCTCAACCTCGAGGAGGGCGGCGCGTTCACCAACAGCAGCGCCGAGGACATGCTCAACGCGCTCTGAACTCGCGACGCCATGGTTGGTTCGTCTCTTCCGGCAAGAGTTGCTTTCTTTTCCCTGAAAATAATCGTGACGGCAACGGTGGCTTGTGTTACTGCCGCCACTGTTGTGACCGGCGCTGTTACTAGTGCACTGCAGAGATGCAAGTTTCTTGCGAACATGGCTTTGTAGGTCTAGCTTCATGGAATTGTTGACGCCCTCTGTTTCATGACTTGTCATGGTATGCAACTCTTGTCTGAGAATTGATCATCTTCATAGTACCACTACTATCACAGGCGTTCTATATTATTATCAAAGGAGAGAAGAAGGGGCCGCCCAGCCGCAGTATAAACGGCTCCATTTTGACTGGAAGGTTGATGCTGTGATGCTCGCCATGCCAAACAAATACTACGCTCTTGATATTAGGCTGTGCACTGCAGCTGCGGCTAATTGCTATGGTTATCTAGTTTAATTGGGGATTGTCAGTGTTGCAGTGTCCTTCAAACTTTCTTTATGCCTGCTGTCGGTCTGGTATCACATAAGTTGCTTTCTCAATGAACGCTGAAGCTAGTTTAATTGGGGATTCAGATTCTCAGGTTTTGGCGAGCAAGGGGTCAGATGCCTCTTGGGGACGAGCAAAGGTTCTTTCGTTTGCCTTGCTGGCACCCCAGCATCTCTTGCTGTTGGTCAATTATTAATGTGTCGTCACTGGTAATCAATACTGTAAACAGAGGTACCGTTTGATTCAGTTTAACATAAATGGTAAGAAGTAACGATTCACACTTAATTATCAGCGGTAACAAGTTTGAATAACACAATATCAGTTTATAGTGTTCAATTATCAGTGGTAACAAGTTTGAATAACACAGTATCAGTTTCTAGTGTGGTATCTAATTACAGTTGGATTTAACTAAATATGGTTTAACGTTGGTAACAAGTTTAAATAATATAGTATCAGTTTCTAGTGTTGTATCTAATTACAGTTGGAGTTAACTAAATATGGTTTAACGTCATCGGTTACTATTCACATATTACAAATATGTGAATCAAACCAAACAATAGGAGAGTTTCTTGGCATGACCATGTTGGAAAATTAGAGCTAGAGATGAGGATGACAGAGTTGAAGAGCGCATCAGAGAAATATCTCGGAAGAGTCCTAGTTTTCTAGGTTGGAAAATTAAGTTTCGGGTTCTGAACTACGCCCTGCAGCCTGAACCCGGAACCTACTTTCATCATGCTTGAAATTCGCATTCAGTGAGTGCTTCAACGTAGCACAAGCATAAGCACCTTGAACGTTGTGTGGTTTTTTTTTTCTCCTGTGAAGCCTACTTCAGAGCATCTCCAACAGTTTGGCAAAAAAGGTTCCTAAATCACAATTTAAGGAGTTAGTAGAAAAAAAACATATCTCCAACGGTATTGTAAACGATGTTGCTAAGGCCCCGTTTCAATCTCACGGGATAAACTTTAGCTTCCTGCTAAACTTTAGCTATATGAATTGAAGTGCTAAAGTTTAGCTTCAATTACCACCATTAGCTCTCCTGTTTAGATTATAAATGGTTAAAAGTAGCTTAAAAAAGCTGCTAAAGTTTATCTCGCGAGATTGGAACAGAGCCTAAATTTATGAAGTCGCTACTTTTTGCTTCCTCTTTGCTATACGTAGCAAGCTGCAAGGGACTCCCGAAAGCACGTTGCGCACAAAATCGATCACAAAATCTGTTTTAGGCGCCTTCTTTTTTCTCTTTCCCGCATTGTTTCTCCCCCACGTTCCTAGTCGTCTGCCAGACAAGTTCGCCGCCACACCTAGTCGGAGTGCCACACAGCCCTCCTGCCCACTCTCTGAAGTCGTGTCGCCCTGTCGTACAGCCTCTAGCCATGCCGCCCTCCCGTCGCTCGATTGACGCTGCGCTGCCCTCTCGGCCTCAGACAATTCTGAAGCTCCCCCGCCACCACCTTGTCAACAAAAGACCGAATTCTCTGTAAGGCCAACCACAAAGATAAGGGGCTCTTGCTAGCTTTAGAATGAATGGGAGTCAAAACTCCACGCTCAAAAGATCACAAGAGGTAGCACACACTTTCTCTCAATGATTCTCATAAGGCATTATCACTAAACGCACACGAGTAGCTCTTTCTTGCTTGATCTCTCTTTTGTGGCACTTGTGAGACTTTGATGTGTATAGAAGTGTTGCTCTAGTAGATAGGAGTGAATACCCAACTCTTGTGTATGATATAGATCAATGAATCAATTTGAATGGGCTGGTTGGGGTCCCTTTTATAGCCTCCAACCACCCATATAGCAGTTATGCCCTGTTTGCCTGTTCTGTGCACGGGCAGACGGTTCGTGGCTTAAGCCCGGACGGTCAGCGACCCTCTCAACGGTCGGTTCTGACATCTCAACGGATACGCCTAACAGACCAACAGCTATCTGCCTCAGTGACACGACGCGAACGGTCTGCCCTTGGTCCCAGACAGTCCGTGCCAGCTCTAAAATTCCTTTTGCTCAACTTGTCACCTTTGGGCTGAACCAGATCTTCACATGCAGACGGTCCGTGAATTTTAGTCGGACGGTTCGCACTTTATAGCCGGACGGTATGCGATTTTAGCCAAACTATCCACGATTTATAGTTCCTGTCCGAAGTCATAGTGGTGTCGCGGACGATCCGTCAAAAGGCTCCGGACGGTCCGCACTTGGCGATATCAGAACTTGAGTTTCTGACTTGTTGTTGATCTTTGAACATTCTTCTCCAAGTTGCTTTGGCTAAACTTGAGAGAGATCCTATGACTTAGAAAAATATCTCAAGTGGATTTCCATCTAGTCTAAGTCATGGACCAGGAACATTTTGATTCTTTAACTCATATTTCTTCTTTCGCTCAAACTAGCTCCAAAATAGTAAGATGTTTGTAAGGAAAATGGACCCCGTGCCATTTGGATAAATAGGTTTTGGTATTTGATGATCAACATAACCTGTGGACTAATGCGTTTGCTAATGTTTATGTTTGTAGTTCACAGGATGCTAAAGTGATTTGGACTAAGGCGTTGAGGAAAGCAACACCTCAAAAAAAGACATTATGAAGATCACAAGAGAATATCAACAACTATCAAGCAAAGTCCAAGAAACGAAGAAATGTGTTGCCACGGGCGGACTGTCCGGTCGAGGACACCTAACTGTTCGGTGGCACACTGGACAGTCCGGTGCTACATGCCGAACTGTCCGGTGCACCAAGGAACAGTAGCCCAACAACTAGTTCCCGGTGGCACTGGTAGAGACAAGCCACCAGACTGTCCGGTGTAACGTTCGGACTGTCTGGTGTAAAAGCCTCCAGTGCCAACGGTCACCTGCGGTGTAAGATCCAACGTCTAAGCGCACTGGTCAGGGGCACATGATTGTTCGATGACTCCACTGGACTGTCCGGTGTGCCGCAGAGAGCAGCAAGTTTTCTCTAACGGCTAGAATTCCCCCAACCGGCCATTTCAAGGTGTGGGAGCCCAAGCAACATACCAAGGCATAGTATGGACATTTTCAAGTGCTCATACACCCAAGTGCTTAATAGAATCACTCGGTGATTAGCGTAGGTGCTTTGCAAAGTGATTAGGTTAGTTAGACCGCTTTAACACTTGCTCTAGGTGAATTCTAGTTAGTTGAGTGAGTTTAGAAAAACCACACAACTCCTCGACTCTTATGTGAGCCGTTGTAATTGTACCGAGTGGGGCGAGAGTCTTGTGAGACCGTGACAACCGAGTTTGTGTCACGCCCGCCACCATGTACCGGAGGGAACGAGGCCTGCGGCGTTTCGGCCGGAAGCTCGATAGTGGAGACGGTGGGGAGCGTCCGAGAGGAGCCGAAAGCGGAGCACCACTTGCGCGTGGAGAAGGCTCGCGATTCTCTATTCGTCCATGATTGCACCTAGGGGTGCCATTCCAAACCCGCACCCGAACCCATCAGGTTTCAGTGGGTTTCAGGTCACCAACAAGATTTTACTCAGTATATACTTTTCAACAATAATTGAACTATAAGTAATTAAGTACCATCAATTAATTTAGTTATATCTATGGATTTTAAGTCTTCTCACGTTGAGAAGCAACAAAACATTTCATGAATCTTTAGTCAAGTTACTTACTAAAATAATTACTATAATATCTTAATCATTTTTGTGCAAAATAAAGAATGAACCAAATTTCGGATCGGGTGGGGGTCACACGTGTTTTAAATATAAACCCGCACCTACACTTGCAAAACTTCAGGTCGGATGTGGGGTGTGTTGAGCACCAAAATGAGCGGTCGGACGGTCCACGTGTGCGCAAAGCCAATTAGGGTTCCGAGTTTCTTGCTACAATTGTTGGCTAGATTCGCGGAATTAGCTCGAGGAATTTGTTTGTAACGGGTCCAGCCCCCCTCCTCTATAAATACAGAGGAATACGACCGATTAGTCATCAACAATCGAATCAATAGTCAATTTAATTCTCGTTTTTACCTTAGGCATTAGGAGTAGTTCTAGTTTAGTTCTAGTTTAGCCTCTCAATCCCTAAATTCTTCGCTTCTCCTTGACTCTACGTCGATCAGAGGAGTCTAGGTCGGCCTACCGAGCCTAGACAACACATAGGATCTCTCCTCCCTGATGGGGTCCCTCTCGGGAGCGAGATCCAGGCGCCGCCAGTGAACTCTGCCACCCCTGCGCACGTGCGGACCGTCCGGCCCCAGGGCGCGGACCGTCTGGCACGTCAGGCAGGGAACCCAAGCCCCTGCGCTAGGTCGTGAACCGTCTGACCCCTGGCCGCAGACCGTCCGTGCCTGTGCAGAGAGCACCGCCGCCGGTTCTCATTATAGTGATTGGCGCCCGAAAAGGTGTCAACACACTTTTTGGTAACTCCGCTGGGACAACACATATAGACCCATTAGTTCGGCCCTCAATAGCTGGTTCAAGGGATAGCTCTAACGTCTCCCCCAGCAATATCATAGAGCTGACTTGGGAGACCTTCCCGGCTGACGAACAACTCCAGTTCGAGGAGCACAAGGAGCAGATTATCGAAGAAGCAAAGGTGAAATTTCTGGCCAACTTCAAGGTTGACAGGAACAACAAGGTTGTTCGGCAACGAGCGATAGATCCGGCTGCGCTCCGGCCTACCACAAATACCTCCAAGGTAAGCAACACAAACGAGCTCCAATCTCTGAAAAATTATATAGATGAGCAGCGAGACCAAATGCAAAATATCATAGGGGGTATGCAAAAATATTATAGGAGGCTAGTACGTGCGTTCGATAAATCTACCGTCGCAAATTTTCCTTCGCACGAGGTTGAATTGGGGGAAAACACGCGTAATTCATCGGCTACAAGTTGTCACGACCAGTCACAACCCCTTTATGGGATGCCGATAGACATATACCCTGAGCAACCACAACCTCCTACACACATCGGCAATAAATTAGCCGATCTGCACATATCCGGATCGTTCGCATTTGAGCACGGGCCGTCTAGGCCAGCAACGGCCGGTCCCATTTTTACTGAGTTACCGAGACATGCGCCCGAGCAACCACATACTGCGTAAGCCCTAAACTACCCAGTCGGATGGTTCGCATACAGCGACAGACGATCCGCATACAACAACGGACGGTCCGGCCATGTGGACGGACAGTCCGCGCATACCGCCAGACGATCCGCGTATCCAACCGGACGGTCCGGCGCAGAGTTTTTTGAGGAGGATTGTTACATGAATCCCCATCCGTCCCAGCAAAACTTCCCATCATATCCTACGGCACCCCAACACCTTAATACAACATTCCAGACACATGGGGGTGAGTGAAAGGGAAATAGGGTTAACCTTTTCCCAGTATTAATTTTGGTGGTTAAATGCCCAACACAAATAATGAACTAACTAGTTTGCTCTAGAGTATATGATCTACAGGTGTGAAAGTCGCCTAGAGGGGGGTGAATAGGCTGAATCTGAAAATTATAAACTTAAACACACACTACACGCCGAGGTTAGCGTTAGAACAAATATTAAGTCCGGGAGAGAGGGGAAAACAAATCAACCAAGAAATAATGCGGATGAACATGGTGATTTGTTTTACCGAGGTTCGGTTCTAAAGAACCTAGTCCCCGTTGAGGTGATCACAAAGACCGGGTCTCTTTCAACCCTTTCCCTCTCTCAAACGGTCACTTAGACCGAGTGAGCTTTCTTCCTTGATTTCTTGGGTCACTTAGACCCTGCAAGGACCACCACACGATTGGTGTCTCTTGCTTCGCTTGCAAGGCTTTGAGAATAAGAATGAGAGAAAGAAGAAAGCCAACCAAGCAACAAGAGAAACAAAGAAACACAAGAACGATCCTCTCACAAGTCCTAAAGCACTAGAATTGAATTAGGGACTTTGATTGGATCGGTGGCTTTGATTTGTGTCTTGGAGTGTTGCACTTTGCTCTTGTATTGAATGAAGTGTGGTGAATGCTTGAATGGTTGGAGTGGAGGGGGTTGAGGGGTATTTATAGCCCTCAACCACCAAACAACCGTTGGGGTTGGGCTACTGTCGATGGGCACACCGGACAGTCCAGTGCGCCACCGGACACTGTCTGGTGCGCCAGCCATGTCACCCAACCGTTAGGGTTCGGGCGCAGTCGACTGTTGAAGCTTTGTCTTCTTGTGGCACCGGACAGTCCAGTGCCACACCGGACAGGCACTGTTCACTGTCCGGTGCGCCTCTAGCGACAGCTCTGACTTCTGCGCGCACTGTTCTTCACTGTTCACGAAGTCAGCGGCTTTTGCAGTCGACCATTGCGCGAAGGAGCCTTTGCTCCGCTGGTGCATCGGACGGTCCGGTGGCACACCGGACAGTCCGGTGAATTATAGCGGAGTAGGCCTAGAGAAACCCGAGGGTGGTGAGTTTGGAGTTGTACAGTCCTGGTGCACTGGACACTGTCCGGTGGCACACCAGACAGTCCGGTGCACCAGACCAGGGCACCCTTGGTTCCTTTGCTCCTTTGACTTTGAACCCTAACTTTGTTCTTTTATTGGTTTGTGTTGAACCTTTATGCACCTGTAGAATATATAATCTAGAGCAAACTAGTTAGTCTGATATTTGTGTTGGGCATTCAACCACCAAAATTATTTATAGGAAAAAGGTTAAACCCTATTTCCCTTTCAATCTCCCCCCTTTTGGTGATTGATGCCAACACAAACCAAAGCAAGTATATAAGTGCAGAATTGAACTAGTTTGCATAAGGTAATTGCATAGGTTACTTAGAATTAAACCAATTTATACTTTCACTAGATATGCATGGATTGCTTTCTTTTATTTAACATTTTGGACCACATTTGCACCACTTGTTTTGCTTTTGAAAATTCTTTTGGAAAATCTTTTCAAGGTCTTTTTGCAAATAGTCAAAGGTTTATGAATAGATTTGCACGAAGCATTTTCAAGATTTGAAATTTCTCCCCCTGTTTCAAATGTTTTTCCTTTAACTAAACAAAACTCCCCCTGAATAAAATTCCCCTCTTAGTTTTCAAGAGGGTTTTAATAGATACCAATTGGAACTTATACTTAGATACTGGTTTTGAAATTCCATCTTTAAATATACCAATTGAAAATATCATATCAATTGAAGAAATTTCTTATCACTAGATACCAATTGGAAAAACAAACTTTTGTAAAATAAATCAAATTTTTGAAGTTGGTGGTGCGGTCCTTTTGCTTTGGGCTTAATATTTCTCCCCCTTTGGCATTAATCGCCAAAAACGGAGACTTTGAGAGCCCTTTTCACTTTCTCCCCCATTGGTAAATGAATTATGAGTGAAGATTATACCAATTTGAGAGTGATGCGGGGTGACGGCGAAGGATAAATGATACCGTTAGAGTGGAGTGGAAGCCTTGATTTTGCCGAAGAACTTCATTTCCCTTTCAATCTACGACTTAGCATAGAATGCACTTGAAAACACATTAGTCGTAGTCATGAAAAAGATATGATCAAAGGTATACAAATGAGCTATGTGTGCAATGTTTCAATCAAAATTCTGAGAATCAAGTATATTTAGCTCATTCCTAAGTTTGCTAAAAGTTTTCTCATCTAAAGGCTTGGTAAAGATATAGGCTAATTGTTCTTTGGTGCTAACATAAGTTATCTCGATATCCCCCTTTGTTGGTGATCCCTCAAAAAGTGATATCGAATGTCTATGTGCTTGGTGCGGCTGTGTTCAACGGGATTATTGAAAGGGAAATGTGCCCTTGGGCAATTTCTATCATGTTTTGGTGATTAAGTGCCCAACACATTTAATTAAGTTCTTATGTGCTAAATGAAGAGAAAAGTGAAATCAAGACATGAGGTATGTTTCTAGACTTAGTACATTGTTTTGAGTACTAACATATTTTGTCTAAGTTCTAGAAACAAGAAAAGAAAGAATTGCAAAAGACTTGGCTGTGTGCAGCCAAAGTCCAGCTCGGCCTGGCACATCGGACTGTCCGGTGGTGCACCGGACAGTGTCCGGTGCGCTAGGCTGGTTTCCGGTGAACATGCCGGTCTCGGGAAAAGTTTGGCGGCGTACGGCTATAATTCATCGGACTGTCCAGTGGTGCACCGGACTGTTTGGTGAGCCAACGGTCGCCAGTGCAACGGTCGGCCGCGCAATCCGTGGGCGACGCGTGGCCCGCACCAACGGTGAGCAGGAGGCACCGGACTGTCCAGTGTGCACCGGACAGTGTCCGGTGCGCCAACTGGCTCGGAGGTGCAACGGTCGTCTGCGCCAGAAAAGGAAGGAGATCGGCACCGGACCGTCTACAGTGACTGTCCGGTGGCGCATCGGACTGTCCGGTGCGCCACTCGACAGAAGGCAAGGATAGCCTTCCTTGTTGATCTTCAACGGCTCCTAGCTGCCTTGGGGCTATAAAAGGGACCCCTAGGCGCATGGAGGAGCTACACAAGCTTACAAGAAACATTCTAAGACTCCAATACTCCAACTTCACGCATTCGATTCTCTGAGATAGTGACTTGAGTTCCATTTGAGTTGTGAACTCCGTGCGTTGTGTTTTGAGTTCGAATTGTGACTTGTGTCCGTGATTGTGCTGTGGATTTGAGTCTTGTGTGTGTTGCTCTTCCCTCACTTACTTCTGTGCTTCTTTTGTGATCATCATTGTAAGGGCGAGAGGCTCCAAGCTGTGGAGATTCCTCGCAAATGGGAGAAAGACTAAGAAAGGAAAAACCATGGTATTCAAGTTGATCATCGGATCACTTGAAAGGGGTTGAGTGCAACCCTCGTCCATTGGGACGCCACAACGTGGAAGTAGACAAGTGTTACTTGGCCGAACCACGAGATAAAATCGTGTGTCTCTTGTGTGCTTTCTCTTTGATTGTCTGTGTTCACAAGAGCTCGTTTCAAGCTACTTAGCCGTTCTAACTTTCATAACTAAGTTTTGTGGCTATTAGTGTTGAATTTTACAGGATCACCTATTCACCCCCCCTCTAGGTGCTCTCAATTGGTACCGGAGCTGTTCTCTTCTTGTAAGGGACTAATCGCCCGAAGAGATGGATCCTAAGGGAAAGGGGATGGTGGTCAATGACAAGGAGAAGGAGTCCTTCCTCAATGAGCCTAGAGACGACAAGCCTACCGACTCAGGCTCAAGTCACAAGAAGAGGGATGGGAAGAAGAAGAGGCGCATCAAGAAATCGTCTACTACGACAGCGATGCCTCCTCATCTTCACCAAGAGACGACGATGACGACAACTCATCATCGAAAAAGAAAATAGTTAATCAAAATTATTCATTTGATTATTCTCATATTCCATTCAATTCTAATGCTCATTTACTATCAATTCCACTTGGGAAACCTCCGCACTTTGATGGAGAAGACTACTCATTTTGGAGTCACAAAATGCGTAGTCACCTATTTTCTCTCCATCCTAGTATTTGGGAGATTGTTGAAAACAGAATGCATTTCGATAATACTGACAACCCCGTTTTCATAAATGAGCAAATTCATAAGAATGCACAAGCTACCACTGTTTTGCTAGCATCTTTGTGCAGGGATGAATACAATAAGGTGAGCGGCTTGGACAACGCCAAGCAAATTTGGATACCCTCAAGATATCACATGAGGGAAACGACGCCACCATGATCACCAAGATGGAGTTGGTGGAAGGCGAGATAGGGAGATTTGCGATGATCAAGGGAGAGGAGCCAACACAAACCTACAACAGGCTCAAGACCCTGGTCAACAAAATTAGAAGCTATGGAAGCACAAGATGGACGGACCACGACGTCGTCCGACTTATGCTAAGGTCATTCACGGTAATTGACCCCCATCTTATAAACCTTATTCGTGAAAATCCCAGGTACACCAAAATGACGTCCGAGGAGATACTCGGAAAATTCGTGAGCGGACGTATGATGGTAAAGGAAGCGTGATACGTGGATGATGCTCTTAATGGCCCTCTATCCGTCTATGAGCCTCAACCCGTTGCTCTCAAAGCAACAAGCAGCAGGGAGGTGCTACCAAGCAAGGTGGCACAAGTTGAGGCTGCCGGGCTAAATGAAGATGAGATGGCCCTAATCATCAAACGCTTTAAGACCGCACTAAAAGGATGCAAGGAGTACCCCAACAAGAACAAAGCAAAGGGGGAAGCGCTCCTGTTTCAAATGCGGTAAGACTGGTCATTTTATAGCACAATGTCCCGATAATGATAATGACCAGGAACAAGAAAAGCATGGGAAGAGGGAGAAGAAGAAGGTGTACAAGAAGGCGAAGGGCGAGGCACACCTTGGCAAAGAATGGGATTCGGACTGCTCTTCATCCGACTCTGACGATGAAGGACTGGTAGCCTCGGCCTTCGACAAGTCTTCGCTCTTCCCCAATGAACGCCACACTTGCCTCATGGCCAAGGAGAAGAAGGTAAGTGTTCGAGATACCCCTAAGTACACTACTTCTAGTGATGATGATTCTAGTGATGATGAAGTAGATTATACTGATTTATTTAAGGGTTTAGATAGAGCTAAAGTAGATAAAATGAATGAATTAATTGATGCTTTAAATGAAAAGGATAGATTGTTAGAAAAACAAGAGGATATCTTATATGAGGAGCATGATAAATTTGTTAGCGTGCAAAAATCTCTTGCCTTAGAGATTAAGAGGAATGAAATGCTATCTTCTGAATTATCTGCTTGCCATGAAACTATATCTAGTTTAAAGAGTTTAAATAATGAATTAACTACTAAACTAGAAGGAATTAATAAATCTAGTTCTTATGAAGAGCATGTTGTAATTTGTGATAGATGTAAGGATTTTGATATTGATGCCTGTGATGAACACCTTATTTCTATCACCAAATTAAATGATGAGGTGGCAAGTCTTAATGCTCAACTTAAGACTTGCAAAAATGATTTTGATAAGTTAAAATTTGCTAGGGATGCCTACACAATTGGTAGACACCCCTCTATTAAGGATGGACTTGGTTTTCAAAAGGAAACCAAGAACTTAACAAGCCAAAAGGCTCCCATTCTCAACAAGGAGAAAGGGAAGGCTCCTATGGCTAGTAGTTCTCAAAAGTGTCATGCCTACATTTATGATAGAAAATATTCTAGGAATGCTCATAGGAGTTATGATCATAATGCTTTTGATTCACATGCTATGTTTGCCTCTAGCTCTACCTTTGTGCATGGTAGAAGTAGGCCTAGGAGAAGTCATGTTGTGCATCATGTGCCTAGGAGAGTGTGTAATGAACCTTCCACTATTTACCATGTTTGCAATAATTCATTTGCACTTGTATGTAAGAATGAAAAAGTAGTTGCTAGAAGGTTGGGATCCAAATGCAAAGGGAGATAAGACTTGTATTTGGGTTCCAAAAGTTATTGTGACTAACCTTGTAGGACCCAACAAGAGTTGGGTACCTAAAACACAAGTGTAAATTGCCTTGCAGGTTTATGCATCCGGGGGCTCAAGCTGGATTATCGACAACGGATGCACAAACCACATGACGGGGGAGAAGAAAATGTTCACCTCCTACGTCAAGAACAAGGATTCCCAGGATTCGATCATCTTTGGAGATGGGAACCAAGGCAAGGTTAAAGGATTGGGTAAGATAGCCATTTCATCCGAGCATTCTATATCCAATGTGTTCTTAGTTGAATTGCTCAGGTACAACTTATTGTCTGTGAGTCAATTATGTAACATGGGTTATAATTGTCTATTTACAAATGTTGATGTTTCTGTCTTTAGAAGGAGTGATGGTTCATTAGCATTTAAGGGTGTATTAGACGACAAACTCTATTTAGTTGATTTTTTGAAAGAGGAGGCCCATCTAGATGCATGCTTAATAGCTAAGACTAGTATGGGCTGGCTGTGGCATCACCGTCTAGCACATGTTGGGATGAAGAACCTTCATAAACTTCTAATGGGAGAACATGTGTTAGGACTAACCAATGTATGTTTCGAAAAAGATAGACCTTGTGCAGCTTATCAGGCAGGAAAACAGGGGAAGCACTCATCACAACAAGAATGTGATGACAACATCAAGACCACTGGAGCTTCTTCACATGGACCTCTTCGGACCCATCGCCTACCTTAGCATCGGGGGAACTAAGTATGGTCTAGTAATTGTTGATGATTTTTCCCGCTTCACTTGGGTGTTCTTTTTGCAGGATAAATCAGAAACCCAAGGGACCCTCAAGCGCTTTCTAAGGAGGGCTCAAAACGAATTTGAGCTAAAAGTGAAAAAGATAAGGAGCAACAACGGGTCCGAGTTCAAGAACCTGCAAGTGGAGGAGTATCTTGAGGAAGAAGGCATCAAGCATGAGTTCTCTGCTCCCTACACACCACAACAAAACGGTGTGGTAGAGAGGAAGAACAGGACGCTTATCGACATGGCGAGGACGATGCTTGGAGAGTTCAAGACGCCCGAGCGGTTTTGGTTGGAAGCTGTGAATACAGCTTGCCACGCCATAAACCAGCTCTACCTTCATCGCCTTCTCAAGAAGACCTCGTATGAACTTCTTACCGGTAACAAACCCAACGTTTCTTACTTTTGTGTATTTGGGAGCAAATGCTACATTTTGGTGAAGAAAGGTAGACATTCTAAATTTGCTCCCAAAGCTGTAGAAGGGTTTTTACTAGGGTATGACTCAAATACAAAGGCGTATAGAGCCTTCAACAAATCATCGGGTTTGATTGAAGTCTCTAGCGATGTTGTATTTGATGATACTAATGGCTCTCCAAGAGAGCAAGTTGATCTTGATGGCATAGATGAAGATGATGTTCCAACGGCCGCAATGCGCATGATGGCGATTGGAGATGTGCGACCACAGGAACAACAGGAGCAAGATCAGCCTTCTTCCTCAACAATGGTGCATCCCCCAACTCAAGATGATGGATAGGTTCCTCAAGAAGAAGCGCGTGATCAAGGGGGAGCACAAGAAGAACAAGTTATGGAGGAAGAAGCACCACTGGCTCCTCCAAATCAAGTCCGAGCAACGATCCAAAGAAATCACCCCGTCGATCAGATTCTGGGTGACATAAGAAAGGGAGTAACAACTCGCTCACGCTTAGCTAATTTTTGTGAGCATTACTCGTTTGTCTCTTCTATTGAGCCTTTTAGGGTAGAAGAGGCCTTGCAGGATCCGGACTGGGTGTTGGCCATGCAGGAAGAGCTCAACTACTTCAAGAGGAATAAAGTTTGGAGCCCGGTGCCACGTCCCAAGCAAAATGTTGTGGGAACCAAGTGGGTGTTCCGCAACAAGTAAGACGAGCACGGAGTGGTGACAAGAAACAAGGCTCGACTTGTGGCAAAAGGTTATGCCCAAGTCGCAGGTTTAGATTTCGAGGAGACTTTTGCTCCTATGGCTAGGCTAGAGTCTATTCGAATATTATTAGCCTATGCCGCTCACCACTCTTTCAGGTTGTTTCAAATGGATGTGAAGAGCTCTTTCCTCAACAGGCCAATCAAGGAGGAGGTATACGTGGAACAACCCCTGGCTTTGAGGATGACAGGTATCCCGACCATGTATGTAAGCTCTCTAAGGCGCTCTATGGACTTAAGCAAGCCCCAAGAGCATGGTATGAATGCCTTAGAGATTTCTTAATTGCTAATGCTTTCAAGGTTGGGAAAGCCAATCCCACTCTTTTCACTAAGACTTGTGACGGTGATCTTTTTGTGTGCCAAATTTATGTCGATGGCATAATATTTGGTTCTACTAACCAAAAGTCTTGTGAAGAGTTTAGCAGGGTGATGACTCAAAAGTTTGAGATGTCGATGATGGGCGAGTTGACCTACTTCCTTGGGTTCCAAGTGAAGCAACTTAGGGATGGCACCTTCCTCTCCCAAACGAAGTACACTCAAGACCTTCTCAAGAGGTTTGGGATGAAGGACATAAAACCTGCGAAGACACCGATGGGAACCGACGGGCATGTCGACCTCAACAAAGGAGGTAAGTCCGTTGATCAAAAGGCATACCGGTCTATGATAGGTTCCTTGCTTTATTTATGTGCTAGTAGACCGGACATTATGCTTAGTGTATGCATGTGTGCTAGATTTCAATCCGACCCCAAGGAATGTCACCGTGTGGCCGTTAAGCGAATTCTTAGGTATTTAGTCGCTACGCCTTGCTTCGGGATCTGGTATCCAAAGGGGTCTACCTTTGACTTGATTAGATATTCAGACTCCGATTATGCTGGGTGCAAGGTTGATAGGAAGAGCATATCAGGGACGTGCCAATTCCTAGGAAGGTCCCTGGTGTCTTGGAGTTCAAAGAAACAAACATTCGTTGCCCTATCCACCGCTGAGGCCGAGTATGTTGCCGCAGGACAGTTGTTGGGGACTTGTTCTCAAATGCTATGAGTTAAGAACAATGCAACACAAAATGTTAGTGGTTAAAGTCCTTCGTCCTTCGAAGCATTATCTCCATTAGGATATAATGATCTTTAGACGAAGGTCATGAAGGACATACCTTCATCATCGTAGTATATATTAATGAAAGAAGAAGCATATGAAACATGAGAAATGACACAGATAATCATTTGACATCATTAATATATATATTTTCTATATCATTATGAATGAGCATGAACAATATTAAATTACATTTGTACCTTCGGCTTTATAGAAGGCAGAAGTCCAAGCGTGACGCACGAATGAACACAAGTCAGCGTGAACAGTACGGGGTACTGTTCATCTATTTATAGTCACAGGGCGCAGCCTGTGAGAAATTACATTCATGCCCTTTACAAATGCTTACAATCATAATACAAAGTATCACGGGTCGATTGGTCATTTCATCTTTAAGTTGGTTCACTCCTTCGTCTTGAGACATGTCACCATGCCGAAGCTTTATGGATGATAGCTTCGGCACTGCTTTTGAGAGGATCTCCCGAAGGTGTTTCTCCTTACAGGATCTTCGGCGATGAAGCATACCCCCAACAGTAGCCCCTTCGTGGTGCTAGATCGTTTTTCATAACGAGCTTGATCCGTGAAAAAGTCTCCTAGGCTTCGGAGAGCCGAAGATCCAAAAAACACCTTCCCTGAGCTCGTTGCCGAGAAACGATCACAAAATTTTGAGCACGAGATGGTCCCACCATGCAGCGGGTGAACGTGTCCTGGCGATTCACCTTCTCGGGTTCTATGGCCCACCACTCAGTGAGTGTGGGCGACTGTTCGTCCGGTGCGGAAGACTTGACTATTCACCTCCTCACCTGTGGCACTATATAAACAGATGGGTAGGTGTGAAGTTACCACAGCATTCATTGCTATTGCCCTGTTTTGCTGCCAAAAATTTGACCATAGCCGAAGCTTGTTCATCGCACTCAGTCGAAGCACCGCTGTTGACTTTGCTTCGTCACAAGAGGAAGAGCTTCGGGAAAATTAAAAAAGTCAACAATTTCATAAAAAATTGTGAGGAATTCATCACCAAATGGCAAGGGTACGTTCCACTGCTAGGGTTACACATGACGGAGAAGAAGCTGAAACTGCTGAGATCGCTCCGATTTCCGAAGTGATGAAATGGTCGGGGCTAGTAGTGTCAGAAGATGTTTCTGACGAAGGTGCACCTGCCGCTGAGGCTGAGCAGGTTGGTGCTGAGGAAGATGAATCTGAAGATGATTATAGTGCCGTGCCATCTAAACCCAGTCACCTGGAGTTTGGGAGGTCCACCGCTACCGAAGATGACATGCCTAAATTGATGAAGTTAGGCTATTTCAGTGAGGCCAAAAAGAAGCTAATTCGCTTTGGCGGAGAGGAAATTACTCTGAAGCCGGAAAAGGATGAGGTGGTAGTCTTTAAAAGCTTCTTCAAAGCAGGATTAAGATTTCCTTTGAATGAGATGATTGCTGATGTTTTGAAGAAGTTTGGGATTTATCTTCATCAGCTAACTCCTAATGCCATCGTTAGGCTTAGCGTCTACATATGGGCCCTCCGAAGCTAGAGGGTAGAACCGTTTGCCGAAGGCTTCTGCCGAGCACATGAGCTTCATTATCAAACAAAGGCTAGAGAAGATGGGCTGCACGAAAACTTCGGCTGCTACAATTTTGCTTATAGCAAAGATGCAAAGTCTCCAGTTATCAGCTATCGTACCAAGTGGCCAGCTGGCTGGAAGACTGAATGGTTTTATGTCAAAATTGATGAGAAGAAAGAGGAGTTGGTTCAAAGCCCATTAGAATTAATCTTTGGAGAAACTAGGCCCCGGTGCGACATGATACCGGAGGGTCCAAGCCAAATTGCACTAGGCAAATTTCGAGTTATTGCAGAGCACATTGGTACTAGGGATCTAGTGCAAGAATTCTTGGCTTTTAGAGTGTTTCCAACTTTGAAAGAATGGGACATGCCGAATCTCAAAGGGGAAAAGAAAAAGAAGGAACTTGTTTGGTTGCCCTATTATTATAAATTCAAGAAACATTTCAAAGTACCTTGCCAAGAATGGTTAGACACAATTGAAGTTATGTGCAACGAGATCCTTGGGAATTATTCTAGAAAAGAAGATCAACTAATGACTATAGCCTTTAGCACTCGTCTGAAGCGAAGGTTAAACTGGGTGATGGATGCTCTGAACTTTGAGTATCCTGACTATGAGCGACTGGACAAAGGTGCCGAAGGACAGAAAAGAAAGAGAGTTGCAAGCGTCCTGGACAAAGAGGCTGCCAAATTGGTGAAAAAGGATGAAGAGACTTTGAAGAAGAGAAAATTAAGCCCTGAGCCGAAGATAACTGCTTCGAAGAAAAAGAAAGCTTCGGCTCTGAAACGAAAAACAGCTGAAATTGAGGATGAAGCTCCTTCAACACCTCCTGCTATCGATGTAGAAGAAATTTTGAAGGTAATGATTGAATCTTTGCCTGTCAAGATAAGTCCACTAGGGCCACATCTGACGAAGCTTTTTTAGAAGGAAAAGGAGCCTTCGGCAGCGAAGAAGCCAGATGAGCTGAAAAAACGAAGAATTATTCATGTAGTTGAAGTTATCGAGCAGACGCCACCGCTAGCATCGGCGTCAAAGATTCCAGCTATTGAGAGCTCTGCTGCTGCCAAAGCTGTACCCGCCGAAGCCGAAAGTGTCAAAGCTGAATCCGCTGAAGATGTGAATCTAGATGCCACACTCTCTAAAATTGATACAATGCTTCTAGATGCGGCCGCGAAAGAAGCTGCTGCAGTCGTTGAAGAGATCCCGGGCACAGTGGCTGGAAAAGGAAAGGAGAAAGCCGAGGATATTTTGGAAGAAGAGGACTTCAACTTTCGAGATATACTTGGGCAAGAATTGTCGAAGGCTGAAAAAGAAGAACTGAAAGAGTACGCTATATCTTGCGAATACAGACCAGGTGCGCTACTCTTCGGGGGAGTTAAAGAAGAAAGCTTAGGATGTCTTCGGGACCACACTGGGGCAAAGATTGTCGGCACTATATCAAAGAGTGTTGGCCTCCCGAAGGTTGAAGCAGACCTCAGCAGGTACCGGCGGCAACATATCGCCGGTAGCCTATTTTATGCTAACTTTAAGGTAAAATTCTTAACTTTTTATTGTTTTTAATATAAAGATTGTTTTTTGATGAAGCTTATGTCATCAGAGCTTACTGCTAAGCAAAGTCCTGAGGATGCAACAAGACTTCGAGGACAAAAAGAACGAAGTTATAATTAAGGGCCTGGAGAAGAAGATAAAAGACCATGAGGCTACTCTGGAAAAGAAAGACTTCGTACTTCGAACCATGGAAGGTTCATTGGTAGAAGCCTAGGCCAAAATTGCTAGATTGAATAGTGAACTTTCCACGGAAAAGAAAAATTTCAAAGCCAAACTCGAAGCTGAAGTCGATAAAAATTCAAATTTGCGGAAATCACTGAAAGAACTTCAAGAAAAATACGTGGACTTCAGCAACCGGTGCCTGCAGCGGCTAAAACAAGTTTTCAACTCGGTCAGAGCCGATGCTGAGAAATTCAGTCCTTCGGTTGAGAACCTGCCGGAAACCTTCGAACATATTGAGGGCAAAGTTGACGCACTTGACGAAGTATAGGTGGACACGCCGATTTCTGCGCTCTGCTAGCTTCTCGGGGCACCGCTGTTGCCTTCATAAAATCTAGCTGTGAACATGGAAAAATTGTCAACAGACCAAATTTTAGTTTATCTCTAACAGATTTAATTGATATCCCTAGCCTAGCTCGGAGTATAGGGAACAGATTCATAACTCAAATTTGGGTAAAAGGCGGGCGAAAAATGGTTGGCGACGAAGCTCGAAGCCATCTTAAGCCGATAAAAAATTTATGCCTGTTATTTTACCTTCTCCTTGAAGTCTGCACTTCTCTCATACCGTTTTAATATGTATAGGATGATGATGTTGAAGAAAAAATGAGCCGAAGCTTGACAGGTGATCCGAAGCTGAATGATGATCCGAAGCTGAATGATGTCAAAGCTGAAGACGTTGCTAGAAAAATTCTAGGGAAAAATCTTGTAATATCATTGTGAAAAATCTTTGTAATTTAAGAATCATATACTAATTCTGTAAATTTGTTCATACTTTGTAATATATCTTTACCTTTTTGTGCATGTATTGATCTGCTTTGCTTTGGACGAAACTAGCATTTTTTGAGCCGAAGGCGAAAAACACCTTCCCTTCTTTTCGTACACAACAAAGCATGAAACTGCTTCTTTTTCTGTTTTCCGAAGCCATATCTTTAGAGCCGAAGCACCCGCCTGTGTTATGATGATGATGGTCCTATGTATGTCTAAATGAATGTTTATGAATGCAAATGTATGATGTAATGTGTCATGCAAATAAATGCCCAAACACACGCATACGAAGCCACAACCATAGCCTTCATTCCCTTGGAAATGACCGAAGTCTCTTTGCCGTTTATTTTTCGGCTTCACCGCTTATTTTTCGGTGTATCAGCGCTGACTTTTCGCTATAAGTTCTACATCCCCTTTGGAACGTCTTTTGAACTTCTTCGCCTTCTATTTCGGCGGTATCGCGTTGACTTTTCGCGCTTCGCCTTATATTTCGGCGGTATCAGCAATGACTTTTCGCTGTAAGCTCTGCATTCCCTTGGGAACGACTTTTGAGCAGAAAACTTACGCTGCGCTCCCTTAAGAACAGCTTTTTGTAGCTTCGTCGTGCTCTGCATCCCCTTAGGGACGACTTTCGAGCTTCTCCCTATTTTTTCCTTTTTCCCTGCACTCGATGGTGCATGCTCAGTTTTTACATTTACACATTTGGGGGATTTGGCTCTCATAGAGCTGAATAAGAAAAAGAGAAATTACATGCTATGGCCCCATTAAAAACCTTTCTCCCCCTTTGGAAAGGAAAAGGGTACCATAGAAAAAAAAGATTACATCAAGCTAGACATAATATCGCCGAAGCTCATCCGCATTCCAAGATCTAGGAATGTCGTTGTCGTCCATATCCTTCAATCTATAAGAACCGGGTCTTGACGAAGATACTACCAGAAAAGGTCCTTCCCACTTGAGCTGTAACTTGCCTACTGTATCTGGGTTGGCCACTCTCCGAAGTACCAAATGTCCTGGTTTAATGCTCTTTAGCCGAACTTTTCTGTCACGCCATTTTATTGTTTCGGCTTGGTAGTTATTGATATTCTCCACGGCCTAAAGCCTGATCCCTTCTATAGCATCTTTTGCCATAGAATAATCAGTTTTGTCTTCTGCCGAAGCCACTGTTCTTATTGATCCTGCCTTAGCTTCTTCTGGGGTGATTGCTTCGTCACCAAACAATAGTTTGAATGGTGTAAAACCTGTTGACCTTGATATTGTTGTGTTGTGGCTCCACACCACTTTGATCAATTCATTTGGCCACTTTCCTCTAGGCTGATTGAAGATTAACTTCATTATTCCCGTCATTATAATGCCATTGGCTCTTTCAACAAGTCCATTTGACTCCAGATGTCTGACCGATGCAAAATGAATCTTCGTGCCAATTTGTTCACAGAATTCCTTGAAAGCTTCAGCATCGAACTGTGTTCCATTGTCTACATTAATAGCCTTCGGTACTCCAAAGCGACAAACAACGTTTTGCCAAAAGAATTTCTGGACAGTGACCGAAGTTATTGTGGCTAAAGGCTTCACCTCAATCCACTTGGAAAAATACTCTACCGCCACCACAACATATTTTAGATTTCCTTGTGCTGGTGGAAGTGGGCCTAGCAAATCGAGGCCCCACCTTTGCAACGGCCAAGTGGGCTGTATTAATTGAGTGAGGGATGAAGGTTGCTTCTGGTCTCTTGCACATTTTTGACAGCCTTCACATTTTTGGACTAATTCTGCTGCATCCAAAGCTGCCTTCTGCCAATAAAATCCTTGTCGAAAAACTTTACCCAACAAGGGCCTAGATCCAATATGAGATCCATACAGACCTGCATGTATTTCTTTCATTAATTCCATACCTTCAGTTCTTGATAAACACTTAAGGAGTGGTGAACAAACTTCATGTTTATACAATTCCTCTTCTATTAACACATATGGTCTTGTTCTTGCCTCCATTCTCTTGTTATAAGCTTCGTCACTTGAAAGACAATTGCCTTGGAGGAAAGATATTATTTCAGTTCTCCAGTCTTCACTGTTTACTGGAGAAATAGTAAGCACTGCTCTCTCCATGAGCTCAACTGAAGGTGCTTTTATTGTTTCAAAAAATACTTCGGAGGGTAGTGGGAGCCCCTGAGCCGCTGATTTGGCTAGCAAATCTGCATGCTCATTTTCACCTCTTGGAATATTCTTGACGAAAAAACCTTCGAAGGAAGCTTCCAACCTTTGAACTGCATCCAGATATTTTTCAAGCTTCGAATCTCGTGCCTTGCTGCTTTTATCCACATGGCCAACAATAACTTGAGAATCAGTCTTTAGGATGGCCCTTCTTATTCCCATTGCCCTTAGTTTCCGAAGCCCCAATAGAAGTGCTTTGTACTCAGCAATATTATTTGTGCAACTGAAATCCAGTTTTACTGCATAACATGTTTTGACTTTCGAAGGTGCCACTAAGATCGCAGCTGCTCCTGTACCGAAGGCTCCCCAAGAACCATAAAAAAACACTGTCCAAGCTTTGGCATCTTTGCTTGTCCCTTCTTTGTGAGCCCCTGGCGTCCAATCAGCGATAAAATCTGCTAGCGCTTGAGATTGAATTGAAGATCTGTGCATGTAGTCAATAGTGAATTCATTAAGCTCCGCGACCCATTTGCCAATCCTTCCAGTAGCTTCTCTATTCCTCATGATATCCTTCAGGGGTTGTGATGAAGGAACAATTATGTGATATGCTTGAAAATAATGGCGAAGCTTCCTGGATGCCATTAACACAGCATACAACACCTTCTCCAATTCTGTATAGTTTTTCTTTGATAAACCCAAAACTTTAGAGACAAAGTATACTGGGACTTGCTTTTTAGCTTGTCCTTCGAGCTTCTCTTGTACAAGTGCCGCACTCACTGCAGAGTGCGAAGCTGCCACATACAATAGCAATGGAGCCCCTAGCACGGGTGGAGTTAATGTTGTTAAATCAATCAGATATTGCTTCAGCTCTTCGAAAGCTTTCTGTTGAGTTGGGCCCCATTGAAAAACTTCAGCTAACTTTAGTGCTTCAAAGAATGGTAAATTTCTTTCTCCTGATCTAGATATAAATCGATTCAAAGATGCCAGTCTTCCTGTCAACTGTTGGGCCCCCTTCTTTGTGCTTGGTGGCTCCATTCGAAGGATAGCTTTGATCTTGCATGGGTTGGCTTCGATCCCCTTCGTTGAAACTAAACAGCCAAGGAACTTGCCCTTCTTCACTCCGAAGACACATTTTTCTGGATTTAATTTCAGGCCAGCTTGCCTAAAATTAGAAAATGTTTCCTGCAGATCAGTAATGTGGTTTTCTTGCTTCGTGCTCTTCACTATAATGTCATCAACATATGTTAGCACATTTCTGCCTATCTGAGAGTGAAGGACCTTGGCTGTCATCCTACTGAAGCTTCCTCCAGCATTCTTGAGCCCCTCAGGCATCCAAAGATAACAATATGTACCACTGGGGGTTATGAAGCTGGTCTTGGGCTCATCTTCCTTCTTCATCCAGATTTGGTGGTAGCCTGAATAACAATCTAGCAGACTCATGAGCTCTGACGAAGCTGCTGCATCTACTAGAGAATCTATTCTTGGTAATGGGAACTCATCCTTTGGACAAGCTTTGTTCGGATCAGTAGAATCAATGCACATTCTCCATTTACCATTGGCCTTTTTTACCATAACAGTGTTGGCTAGCCATTCTGGGTATTTCACTTCTCTGATGACACCAGCGCTGAGAAGTCTTTTTACTTCGTTCCGAGCACCTTCGGCTTTATCGTCAGACATTTTCTGAAGCTTTTGTTTCATGGGTCGGAAGGATGGATCGACATTGAGTGAATATTCAATGACGTCCCTGTTGACACCACAGAGATCGTTGGCTGACCATGCAAAAACATCTTTGTTGTTGAATAAAAACCTTATCAAGGTTTTCTCCTGCTCTTCAGATAATTGGGATCCCAGCAATACCTTCTGCTCTGCTATATCTTCACATAGAAGCATGGGCTTCGACTGATCAGCCGAAGCAGCCTTCTCTCTTCTATACTTATACTATTCACAGCTTCGGTTCCATCTATATTGTGGATTGCTTTTGAGCCTGTCCAATTTCCTTCAGTCTTTCTGGCAGCTTCCTGACTTCCATGAATAGCAATGGGCCCTTGATCCGAAGGTATCTTCATGCATAAATATGATGGATGAAGAATTGCTTCGAATGCATTGAGTGTTCCATGACCAATGATTGCATTGTAAGGATATTCCATGTCAACAATATCAAATACAAACCTGTTCAGTTCTTGTATTGTGGACAAATCCAAAGGTCACTGGCATTGTGATCTTGCCAAGTGCTACAATCTGCCTTCCTCCGAAACCACAGAGGGGGTGTGTGGCATCATGGATCGTATCCTCTGGCTCTTGCATCTGTCTGAAGGCCTTAGCGAATATGATATCTGCTGCACTGCCTGTATTGACCAGAACATTGTGGACTAGAAATCCCTTGATGACACAAGATATGACCATAGCATCATTGTGAGGGTAATCCTTGAGCTGAAGGTCCTCTTGGGAGAAGGTAATTGGGATGTGAGACCATTTTGTCTTGATGAAGGGTCCCTGCACCCCAACATGTTGTACCCTTCTCTGGGTCTCCTTCTGCTTCTTGTTGGCCGGCTCTGAGCATGAACCGGCTGTTATCGGGAGCACCATCTTCGTAGCCGAAGCAGCTTCGTCTTGGTTGTTGAATGAAGCCATCAGCTCAAAAAGTCGACATGAGTTCACCGGAGGTGGGCGCCAATGTTGGGGACTTGTTCTCAAATGCTATGAGTTAAGAACAAGGCAACACAAAATGTTAGTGGTTAAAATCCTTTGTCCTTCGAAGCATTATCTCCATTAGGATATAATGATCTTCAGACGAAGGTCATGAAGGATGTACCTTCATCATCGTAATTGGGATGTGAAACCATTTTGTCTTGATGAAGGGTCCCTACACCCCAACATGCAGTACCCTTCTCTGGGCCTCCTTCTGCTTCTTGTTGGCCGGCTCTGAGCATGAACCGCTTGTTATCGGGAGCACCGTATTCGTAGCCGAAGCAGCTTCGTCTTGGTTGTTGAACGAAGCCATCAGCTCAAAAAGTGGACATGAGTTCACCGGAGGTGGGCGCCAATGTTGGGGACTTGTTCTCAAATGCTATGAGTTAAGAACAAGGCAACACAAAATGTTAGTGGTTAAAGTCCTTCGTCCTTCGAAGCATTATCTCCATTAGGATATAATGATCTTCAGACGAAGGTCATGAAGGACGTACCTTCATCATCGTAGTATATATTAATGAAAGAAGAAGCATATGAAACATGAGAAATGACATGGATAATCATATGACATCATTAATATATATTTTCTATATCATTATGAATGAGCATGAACAATATTGAATTACATTTGTACCTTCGGCTTTACAGAAGACAGAAGTCCAAGCGTGACGCACGAATGAACACAAGTCAGCGTGAACAGTACGGGGGTACTGTTCATCTATTTATAGGCACAGGGCGCAGCCCGTGAGGAATTACATTCATGCCCTTTACAAATGCTTACAATCATAATACAAGCTATCACGGGTCGATTGGTCATTTCATCTTTAAGTCGGTTCACTCCTTCGTCTTAAGACATGTCACCATGCCGAAGCTTTATGGATGATAGCTTCGACACTGCTTTTGAGAGGATCTGCCGAAGGTGTTTCTCCTTACAGGATCTTCGGCGACGAAGCATACCCCCAACAACAGTGTTGCGTGCAACTACTTTGGATGAGGCAAACCCTCAGGGACTTAGGCTACAATCTGAGCAAAGTCCCACTCCTATGTGACAATGAGAGTGCAATCCGAATGGCGGATAATCCTGTTGAACACAGCCGCACTAAGCACATAGACATCCGGCATCACTTCCTGAGAGACCACCAGCAAAAGGGAGATATCGAGGTGTACCATATTAACACCGAGAACCAGCTAGCCGATATCTTCACCAAGCCTTTAGATGAGAAAAGGTTTTGCAGGTTGCGTAGTGAGCTAAATGTCTTAGATTCGCGTAACTTGGATTGATCTATATCATACATGTGTTCTATGCCTTTGATCATGTTACTTTATACATTTATGTAATTTGTTGCTTATTTATGGTGCTCAAGTTGTGCAAGGGATCCCCGGACCTCACAAGTCCATGTGTGAATGATGCACATATTTAGGGGGAGCTGTGCTACAACTTGACCCTTTGAGACTAATCTGTTTGCTTGAGTATACTTGATGTAGTATCAAAGGTGCATTGAAAAGGAAAATGGACTTGGACATTGCAAAGACTTCCACTGCACTCCAGTATTGGTGTATTTAAATTCCAAGTTCATACTTATTCTCTTATTGCCTTTTTGATCTTAATTGACAATTTTAGTGAGGCAATGGGGTTAAAGGGCCAAGAATGATCCCGTTTTGGTGCTTAATGCCAAAGGGGAGAAATTAAGGCCAAAGCAAATGGGTCAGCTACCACTTGTGAATTTTGAAAACAATAGAGTAAACTTTTGATTTGTCCAAAATACTCTTATTGCAAAATTTAGTCTCTTGTGGGGGAGAATTTTTGATCATGGGAAAAGGGGGAGTTTTTGGCACTTGATCAATTTCACTCTTGGATTATCTCTCTTTGTGCCCAAACAAGTGAGTTTGACTTAGAGATAGGAAAATGAATTTGATTTGCAAAAACGAACCAAGTGGTGGCAAAGAATGATCCAAATATGTCAAAACTTGTGGAAAGACAATTTTGTTCTCAATTGCATTAATGTTGCACTTCTTTTGGTTGCTTTTGGATTTGTTGGCATAAATCACCAAAAAGGGGGAGATTGAAAGGGAAATGTGCCCTTGGGCAATTTCTATTATGTTTTGGTGATTAAGTGCCCAACACATTTAATTAAGTTCTTATGTGCTAAATGAAGAGAAAAGTGCAAATCAAGACATGAGGTATGTTTCTAGACTTAGTACATTGTTTTGAGTACTAACATATTTTGTCTAAGTGCTAGAAACAGGAAAAGAAGGAATTGCAAAAGACTTGGCTGTGTGCAGCCAAAGTCCAACTCGGCCTGGCACACTAGACTGTCCGGTGGTGCACCGGACAGTGTCTGGTGCGCCAGGCTGGTTTCCGGTGAACAGGCCGCTCTCGGGAAAAGTTTGGCGGCATACGGCTATAATTCATCGGACTGTCCGGTGGTGCACCGGACTGTCCGGTGAGCCAACGGTCGCTAGTGCAACGGTCGACCGCGCAATCCGCAGGCGACGCGTGGCCCGCACCAACGGTCGGCAGGGGGCACCGGACTGTCCGGTGTGCACCGGACAGTGTCCGATGCGCCAACTGGCCCAGAGGTGCAACGGTCGTCTGTGCCAGAAAAGGAAGGAGATCGGCACCGGACCATCTACAGTGACTGTCCGGTGGCGCACCGGACTGTCCGGTGCGCCACTCGACAGAAGGCAAGGATAGCCTTCCTTGTTGATCTTCAACGGCTCCTAGCTGCCTTGGGGCTATAAAAGGGACCCCTAGGCGCATGGAGGAGCTACACAAGCTTACAAGAAACATTCTAAGACTCCAATACTCCAACTTCACGCATTCGATTCTCTGAGATAGTGACTTGAGCTCCATTTGAGTTGTGAACTCCGTGCGTTGTGTTTTGAGCTCGAGTTGTGACGTGTGCGTGATTGTGCTGTGGATTTGAGTCTTGTGTGTGTTGCTCTCCCCTCACTTACTTATGTGCTTCTTTTGTGATCATCATTGTAAGGGCGAGAGGCTCCAAGCTATGGAGATTCCTCGCAAACGGGAGAAAGACTAAGAAAGGAAAAACCGTGGTATTCAAGTTGATCATCAGATCACTTGAAAGGGGTTGAGTGCAACCCTCGTCCATTGGGATGCCACAACGTGGAAGTAGGCAAGTGTTACTTGGCCGAACCACAAGATAAAATCGCGTGTCTCTTGTGTGCTTTCTCTTTGATTGTCTGTGTTCACAAGAGCTCGTTTCAAGCTACTTAGCCGTTCTAACTTTCATAACTAAGTTTTGTGGCTATTAGTGTTGAATTTTACACGATCACCAATTCACCCCCCCTCTAGGTGCTCTCAATTATCTGCCATGTGGATTGCACTCTCATTATCACATAGGAGAGGGACTTTGCTCAATTTATAGCCATAGTCCCTGAGGGTTTGCCTCATCCAAAGTAATTGCGCACAACAATGACCTGTGGCAATGTACTCGGCTTCGGCAGTGGAAAGAGCTACTGAGTTTTGTTTCTTCGAAGCCCAAGACACCAAGGATCTCCCTAGAAACTGACAAGTCCCTGATGTGCTCTTCCTATCAATTTTACACCCTACCCAATTAGCATCGGAATATCCTATTAAATTAAAAGTGGATCCCTTGGGGTACCAAAGTCTAAACTTTGGAGTGTAAACTAAATATCTCATGATTCTTTTTACGGCCCTAAGGTGAACTTCCTTAGGGTCGGCTTGGAACCTTGCACACATGCATACAGAAAGCATAATATCCTGCCGAGATGCACATAAATAGAGTAAAGATCCTATGATCGACCGGTATACCTTTTGATCTACGGACTTACCTCTCGTGTCGAGGTCGAGATGGCCATTGGTTCCCATGGGTGTCTTGATGGGCTTGGCATCCTTCATTCCAAACTTGTTAAGTATGTCTTGAATGTACTTTGTTTGGCTGATGAAGGTGCCGTCTTGGAGTTGCTTGACTTGAAATCCTAGAAAATACTTCAACTCTCCAATCATAGACATCTCGAATTTTTGTATCATGATCCTACTAAATTCTTCACAAGTAGATTTGTTAGTAGACCCAAAAATGATATCATCAACATAAATTTGGCATACAAACAAATCTTTTTTTGCAATAATTTTAGTAAGGAGTGTAAGATCGACTTTTCTGACTTTGAAGCCATTAGTGATAAGGAAATCTCGCAGGCATTCATACCATGCTCTTGGGGCTTGCTTGAGCCCATAAAGCGCCTTTGAGAGTTTATATACATGGTTAGGGTACTCACTATCTTCAAAGCTGGGAGGTTGCTCAACATAGATCTCTTCCTTGATTGGTCCATTGAGGAAGGCACTTTTCACGTCCATTTGATAAAGCTTAAAGCCATGGTAAGTAGCATAGGCAAGTAATATACGAATTGACTCAAGCCTAGCTACGGGTGCATAGGTTTCACCGAAATCCAAACCTTCGACTTGTGAATATCCCTTGGCCACAAGTCAGGCTTTGTTCCTTGTCACCACACCATGCTCATCTTGTTTGTTGTGGAATACCCATTTGGTACCTACAACATTTTGGTTAGGACGTGGAACTAAATGCCATACCTCATTCCTCGTGAAGTTGTTGAGCTCCTCTTGCATTGCCAACACCCAATCCGCTCTTAGTGCATCCTCCACCCTATATGGCTCAATAGATGACACAAAAGAGTAATGCTCACAAAAATGTGCAACTCGAGATCTAGTAGTTACCCCCTTATGAATGTCACCGAGAATGGAGTTCACGGGGTGATCTCGTTGAATTGCTTGGTGGACTCTTGGGTGTGGTGGTCTTTGACCCTGAATCTCTTGCTCATCTTCTTTGTCCTTATTGACTTGATCTCCCCCTTGATCATTGTCCTCCTCTTGAGGTGGCTCATCCTCTTGATCTTCATCATCTTGAGCCTGATCCTTATCTTGAGTTGGTGGAGATGCTTGCATGGAAGATGACGGTTGATCTTGTGCTTGTGGAGGCTCTTCGGATTCCTTAGGACACACATCCCCAATGGACATGTTCCTTATCGCGACGCTCGGAGCCTCTTCATCATCTAATTCATCAAGATCAACTTGCTCCACTTGGGAGCCATTAGTCTCATCAAACACAATGTCACATGAAACCTCAACTAATCCAGTGGATTTGTTGGAGACTCTATATGCCCTTGTGTTTGAGTTATATCCTAGTAATAAGCCTTCTACAACCTTAGGAGCAAATTTAGTTTTTCTACCTCTTTTAATAAGAATAAAACATTTGCTACCAAAGACTCTAAAATATGAAACATTGGGCTTTTTACCAGTGAGGAGTTCGTATGATGTCTTCTTGAGGATTCAGTGAAGATATAACCTGTTGATGGAGTAGAAGGCGGTGTTAATCGCCTCAGCCCAAAACCGGTCCGGAGTCTTGTACTCATCAAGCATGGTCCTCGCCATGTCCAGTAGAGTTCTATTCTTCCTCTCCACTACACCATTTTGTTGAGGTGTATAGGGAGAAGAGAACTCATGCTTGATGCACTCATCCTCAAGAAATCCTTCAATTTGAGAGTTCTTGAACTCTGTCCCTGAGAGTGGAGAGTTCTTCGATTTGTGAGTTCTTGAACTCCGTCCCGTTGTCGCTTCTTATTTTCTTGATCCTTAATCCGAACTCATTTTGAGCCCGTCTCAAGAATCCCTTTAAAGTCTCTTGGGCTTGAGATTTTTCCTGCATAAAGAATACCCAAGTGAAGCGAGAATAATCATCCACAATTACAAGACAAGACTTACTCCCGTCGATGCTTATGTAAGCTATCGGGCCGAATAGATCCATGTGGAGTAACTCCAGTGGCCTGTCCGTTGCAATTATGTTCTTGTGTGGATGGTGGGAGCCAACTTGCTTTCCTGCTTGACATGCGCTACAAATCCTGTCTTTCTCAAAATGAACATTTGTTAGTCCCAAAATGTGCTCTCCCTTTAGAAGCTTGTGAAGATTCTTCATCCCAACATGGGCTAGTCTACGATGCCAGAGCCAACCCATATTAGTCTTAGCAATTAAGCAAGTATCGAGTTCAGCTTTGTTAAAATCAACTAAGTATAGCTGACCCTCTAATACTCCCTTAAATGCTACTGAATCATCACTTCTTCTAAAGACAGTAATACCAGTATCACTAAAGAGACAGTTGTAGCCCATTTTGCATAATTGAGAAACTGAGACAAGTTATAATCCATAGAATCTACATGAAAAACATTGGAATGGTCAGGTGATATAGCAATTTTACCAAATCCTTTGACCAAACCTTGATTTCCATCCCCGAATGTGATAGCTCTTTGGGGATCATCATTTTTCTCATAGGAGGAGAACATTCTTTTCTCCCCTGTCATGTGGTTTGTGCATTCGCTATCAATAATCCAACTTGAGCCCCTGGATGCATAAACCTGCAAAACAATTTAGGCTTTGTTCTTAGGTACCCAAACAGTCTTGGGTCCTTTCACGTTAGAAACCATTTGTTTGGTACCCAAACAGAAGTCTTGGAGCCCTTGTGTTTGCCACCAACATATTTGATAACTATTTTGCCTGATTTGTTAGTTAAAACATAATATGCATCAAAAGTTTTAAATGAAATGTTAGGTTCATTTGATACAGTAGGAGTTTTCTTTTTAAGCAATTTATCATGGGTTGATTGCCTAGAGCTAGAAGCCTCATTCTTATACATAAAAGCATGGTGAGAAACAGAATGAGATTTCCTAGCATGAATTCTCCTAATTTTCTGTTCGGGATAATTAGCAGGATATAAAATATAACCCTCATTATTCTGAAACATGGGAGCTTTACCCTTAACAAAATTAGACAATCTTTTAGGGGCATTAAGTTTGACATCGCTTCCCTGTTAATTGGAAACCAATGCCATCCTTGATGCCAGGGCGTCTCCCATTATAGAGTATGCTTCTAGCAAATTTAAAATTTTCATTATCAATTTCATGCTCATTCATTTTAGCAGTTAAATGATCTATATGATCATTTTGTTGTTTAATTAAAGCAAGGTGATCATGAATAGCATCAATATTAACATCTCTACATCTAGTACAAATAGTAACATGATCAACGCTAGATGTAGAGGGTTTGCAAGCATTTAATTCTTTTATCTTAGCATGTAATAAGGCATTCTCATTTCTAAGACAAGAAATAGAATCATTGCAAACATTTAGCTCTTTAATCTTAGAAACTAAATTGTCATTTTCAGTTCTAAGACTAACAAATGAATCATTACAAGCATTTAATTTTTTCAACCTTAGCAATTAAACTAGCATTCTTAGTTCTAAGGTTTGAAATAGTGTCATGGCAAATGCTGAGCTCCTTAGTCAAATTTTCATTTTTCTCAACTTCTTGAGCATAAGCAATTTTTACCTTAACATGCTTTTTGTTTTCCTTAATAAGAAATGCTCTTGGCTGTCCAAGAGTTCATCCTTCTCATGAATGGCTCCTATTAATTCATTTAAATCATCTTTATCATCACTAGAACTACCCTCATCACTAGATGTAGTATACTTGGGGGCGGTTCTAGTTTGTACCTTCTTCTTTTTGCCATCCTTTGCCATGAGGCACTTGTGGCCGACGTTGGGAAAGAGGAGGCCTTTGTTGACGGCGATGTTGGCGGCATCCTCGTCAGAGGAGGAGTCGGTGGAGCTCTCATCGGAGTCCCATTCCCGACACATGTGGGCATCGCTGCCCTTCTTCTTGTAATATCTTTTCTTCTCCTTCTTCTTTCCCTTCTTGTCGTTGTCCCTGTCACTATCACTAGACATTGGGCATTTAGCGATAAAATGACCGGGCTTACCACATTTGTAGCACACCCTCTTGGAGCGGGGTTTGTAGTCCTTCCCCCTCCTTTGCTTGAGGATTTGACGGAAGCTCTTGATGATGAGCTCCATCTCCTCATTGTTGAGCTTGGAAGCATCGATGGGGAGCCTACTTGATGTAGACTCTTCTTTCTTTTCTTTCATCGTTTTGAATACGACAGGTTGCACCTCGAGTGTGGAGGTGCCGCCTTGCTCCAAGTCGACGATTTGTTTGGAGCCTTTGATCATTAGTTCAAAGCTCACAAACTTTCCTATCACTTCCTCGGGAGACATTAATTTGTATCTAGGATTCCCACGAATTAATTGTACTTGAGTAGGATTGTGAAAAACAAGGGATCTTAGAATAACCTTGACCATCTCATGGTCATCCCATTTTGTGCTCGCGAGGTTGCACACTTGATTCACCAAGGTCTTGAGCCGGTTGTACATTGCTTGTGGCTCCTCTCCTTGGTTGAGGACGAATCGACCAAGCTCCCCCTCGATCGTCTCCCGCTTGGTGATCTTGATCACCTCATCTCCTTCGTGCTCGGTCTTTAGGACATCCCAAATCTCCTTGGTGCTCTTTAACCCTTGCACTTTATTATACTCCTCTCGACATAGAGTGGCGAGGAGTATAGTAGTTGCTTGGGAGTTAAAGTGACAGATTTGGGCAACTTCATCCGAGTTGTAGCCCTCGTCCCCTACAGTAGGTACCTGCGCTCCAAACTCAACAATGTCCCATATGCTTGCGTGGAGTGAGGTTAGGTGATGCCTCATCTTATCGCTCCACATACAATAATCCTCACCATCAAAATATGGTGGTTTGCCTAATGGAACGGAAAGTAAAGGAGCACATTTGAAATGCGAGGATAGCGAAGGGGGGTCTTACTAAACTTCTTGCGCTCATGGCGCTTAGAAGTGATGGACGCGGCGTCGGAGCCGGAGGTGGAGGGGGACGAAGAGTCGGTCTCGTAGTAGACCACTTTCTTCATCTTTTTCTTCTTGTCGCCACTCCGATGCGACTTGACGCAGGGAGGTGATTTCTCCCTTCCTTTAGCGCCGGACTCCCTTGATGGAGCCTTCCCGTGGCTTGTGCTCTTCTCGCCGGTTTCCATCTCCCTCTTGGCAGATCCTCCAAAGATCACTTCGAGTGGTTAGACTCTAAATGAAGTACCGGGCTCCGATACCAATTGAAAGTCGCCTAGAGGTGGGGGGTGAATAGGCGGAATCTGAAAATTATAAACTTAAGCACACACTACACGCCGGGGTTAGCGTTAGAACGAATATTAAAGGCCTATTTGGTTCGTGGCTAAATGTGCCACACTTTGCCTAAGGTTAGTCGTCCGAATTGAAGAACTAACCTTAGGCACAAAAGTTAGGCAAAGTGTGGCAAGTTAGGCAGCAAACCAAACATGCCCTAAGTCCAGGAGAGAGGGGAAAACAAATCAACCAAGAAATAATACGGATGAACACGGTGATTTGTTTTACCGAGGTTCGGTTCTAAAGAACCTAGTCGTCTTTGAGGAGGTCACAAAGACCGGGTCTCTTTCAACCCTTTCCCTCTCTCAAACGGTCACTTAGACCGAGTGAGCTTTTTTCCTTGATTTCTTGGGTCACTTAGACCCCACAAGGACCACCACACGATTGGTGTCTCTTGCTTTGCTTACAAGGCTTTGAGAATAAGAATGAGAGAAAGAAGAAAGCTAACCAAGCAACAAGAGCAACAAAGAAACACAAGAATGATCCTCTCACAAGTCCTAAAGCACTAGAATTGAATTGGGGACTTTGATTGGATCAGTGGCTTTGATTTGTGTCTTGGAGTGTTGCACTTTGCTCTTGTGTTGAATGAAGTGTGATGAATGCTTAGATGGTTGGAGTGGAGGGGGTTGAGGGGTATTTATAGCCCTCAACCACCAAACAACTGTTGGGGTTGGGATGCTGTCGATGGGCGCACCGGACAGTCTGGTGCACCACCGGACACTGTCCGGTGCGCCAGCTATGTCACCCAACCGTTAGGGTTCGGGCGCAGTCGACCGTTGGAGCTTTGTCTTCTTGTGGCACCGGACAGTCCGGTGCCACACCGGACAGGCACTATTCACTGTCCGGTGCGCCTCTGGCGACTGCTCTGACTTCTGCGCGCACTGTTCTTCACTGTTCATGGAGTCAGCGGCTTTTGCAGTCGACCATTGCGCAAAGGAGCCGTTGCTCCGCTGGTGCACCGGACAGTCCGGTGGCACACCGGACAGTCCGATGAATTATAGCGGAGCAGGCCTAGAGAAACCCGAGGGTGGCGAGTTTGGAGTTGTACAATCCTGGTGCACTGGACACTGTCCGGTGGCACACCGGACAGTCCAGTGCGCCAGACCAGGGCACCCTTTGTTCCTTTGCTCTTTTGACTTTGAACCCTAACTTTGTTCTTTTATTGGTTTGTGTTGAACATTTATGCACCTGTAGAATATATAATCTAGAGCAAACTAGTCAGTCCAATATTTGTGTTGGGCATTCAACCACCAAAATTATTCATAGGAAAAAGGTTAAACTCTATTTCCCTTTCAATCTCCCCCTTTTGGTGATTGATGCCAACACAAACCAAAGCAAGTATATACGTGCAGAATACTTTGTTATCCCCATATCTCTAAGCGCGCTCCTCTACTCTTCGTTCCATTAGGAAAACCACCATATTTTGATGGTGAAGATTATTGTATGTGGAGTGATAAAATGAGGCATCACCTAACCTCACTCCACGCAAGCATTTGGGACATTGTTGAATTTGGAGCGTAGGTACCTACAGTGGGGGATGAGGGCTACGACTCGAACGAGGTCGCCCAAATATGACACTTTAACTCCCAAGCAACTATATACTCCTCATCTCTCTATGTCGAGAGGAGTATAATAAGGTACAAGGGTTAAAGAGCGCTAAGGAGATTTGGGACGTCCAAAAGACCGCACACGAAGGAGATGAGGTGACCAAGATCACCAAGCGGGAGACGATCGAGGGGGAGCTCCGTCGATTCGTCCTCAACCAAGGAGAGGAGCCACAAGCAATGTACAACCGGTTCAAGACCTTGGTCAATCAAGTGCGCAACCTCGGGAGCACTAAATGGGATGACCATGAGATGGTCAAGGTTATTCTAAGATTCCTTGTTTTTTCCAATCCTACTCAAGTACAACTAATTCATGGGGATCCTAGATACAAATTAATGTCTCCCGAGAAAGTGATCAAAAAGTTTGTTTGCTTTGAACTAATGATCAAAGTCTCCAAACACATCGTCTCCTTGGAGCAAGGCGGCACCTCCACACCCGAGGTGCAACCCATCGTATTCAAAGCGACGGAAGAAAAGAAAGAAGAGTCTACATCAAGTAGGCTCCCCATCGACGCCTCCAAGCTCGACAATGAGGAGATGGCGCTCATCATCAAGAGCTTTCGCCAAATCCTCAACCAAAGGAGGGGGGAAAGACTACAAACCCCCTCTAAAAGGGTGTGCTACAAATGTGGTAAGCCCGGTCATTTTATTGCTAATTGTCCAATGTCTAGTGATAGTGACAGGGGCGACGACAAGAAGGGAAAGAAGAAGGAGAAGAAGAAGTACTACAAGAGAAAGGGCAGCGATGCCCACGTATGTCGGGAATGGGACTCCGATGAGAGCTCCACCGACTCCTCCTCCGACGAGGATGCCGCCAACATCGCCGTCAACAAGGGACTTCTCTTCCCCAACGTCGGCCACAAGTGCTTCATGGCAAAGGACGGCAAAAGGAAGAAGGTACAAACTAGAACCACCCCCAAGTATACTACATCTAGTGATGAGGGTAGTTCTAGTGAAGATGAAGATGATTTGCTTACATTTTTTGCCAACCTTAACATGCAACAAAAGGAAAAATTAAATGAATTGATAGGAGCCATTCATGATAAGGATGAACTCTTGGACAACCAAGATGAATTCCTTATTAAAGAAAATAAAAAGCATGTTAAAGTAAAAAATGCTTATGCTCAGGAGGTAGAGAAAAATGAAAACTTGACTAAGGAGCTTAGCATTTGCCATGATTCATTTACCAGCCTTAGAAATGAAAATGCTAGTTTAATTGCTAAGATTGATAAATTGAATGAATCAATTTCTAACCTTAGAACTGAAAATGCTAGTTTAATTTCTAAGGTTAAAGATCTAAATGTTTGCAATGATTCTATTTCCTGTCTTAGAAATGAGAATGCAATTTTAAATGCTAAGATAGAGGAATTAAAATCTTGCAAACCCTATACATCTACTGTTGATCATGTTTCTATTTGTACTAGATATAGAGATATTAATGTTGATGCTATAAATGACCACCTTGCTTTAATTAAACAACAAAATGATCATATAGCTCAATTAACTGCTAAATTTAGTGAGCATGAAATTGAAAATGAAAAGTTTAAATTTGCTAGAAGCATGCTCTATAATGGGAGACGCCCTGGCATTAAGGATGGCATTGGTTTCCAACAGGGAAGCAATGTCAAGTTTAATGCCCCTAAAAACTGTCTTACTTTGTTAAGGGCGAAGCTCCCATGGTTTAGGATAATGAGGGCTATATTTTATATCCTACTAATTATCCTGAGCACAAAATTAGGAGAATTCATGCTAGGAAATCTCATTCTGTTTCTCACCATGCTTTTATGTATAAGAATGAGGCATCTAGCTCTAGGCATACCACTCATATTAAATTACCTAGAAAGAAAACTCCTACTGCATCAAATGAGCCTAACATTTCATTTAAGACTTTTGATGCATCATATGTGCTTACTAACAAATCAGGCAAAGTAGTTGCCAAATATGTTGGGGGCAAACACAAGGGATCAAAGACTTGTGTTTGGGTACCCAAGGTGCTTGTTTCTAACGTGAAAGGACCCAAGATTGTTTGGGTACCTAAGAACAAGGCCTAAATTGTTTTGTAGGTTTATGCATCCGGGGGCTCAAGTTGGATAATTGATAGCGGATGCACAAACCACATGACAGGGGAGAAAAGAATGTTCTCCTCCTACGAGAAAAACGAAGATCCCCAATGAGCTATCACATTCGGGGATGGAAATCAAGGTTTGATCAAAGGACTTAGTAAAATTGCTATATTACCTGACCATTCTATTTCCAATGTTTTTCTTGTAGATTCTTTAGATTACAACTTGCTTTCTGTATCTCAATTATGCAAAATGGGCTACAACTGTCTATTTACAGATGTAGGTGTTACTGTCTTCAGAAGAAGTGATGATTCAGTAGCATTTAAGGGAGTATTAGAGGCTCAGCTATACTTAGTTGATTTTAACAAAGCTAAACTCGATACTTGCTTAATTGCTAAGACTAATATGGGTTGGCTCTGGCATCGCCAACTAGCCCATGTTGGGATGAAGAATCTTCACAAGCTTCTAAAGGGAGAGCACATTTTGGGACTAACAAATGTTCATTTTGAGAAAGACAGGGTTTGTAGCGTATGTTAAGCAGGAAAGCAAGTTGGCGCTCATCATCCACACAAGAACATAATGACAATGGATAGGCCACTGGAACTACTCCACATGGATCTATTCGGCCCGATAGCTTACATAAGCATCGGTGGGAGTAAGTACTGTCTATTAATTGTGGATGATTATTCTTGCTTCACTTGGGTATTCTTTTTGCAGGAAAAATCACAAACCCAAGAGACCTTAAAAGGATTCTTGAGACAAGCTTAAAACGAGTTCGTATTAAGGATCAAAAAGATAAGAAGCAACAATGGGACGGAGTTCAAGAACTCACAATCGAAGGCTTTCTTGAGCACAAGGGCATCAAGCATGAGTTCTCTTCTCCCTACACACCTCAACAAAATGGTGTAGTGGAGAGGAAGAATAGAACTCTACTGGACATGGCGAGGACCATGCTTGATGAGTACAAAACTCCGGACCGATTTTGGGCTGAGGCGATTAACATCGCCTGCTACTCCATCAACCGGCTCTACCTTCACCGAATCCTCAAGAAGACATCATATGAACTCCTAACCGGTAAAAAGCCCAATGTTTCATATTTTAGAGTCTTTGGTAGCAAATGTTTTATTCTTGTTAAAAGAGGAAGAAAATCTAAATTTGCTCCTAAGGTTGTAGAAGGCTTTTACTTGGTTATGACTCAAACACAAGGGCATATAGAGTCTTCAACAAATCCATTAGATTAGTTGAGGTTTCTTGTGACATTGTGTTTGATGAGACAAATGGCTCCCAAGTGGAGCAAGTTGATCTTGATGAGCTAGATGATGAAGAGGCTCCGTGCGTCGCGCTAAGGAACATGTCCATTGGGGATGTGTGTCCTAAGGAATCCGAAGAGCCTCCACAAGCACAAGATCAACCGTCTTCTTCCATGCAAGCATCTCCACCAACTCAAGATGAGGAACAGGCTCAAGATAATGAAGATCAGGAGGATGAGCCACCTCAAGAGGAGGACAATGATCAAGGGGGAGATGAAGTTGATCAAGACAAGGAAGATGATCAAGAAATTCAGGGTCAAAGACCGCCACATCCAAGAGTCCACCATGCAATTCAACGAGATCACCCCGTCAACTGCATCCTTGGTGACATTCATAAGGGGGTAACTACTAGATCTCGAGTTGCACATTTTTGTGAGCATTACTCTTTTGTGTCCTCTATTGAGCCATACAGGGTGGAGGATGCACTAAGAGATTCTGATTGGGTCCTGGCAATGCAAGAGGAACTCAACAACTTCATGAGGAATGAGGTATGACATTTGGTTCCACGTCCTAATCAAAATGTTGTAGGTACCAAGTGAGTATTCCGCAACAAGCAAAATGAGCATGGTGTGGTGACAAGGAACAAAGCCTGAATTGTGGCCAAAGGTTATTCACAAGTCGAAGGTTTGGACTTTGGTGAAACTTATGCACCCGTAGCTAGGCTTGAGTCAATTCGTATATTACTTGCCTATGCTACTCACCATGGCTTTAAGCTCTATCAAATGGACGTGAAAAGTGCCTTCCTCAATGGACCAATCAAGGAAGAGGTCTATGTTGAGCAACCTCCCGGCTTTGAAGATAGTGAGTACCCTAACCATGTCTATAAACTCTCAAAGGCGCTTTATGGGCTCAAGCAAGCCCCAAGAGCATGGTATGAATGCCTGCGAGATTTTCTTATCACTAATGGCTTCAAAGTTGGTAAAGCCGATCCTACACTCTTTACTAAAACTATTGCAAAAGATTTGTTTGTATGCCAAATTTATGTTGATGATATCATATTTGGGTCTACTAACAAATCCACTTGTGAAGAGTTTAGTAGGATTATGATACAAAAATTCGAGATGTTTATGATGGGGGAGTTGAAGTATTTCCTAGGATTTCAAGTCAAGCAACTCCAAGATGGCACCTTCATCAGCCAAACAAAGTACATACAAGACATACTTACCAAGTTTGGAATGAAGGATGCCAAGCCCATCAAGACACCCATTGGAACTAATGGGCATCTTGACCTCGACATGGGAGGTAAATCCGTAGATCAAAAGGTATACCGATCGATGATAGGATCTTTACTCTATTTATGTGCATCTCGATCGGATATTATGCTTTTCGTATGCATGTGTGCAAGGTTCCAAGCTGATCCTAAGGAAGTTCACCTTAGGGCCATGAAAAGAATCATGAGATATTTAGTTTACACTCCTAAGTTTGGACTTTGGTACCCCAAGGGATCTACTTTTGAGTTAATAGGATATTCCGATGCCGATTGGGCAGGGTGTAAAATTGATAGGAAGACCACATCAGAGAGTTGTCAGTTTCTGGGGAGATCCCTGGTGTCTTGGGCTTTAAAGAAACAAAACTCAGTCGCTCTTTCTACCGCTGAAGCCGAGTATATTGCCGCAGGTCATTGTTGTGCGCAATTACTTTGGATGAGGCAAACCCTCAGGGACTATGGCTACGAATTGAGCAAAGTCCCTCTCCTATGTGACAATGAGAGTGCTATCCGCATGGCGGATAATCCCGTTGAACACAGCCGCACTAAGCACATAGACATTCGGTATCACTTTTTGAGGGATCACCAACAAAAGGGGATATAGAAATTGCTTATGTTAGCACCAAAGAACAATTAGCCAATATCTTTACCTAGCCTTTAGATGAGAAAACCTTTAGCAAACTTAGGAATGAGCTAAATATACTTGATTCTCGGAATTTTGATTGAAACATTGCACACATAGCTCATTTATATACCTTTGATCATATCTCTTTCATGACTATGACTAATGTGTTTTCAAGTGTATTTCTATGCTAAGTCGTAGATTGAAAGGGAGATGGAGTACACGACGAAAACAAGGCTTCCACTCCACTCTAACGGTATCATTTACCCTTCGCCGTCACTCCACATCACTCTCCAATTGGTATAATCTTTCACTCATATTTTGTTTACCAAAGGGGGAGAAAGTAAAAAAGGGCTCTCAAGAGTCTTCATTTTTGGCGATTAATGCCAAAGGGGGAGAAATATTAAGCCCAAAGCAAAAGGACCGCACCACCAACTTCAAAAACTTTAGAAATGAAGATTTATTTTTCACAAAAGTTTGTTTTTCAATTGATATCTTGTGATAAGCAATTTCTTCAATTGGTATATTTAAAGATAGATTTTCAAAATTGGCATCTAAATTACGAACATACTTCCAATTGGTATCTATTAAAACCCTCTTGAAAGCTAAGAAGAGAATTTCATTCAGGGGGAGTTTTGTTTAAGTCAAAGAAAAAGCATTTGAAACAGGGGGAGAAATTTCAAATCTTCAAAATGCTTATTACAATCTTATTCATATACCTTTGACTATCTGCAAAAGACTTTGAAAAGATTTTCCAAAAAGATTTGCAAAAACAAAACAAGTGGTGCAAATGTGGTCCAAAATGTTAAATAAAAGAAAGCAATTCATGCATATCTAGTAAAATTATAAATTGGTTTAATTCCAAGCAACATATGCACTTACCTTATGCAAACTAGTTCATTTCTGCACTTATATATTTGCTTTGGTTTGTGTTGGCATCAATCACCAAAAAGGTGGAGATTGAAAGGGAAATAGGGTTAACCTTTTCCCAGTATTAATTTTGGTGGTTAAATGCCCAACCCAAATAATGAACTAACTAGTTTGCTCTAGAGTATATGATCTACAGGTGCATAAAGGTTCAACACAAACCAATAAAAGATTGAAGATATGGTTCAAATACAAAGGAGCAAGAAACCGAGTGTGCCCGGGTCTGCGCACCGGACTGTCCGGTGTGCCACCGGACAGTGTCCAGTGCACCAGGACCGTACAATACCAAACCAGCCACTCTCGGGTTTTTGCCAGCGCGCTCCGCTATAATTCACCGGACTGTCTGGTGCACTAGCGGAGTAACGGCTATCCAGCGCAACGGTCGACTGCAATGGACACCCTGTAACGCTATAGTGCGCGGACAATGCGCGTAGAAGTTAGAGCAGTCATCAGAGGCGCACCAGACAGTGAACAGTGCCTGTGCGGTGTGGCACCGGACTGTCCGATGCCACTAGAGGACAAAGCCTCCAACGGACAGAAGCTCCGGAACCCTAACGGTTGGGTGACGTGGCTGGCGCACAGGACTGTCCGGTGCGCCCATTGACAGCAGCCATCCCCAACGGTTGTTTGGTGGTTGAGGGCTATAAATACCCCCCAACCACCACCACTCCAACCACCCAAGCATTCCACACATTGCATTCAATACAAGAGCAATAGACTTCACTCCAAGTCATAAATCAAAGCGATCGATCCACTCAAAGTCCCAAATTCAACTCTAGCGCATTAGGGCTTGTGAGAGGATCACTTGTGTTTCTTGTTGCTCTTGTTTGCTTGGTTGGCTTTCTTTTCTTTTCCTTGTTACTCTCAAGTGCTTTGTAAGCAAGGCAAGAGACACCAATTGTGTGGTGGTCCTTGTGGGGTCTAAGTGACCCGTGAGAAGTAAAGAAGAAAGCTCACTCGGTCTAAGTGACCGTTTGAGAGAGGGAAAGGGTTGAAAGAGACCCAGTCTTTGTGACCACCTCAACGGGGACTAGGTTCTTTAGAACCGAACCTCAGTAAAACAAATCACCGTGTTCATCCACTTTATTTCTTGATTGATTTGTTTTTCCCTCTCTTTCAGACTTGAATTCATTTCTAACGCTAACCCTGGCTTGTAGTGTGTGTTTAAGTTTATAATTTTCAGATTCCGCCTATTCACCCCCCTCTAGGCGACTTGCAGTGAGCACGTTCCGGCCCATAGAAGGCCGAAAAAAAGACGACCGGTCCTATGAACCACATAGGGCAGATATTAATACACCAGTTTTTAGCACAATTAGAAGAATTGGCCGACACATAGGCATTCCGTGTGCGTTTATTTTCATTATCTTTAACAAGAACCGCATTAGCATGGTATGCCACATTACCTCCTAATTCTATTTTGTCATGGGGGGATTTAGAACAAAAATTCCGTGATAATTTCTTTTCCGGTGACTATGAGTTAGATTTGGTAGACCAAGTGGCCCTGCGACAAGGAAAAGATGAATCGGTTAATGAGTACATCCGTAGATTCAGGGATACAAGAAATCGATGCTTTCAAATTCATTTAGCAGAAAACAGCTAGTAGGATTAGCTTTTAATGGACTGCGATATTATCTAAAGGAAAGATTAGAAGGCATCCAGTTTTTCACGCTAGCACAATTACATCAGAGAGCTTTGGCCTATGAAAGCCGAAGCAAAGAAACTGCTAAAACGATTCATCACAACGTCCATATAGTAGAGTGTGACTAAAGTAGCTCGGACGATGAATCAAAAGAAATATCCGTGGCTGAAATGGTTTGGCCAAAGTAGGCCAAATCTTTGGCTTGTTCCTCCTTATAGCTGGTTCAAAAGAAATGGTAAGAGGAGGTTAAGTTTACATTTAATGTTGGCAAATGTGACAAGATATTCGATGAGTTGCTCAAAAATGGCAACATTAAGATAAATCATACTATTACACCCGCTGACGAACTAAAACGTCGTGCATATTGCATGGCATAACTCTTTTTCCCATGCCAGTAATGATTGTAATGTATTTCGACAATAAATTTAATCGGCCATTAACGAGGGATGATTGAAATTTCAGGAAATGCAGGTGGATATGGAGCCCTACCCAATGAATGTGATCGACTTCGAAGGAAAAAGGGTCCTAATTTGGCCCAGCACAGCCGATAAGGGCAAAGGCAAAGAAGTCATCATCGGCGATGCGCGGAAGGCCGATGAAAATAATAAAATTTCTTGCAGGAAAATAGTGACCGAGAAGACTCCTGATGGGAGGGAGACTCTGAAAATTACCATCACTACCTCCAACATTGGGGCACAAGCACAGGCACAGGCAGGAAACCAGGCGCTAGCGCCTATTCTGCGTATCGCGGATGGTCCGACGCACAGACACGGACGGTCCGAGACACCGCCAGATAGTCCGGATCATTCCAGCAGACGGTCCGGCAACGCCCAGGAACCACAACGACCACGCACCTTCAAACCACAACGACCGAAAATAGGTACGTGGAAAACTAACACATTCAAGGCAGCTGGTCGGTTGGTCAGATCTGGCCCAACCTTTGATCAATTATTGTCTAAATATGTAAAAAAGAAGGCCGGCCCAAGTGATCGGCCAGCAAAGTGACCTCGCTCACCTACTCAGGAGCGACAACCGATAAGACCGATTGGACCACCTCACCAATCGAAAAAGATGGAAGGTCATAGTGTCCAGTTAAGACCTAACGTGCTTGCATGGACACCTCCACTCCCATATCTACCTATGCCATATCCATATACATACCACCACATGCCCCAAATCAAATATGGAGCATGCCACCATATCCATTTGGGATGCCACAATATCCTGCTTGGGGTCACCCGAAACATCTGTATTCAATAGATTGGCACCTCCAGTACAAGACCGATTGAGCGCCACTCAATCTGGTCAACAGGCACAAGCCCAACAAGATTGCCAGACCACTCGGCCGCAAAGGCCGACCAATCAGGCAGGGGGGCATATACCTACAACAACCAAGACAACAATAAAAAGGGACATCATTAAAATAGGTACAACAGATGTCGTTATACAGGGAAATGATGAAGAGCTGATGATTTTTGGTGAATTGGCCAACACAAACAAAAAAGAAGATACGACTGCCATCGAAATAGCCAATCCAAAATACTCCATGCCTCGATGGTGCCCATCGGGATTGACACGGTCCCAAAAGCGAAAATTACAACGGTTGAGAGCAAAGAAGAACCAGGAAAAAGAAGTAGAAAAAATATTTAATGACACACATCCATAGTACCCACCACCGCAAAAGAGGTGGAGGCCAAAGACCGTTGAGATAAATCAAACGACCACGAAGACAGAAAATAAGACAACAACTTCACAGCTTTCTGCAGGTATGAGAGACAGTCCGGCTATAAAGGCCGGACCATCCGCAGATGACACGGATCATCCGACTCTCGAGTCTGGACCGTCCGCACTACATGAGGACAGGAGCGGCCCCACAGGGGGCTCCGGGTGGGCCACGGCACATCCTAAGCCGGCCCACCAAGACCTGCCCCTGTTCTTTGATCGTGCATCTGACGCTAGTTGCCCTAGCCGCAGAGCTCGCACCGCCGCCGGCTAGCCACGCCCTAGCGTCGTCTGCCATGCGTGCCACCGCTGCAGTACTTGCCCACCACGCACACGTAAGCCACACCGCCACCGACCACCGCTCAACAGTCCGCCGGTGCCCAACCACCAAACATGTAGTCGGGGTTGGCCAGCGCCAGCCACCAGGCCGCCACGGCCGCGGCTCCGACTTCCAACGCCGTGCCCCGCCTGGCAACCGACCGCGTCCAGCGCCTCCTGGCTGGCTGGGCAGGGTAGAGACAGAGGTCTCATCCAGTGCTCCACTCCTCCAGTGAGCACTGATCCGGTCTCCACAACAGCAATTGCGATATTTAGTTCCCAATTTCTAAGCTTTGCATTAGTAGGTGTTGACTTTATTTTCTTGCACTGTGGATGCAGTAGTATAATAACTTCATTGGATTTAATTATTGCGGCATCTTTTTCTGCTCTGAGACACCTGCTGAAGCTGGAAGTACATGCTGCCTTATTCCTCTCTTTTCTCCTTATGGTACAAGGATGATTACTTGGTAAGGAAATGTTGGTTATCTCATCCAATTCAGATAATCTCGTTTCCATTTGATCACACGTGCTTCATACATCACATGGATAGTTTGTATGAATCCTAAAAAGATCTAATTGAACATCGTCATTTAATTAATACAGGTCGGTCATTTTGCAAGCCTTGTTAACAATAATCAGACTGATGGATTTTCTACCGCCGTAAATTTCAAGTAAAATTTTTGTTATGAAGTTCAACTTTTCTTGTCATGTGCGGTGGAAACATAAGTAGGCTGGATAAATAGTTTTGTAATTTTTATGCCTAAACATGTTCAAACATACTGTTTGTAATCTAATGTATGTAACTTTGATGCTTAGCTGTTATGTTAAATACTGAATGTACTATAAAATTATATATTAGATATAATTTATATAAAAAAATTGTTGTGGCACACCCTGTATAAAAATTCTAGGTCCGCCACTGCATGAGGACACCTCCAACGACGTGCTGACGCCCATGGAGGAGGACAACCTACTAGGAGAAGACCTGGTCGACTACGAAGCTTCTCCAAAGCACATAGGTATGGATATAAATGTTATTACATTTTCCACCGATTGTACTATTGTCGGCGACGATGAACCTGTCGTTGCTCAGTTTGACTTTGGTCCTAAAGAAGCTGCCTTCACTAAACCAAAGGAATCGGTAAATAATTTGAAGTCGCTCTTCGTGCGCGGTCACATTGATGGGATACCGATTGCTAAAATGTTGGTAGACGAGGGGGCAACTGTAAATCTAATGCCTTATTCATTATACAGAAAACTAGGTAAACAAGATGACGAACTTGTCAAGACCCACATGACCCTCAGCGGCGTTGGAACTGATAGTTCGATCAAAGCCATGGGAGTCACGTCCGTTGAGTTAACCATCAGGACTAAGACCCTTGCTGCTGCATTCTTCGTTGCCGATGTAGAAAAAAATTTCAGTCTAATCCTAGGCAGGGATTGGATTCATGCTAACCAATATGTACCTTCTACGTTACATCAAATGTTACTACAATGGGTAGGCGACGATGTAGAACAAATACATACTGATGCATCGGTCTGTATCGCTGTGGCTGATGCCCCTGTACTTTGGACCTATGAGACTTCTACCTGTCTCACAGGAGTATATTTTTCTGATTATTAGTTCATAAGTATAGATAAAAAGGGTTCATTCTTGTAATGCTAGAGCCAATGGAGAATCAACTAAATCCTAAATAAAGTTTAAATGATGAGTACACACAGAAAAAATGAGTCCCTGGTCGTGGACGGTCCGACTTCTGAGGTCGGACGGTCCGATCTTTTACAAGACAGTTTGGCTTTTAAGACCTAACATCCACCACAGCATAAAACTAGTGTCGTGGATGATACAACCCACGAGACCGGAGGGTCCACCGCCACACAAAGATCATCTAATTCCTCTGTGGGAGACATAATAGAGGAATTCAGAGATCTCGACAAATTAAGACAGAGGTTTACATCGGCCAATCCTTTGGAGAAGATTGATATAAGAGATGGTAAAACTCCAAGGCCGACTTTTGTGAATAAGACTCTGGAGACTGATCCTAGAGATGAAATGATCGGTCTATTGAAAGAATATTCTGATTGCTTTGCTTGGAATTACACTGAGATGTCGGGATTAAGCCATGAGATAGTAGAGCATCGGGTGCCTATTAAGTCCCGTTTTAGACCTTTTAAGCAGAAATCTAGAACATTTTGTCCAGACCTTCTCCTATGAATAAAGGACGAAATTCACCGGTTGTTAGAAGCTAATTTTATTAGACCTTGCAGATACGCAGAGTGGGTCTCCAATATTGTGCCAGTGGAGAAGAAAGAATCAGGTAAGCTCAGAGTATGCATTGATTTTCGCAATTTGAATAGAGCAACTCCTAAAGATGAATATCTCATGCCCATAGCCGACACATTGATCAATAATGTCGGATATAATCAGATTTTCATGGCCGAAGAAGATGCGTCTAAAACGGCTTTTGTATGTCTAGGCTTCATTGGTTTATTTGAGTGGGTTGTCATGACATTTGGTCTAAAAAATACTGGTGCTACTTATCAGAGGGCCATGAATTTGATCTTTCACGAGCTGTTGGGAAACACTATAGAAGTCTATATTGATGATATTGTAGTCAAATCGGCTGAGTTTAGTTCTCATATAGCGGATTTGTGCAAAGCCTTTGATAAAATGCGTCGGTATGGTCTGAAAATTAACCCACGTAAATGTGCTTTTGGAGTGTCGGCTGGTAAGTTCTTAGGATTCATCATTCATGAACATGGTATAAAGATAGACCTTGACCGAATTAAATCTATTCGGAATGTTGGTCCTCCGACCTGTAAGGTCGAAGTGCAGAAGTTCCTCGGCAAGATAAATTATTTACGAAGGTTTATTTCTAACCTAGCCGGGAAGATTGATGCCTTCACCCCTATCCTTAGCCTTAAAAATGATACCGAATTCACCTGGGGGCAGAACAGCAGGAAGCGTATGATCTCATCAGAAAATATTTGTCTTCGGCTCCCGTGTTGAAAGCACCACAAGTAGGAGTACCATTCAGATTGTACATTGCAGCTGAAGATAAGGTTATTGGGGTTGTTCTGACGCAAGAGACCGGAGGAAAGGAGCATGTGGTGACCTATCTAAGTCGAAGGCTGGTGGATGCTGAAACGAGGTACACTTTCATCGAGAAGTTATGCTTATGCTTGTTTTATGCATGCACCAAGTGTAGATGTTATTTACTGTCTAGTCGTTGCACCGTTTTCGGTCAAACTGATGTGATCAAATACATGTTGCAAAACCCGATTATGAGTGGTAGAATTGGTAAATGGGCTTATGCACTCATAGAATATGACTTGGCCTATGAACCATTGAGATCTATGAAAGGCCAGGTCGTAGCAAATTTTATTGTAGAGCATCAGATTGATTGTACTCATAAATTAGACATATCATACCTCACTGTTACTCCCTGGACTTTATATTTTGATGGATTAGTTTGCAATGAAGGACAAGGAATTAGTATTGTGCTTGTTTCACCAAGTAATCTCCCCTTTGACTTCTCTAGCCGATTGAAAACTTATTGCACTAACAATCAAGCCGAATATGAGGCCCTTTTGTTTGGCTTGGAGCTTTTAAGTGGTATGGGGGTAAAACATGTGAAGGCACTCGGTGATTCTCAACTAATTGTCCAACAAATATTGGGAGAATATCAATGTTTTGATGGTACTCTGAATGGTTACCTTGAAAAATGTTGGGACATAATTCATTTCTTTGACGAATTCAGCATTCAACACATTTCTAGAGTTGAGAATCACAGAGCTAATGATTTGGCACAAGATGCATCAGGTTATCGGATAAAGCAAGGGAAATTTCACATAACCAAAAATCTGATAACCAATGCAGGGCCAGTTCTCTAGGTCGCGGACCGTCCAGGTGCAGGCTCCGGACCGTCCGGGGTAACTAGAGGAGTCCTCCTGATAGAGTCGGCTGATAACAAAGCCGACGAAACTGACTGGAGGACACCAATAATTGACTACCTACGAAATCTCAGTGTTAGGACAAGTAAGAATGTGCGGCGTACAACTTTCAAGTATGTTTTAATGAGTAATGAACTATATCGCCGAACGGTTGATAACATCTTGCTTAAATGCTTGGGCCCCAGTGATGCTATATTAGCTATTGCCGAAGTACATGAGGGGATTTGTGGCACTCATCAGTCGACTCTAAAGATGAAATGGTTATTGCGAAGATCTGGATTCTATTGGCCCAACATGATAGCTAATTGTTTCAAGCACTATAAAGGATGCCAAGTATGTCAGAGATTCAGCGACCTACAGTTGGTCCCTGCAGCCGAGTTACATCCTGTCATTAAACCTTGGTCGTTCAGAGGATGGGGATTGGACTTTATAGGAGAGGTTCATCCTTCATCATCAAAAGGGCATCGGTTCGTGTTAGTTTCCACTGCCTACTTTACCAAATGAACTGAAGTCGTTGCTCTGAAGAACATGACACACAGGGAGATAATTGAGTTCATAATTAAACATATTATTCATAGATTCGGCATTCCCAAGACTTTGACTACAGATCAAGGGGCTTCTTTTATGTCAAAGGAGGTACGTGAGTTTGCTGAATTATATAGAATTAAATTGCTTAATTCATCTCCGTATTATGCTCAGGCCAATGGACAGGCCGAGTCTAGTAATAGAACATTGATTAACTTGATAAAAAAGAAGATATCTGATAATCCTAAGCATTGGCATAAGATTTTGTCCGAAGCTTTGTGGGCTCACAGAATATCTAAACACCGTGCTACTAAAGTTTCTCCATTTGAGCTTGTCTATGGGTAGGAAGTAGTTTTACCCATGGAGATAAGTTTAAATGTTGTCAGGATCGCCAGGCAAAATGACTTAACTGTCGGTGATTATTATAATTTGATGATGGACAATATTGATGAGGTGACCGATAAAATAGTGGCAGCCTTAGGAGAAATAGAAAAGGACAAGATCATGGTAGCCAAGGCCTACAACAAGAAGGTCAAAGCTAAATCGTTTCAGGTATGGGACCTGGTATGAAAGATCATCTTGCCTCTAAGAAACAAAGACCAAAAGTTTGGGAAGTGGTCGCCAAGCTGGGAGGGTCCATACAAAGTAACACAAGTAATATCTGGTAACGCCTATTCAAACATTACAAGGCAAAGATTTGACCAAAGCTTTGAATGGGCGTTTCCTCAAGCAGTACCATCCTAGTATGTGGCAAGATGCTTAAGAAAACCGATGAGATCACATCGAGTTAGCTGTTTTTGGTTCGCTCAGCTCCACCAAAGGCAGGGGCATATGTTGAGCACCAAAATGAGCGGTCGAACGATATGCGCGTGCGTAGAGCCAATTAGGGTTCTGAGTTTCTTGCTACAGTTGTTGGCTAGATTCGCGGAATTAGCTTGGGGAATTTGTTTGTAACGGGTCTAGCCCCCCTCCTCTATAAATATAGAGGAATACGACCGATTAATCATCAACAATCGAATCAATAATCAATTTATTTCTCGTTTTTACCTTAGGCATTAGGAGTAGTTCTAGTTTAGTTCTAGTTTAGCCTCTCAATCCCCAAATTCTTCGCTTCTCCTCGACTCTACGTCGATCAGAGGAGTCTAGGTCGACCTGCCGAGCCTAGACAACACCTAGGATCTCTCCTCTCCAACGGGGTCCCTCCCAGGAGCGAGATCTAGGCACCGCCGTTGAACTTCGCCGCCCCTGCGCACGCGCGGACCGTCCGGCACGTCAGGTAGTGAACCCGAGCCCTGCGCTAGGTCGTAGACCGTTCGACCCCTGGTCGTGGACCGTCCGCACCTGTGCAGAGAGCACCGCCGCCGGTTCTCATTATAGTGATTGGTGCCCGAAAAGGTGTCAATAGGGTCCACCCGTGGATCAAAATCTTGACCCATATCCACACCCTATGGGTCGGGTACCTATCGAATTTCGGATTTACGAGTTGAATTGCCACCCCTAAGCGCTCGAACTCAAAGACAGTGAGATGTTACTCTACATCAAGGGTTGAGAGTTAGGCCAATAAAGAGCACAACATAATATGGAGGACAAGTAATTAAAAGACTCGTTATGGCTTGATCAAGATTAGGAACCTGCTGCTGGTTAGAGGTAGAGTCTGTGAGCTAGAGTGTCAGTCAGCGAAAATGTGAGATTTTAGTGTGACTAAGTGTTTGAGTCTATGAGTGTGAGAACAAAACCGTTAATTTTGAACAATTAAATTCGAAAATATGTTGGCAGTACTCATTTTTTTTGGTTTATAAGGTTTTCCATTGGGTGACCCATTTGAACACAGTGGGGATAAAATACGGTCCGTGTGATACGGTTGGCAACAGGCCGTGCTTTCACCGGATTTGTGTAGGGGTGGTAATGAATCATGATAAAAATGCTTGTTCACAAAATGTTAAGATCCAAAATAAATTTTAGTTAAAAAATAAATAGAAATAAACTCGATCCTAATCCGATCTGATACTTCAATTTTATATTGTAAAATTTAGAACTCATTAGATTAAGTGACTCATTTGCTCGTACATATAGTGTATGTTTGGTTGCCTGGCCCAGCGCACGACCAGGCCCATTTGAAACAAGCACACCATGTTTGGTATCTTGGCCCAACTTGGGGGTCTGGCTGAGGCGAGCCACATCTGACTTCGTGGCCAGGCCCAATTGAAACGCAGGTAACTTCCTTCGCGCATCAGCCTGGCCCGTGCTCGTCCACTGCGCTAGGGTTCACTCGCCTCTCGAGTTCACTCGCAACCGCCGCCGCGGCTCTCGCCTCTCTCTAGGGTTCACTCGCCTCTCTCGCCTCTCCGGTTCACTCACAGTCGCCATCGTGGAGGCGTTCCAGAGCGGCGGCCGCCATCGCCGGCACCTCCACGTGGTCGACCTCGACATGTCGTACGGCTTCCAGTGGCCCTCCTTGATCTAGTCCCTGTCGGCGGCCGCCGCGAGCACGAGCAGCGCATAACACGACGGCGACAGCGACAAGCTGGTTTCCCTGCGAATCACCAGCTTCGGCATGAGCCACGACGAGCTGCAGCGAACCGAGGCGCGGCTGGCGCGACTGCTGCTTCCACCATTCACGGCCAGCCTCCGATACTTCTCCACGGTGTTTGACTCACTGCACGAGTGCCTCCCCGCCGACAGCGCCGAGAGGCTCGCCATCGAGAGGGACCACCTGGGCATGGAGATCAACGACGCCATGGCCTGTTTAGACTTCAACAGCAACTGCGCCTATGGTGACGAAGACGATCACATGGCAGAGCCTAGCTGGAGGCAGATGATGGAGCGCTCGAGGTTATTCGAGGGCGTGGAGCTGAGCTCGTGAACGGTGAGCCAGGCGAAGCTGCTACTGAAGATGAAGAGCGCAGGGTGCGGCGACGGGTTTTGGGTCGTGGAGGGGGAAGGTGGCAGGGCCATGTCGCTGGCGTGGAGAGATAGAGAGCAGCTCATCACCGTGACCGGGTGGCAGCGCCGGCCTCGATCGATCGACCATCATGAAGCACGCGTTCATGGATAATTAAAGTACATACTTGGATCGTCTTCTTGGTTTGTTCAATTGGTTCGTTATCGAGAGAAGGGTTTGGTTTGTTAATTAGTTTTTCTTGTGCTTCTTCAATTTCTTCCTTGATTGATTACATATATAGATTGATTGATTACATATATAGATATATACACACATGTAAAGTAGATGTCAAACGAGTTACTACGATTGATACGAAGTACAGTCTCAAGAGTCTTTTCAAAATTTCACAATCTAAATTATCATTTGGAGAGTCATTTTTGCATAAAATACCACTATCTATATATTTTCAATCTCCAAAAGTCTTTTTATATCTTATTTATATTTTAGAGAGTCAATCACGTTTTTGTATCTTATTTATATTTTAGAGAGCCACATCTGTATCAAATTTGCATGAGTTTTCCAGGATATGGAATCACAAATTTTAGAGAGCCACACCTGTATCAAATTACTCTCGTGAGTTTCTATTTATGTTTGTTGGTCTGCATACTCTCATGATTTCTGAGGCAATTTTGTTTCTGTCACAAACTGGATATGCATGAGAAACTGGATCTAGATATGGAATCACAAATTGTTTCTGGCAGTTTCTGTTTATGTTTGTTGGTCTGCCAACAAATTGTTTATGTTGCTACTATAGTTCATATGATTGTAATTCAAATGATTGGATATTCACAGATTGTTGGTCTGCCAACAGTTACTGTTTATGTTTACAGTTTCTGTTTATAGTTTCTGTCATCAGTACCAAACAATGTGTTTATAGTATCAAATGATTGGATGATTGCAATTAGTTAAATTTATGGGTCAAAATCATATTTTTAGTTCAAATCTGCTGTAACTTGTTTAATAGCGCTTAAATTTTTGAAATTTGGCGGGAGCTACATTTTACACATTAAAACTGGTGGCAACCCAATTGGACCAAGCTAAAAAAATGTGAACCAAACAATTTGTCATATGGGTCTGGTTCATTTTGACCAGACAACCAAACATTTTAGGTGGGCTCTGTACATGCAGGCTCCCTTGAGCCTGGTCCTCTCACTAAGACAGGCTCAGGATGGGCCAAGCAACCAAACACATTCATATGCTGCCGCCTGCCGCCCCGTTCCGCTACGATGGGCGTGTCGTTCGTCGGTCGAGCTTTTTGGAACTGAGGTATGACCAAGATTGGGCTTCTGAAAATTGTTATTCCGAACAACGAAATTGGATTTATAGTATTATAATACGTTCTGACTTGGTCTTTTGTTTTCCAACCGATATTTAGCCGCATTTGCTCTTTAGTTAACGAACAGCACGCTATTCCGTTTCTTCAAAACAGATCTGGGCGGCGGCTAGGCGCTTTGGACGCTCCGCTTGGACTATGCGGCGGGTGAGCTCTTCTTCTCCATTCCCATCCCTTTCTCTGACGATGACATTGAGTTGGCTGGGCGCTTTGGAATGTGCGGTTGGTGAGCTCTCTCCAGCGTGCATTAGGTCTTGGCAGGGTTCTGTTTTTGACGACTCTCTCCAGCTTGCATCAGCTCTCTGCAGCTCATTTCAGTTTTGACGGCTCCTCCAGCGTGGACGGCTCGAAGAACATTCTGGTATTTCAGATTTTAGTTTCTACGTTAAGTTTCTGTGTCCAATTTTATTTAATGTCTAAACGATTTGAGTTAAGCATCTAAAAAGGTCATTCTGGTATTTCAGTTTAGGGTTTCTGTGTTCAATTTCTGTGTCCAGTTTCAATTAATGTCCATGGAGAAAGCTCCAAGCTCCAATCCTATGACATCAAGACTTGCAAGGGCCGCTGCACACAAAGATGTCGCAGAAGCTGCAAATGGGGCTAGGGTGATGGATGGGAGTAGAGGCACAGGCACCGTCGACTTGAGCAACATTAATTATGACACTAGCAGATTACGTCCGCAAAGACTTGAGCAGTGTGGTTCGGATGGAGACAACTCTCTCGACTCGAATGAGATCAATGATCGCCAGCTATCACATATGAACGATCGTATTTGATCTATTTGTCTATGAGAGAGTCGCCTCCTCGACAATAGCCATGTATTGATCTGATGGCCATGTATTAATCTGATGTAGTATTATATGGCCAATATATGTTGTGATGCCCTGAATGGTACTTGTAGTCCATGATGTATTTTGTGAGACTTGTATGCCGTGGTATCCTGATATGTTGAACTATGTTAATGTATGATTGATGAATCACTTTAACTGGTTCTGTTTAAACGCCAAAATTTCTGTTATTTCTATTGGTTTAGCAGATGGGGAACATCCAGTTGTGCCTATCAACTGCTATAGCAGATGGTAAGTGACCATTCCATCGACTATTCAAAGCAGTAGAATTCACACTCAAGTAAGGTCTACAACCCTGTATGAAGCATAAGCATGTGATACAAGGTCCAAGGGTACAAAAGAGGTAGTTTGAGCTGCCAAACAGAGGTAGTTTACTGAACTGGTGAACTCGACGCCTTTAACATCCTCATATAAATTACTATTTTATACCCGAAAAATCCAGTATGCCACCATTAGCAACAGCTATTTTGCTTAGTAGTATGCACTTCGGAGATCAGTCCAGTAGGGCAACAACACTATGACCCATAGAATAAATAAACAATATCTTAGCTGACGAGCTTGTTGTCTGTTAGACTTGGATCCCAGCGCAGCAGGGCAGCAACACTATGATCCCAGCGCGGCGGGCACGCGGTGATCCGAGCGACGCGGGCCGCGAGCTCCCAACCCAACGTGCAATGACAGGAAGCGAACGGGAACGCCGCCGGCAAGGACGACCGGAGCAGGGTCTATGTACCAGAGGGGGCGCGGTCGAAGAGGAGAGGTGCGCAGCCGCCAAAGACGACGGGAGCGCCAACAACAAAGAGGACGGGACCGCTGCCGGGTGGAGCTCGGGGAGCGGTGGATCCGTTCTTAGAAACGGAAATCGAGATAAACAACCGTAACAGCGCGGGAGCACGCATCAAAGGAGATCAGGTACCAAAATACCAAGCCAAAACGTATCCAATTTCGTTGTTCGAGATAATAATTTTCAGAAGCCCAATCTTGACTATACCTCCGTTCCAAAAAGCTCTCGTCGGCTCGACCACACAACATTCCCAGCGGCGCCCTGTGCTCCTCCCGTTAGTTATCATCTACCGGGCAGCCGCAGCGCGGCGCGCGCTGCCGAAAATCACCGCGCATAGCGGGCCCGCGCTCACCCCCTCCCCACAGCCTGCTGTACAAGATGAATCAAGATCTGCAGGCCCGGCGGCGGCGGCGCTGCCGCGCCGTGGAAGTGCAGCTCCTCGTGCGGTTTGGGGACGGAGAGTGCGAAGCATGTGCGCACAAGGGAGATGGAAGGCGACCGACGCGGCGGCCTCGCTCGCGCGAGGACAGGCAAGGGCCAGCGCGCATCCGAGACCAAAGGTCACGCCCGCGCCCACTGGCCCTGATTAACCGCAACGCAACAACCTCGCGCGCTGCCCAACTGTAATACTCAACTTATAATTTATTAGGAATAAAATAAATAGAGAAACAATTTCTCCTTATGTGAGTTTGACCTTTAGGCATCGTCACATGTGAACACCATATTCAAAAACAAATAATTAATAAAAGATTATGCATTAGAAAATATTTTCTATCAAAATAGATGAATATGAACTTTTGAATATACTTTTAGTTTGACTACAAACAATGTGTGTATTTTGTGACAATATAAAATAATGTTGATAAAAATATATTAGTATCCAAGTCGGAAATAAATATCAAATTGGAAACATTAGAATTTGAGGAGGAGAAGCATTAGCCATCACCAAATAAATTTCTTAAAAATAAATCAATTCATCTCATGCCATATTCAAGTTGAACATTTAATTTGGAGACAGGTTTGCAACTGAATTCGAATTTAAATTCAACTTGGAGTTTGAATTGGGAAAGAAGAGAAAAGGGAAAAGAAATTTTAAAAAAAAGAAAGCAATTTCGGTCGAGTGGGCCTCTATTCCCTCAATTCAGCCCAGCTCCCCTTTCATACCCGCGCGGCCCACTCCCAACACCCCTGCGCAGACCAACAAGCTAATGGGCTCACCGCCAGGCGGGACCCACTGCCCCTCTCTCCGTGTCCACCAGCGCGTTCGACCACAGACATGTGGGGCTCATGTGTCGGCACCCTCGACCCCGCACGAACTCGTGTTCGGTCTCACTTCCACGTGGGCCCCACCTTGACCGCGTTCTCCCTTCCAATGTGTTGTACCAACAGCGTCCGAGATCGCCGCCGAGACCGGGGAAATCTCCCCATCAATTCGGCTGCGAGCAACGCGCTCCGCGCCGCCTCACGTGGAATAAGAACCTGCGCCCCGTCATCCATATAATCGGTTGTCGCGGCTTAGTTTCCGACCTCGAAATCGGCAGCGCCATTGCAAACCCGCCGTGGAGCTCAACCTACGAGCCCCACGCCGCCATAGCGATTTCTCGGGGGATGGTTGTCGTTGCTGTCGCTCGGGTCTCGGGCGCATTGCGGAAACTCGTGGTGGTCCTCGGGGTGTGGCAATTTCCCCGCCGTCGTCAAACCACCGCCTCGGACCCGCTCGCCGCCATGGTCAGCCGCCACATTTGAACCTTGGGTCGCGCCTAACCAAGCTCTTGGCGGGTGTTCAATTGGATTAGGCCAGTCGTGGAGAAGGTTACCAGCGACGCTCCTGGGGCAAATTGGGTCACCGCACCTTAGGATCCCTCGCCGGAGTTCTCTTTCTGCGGCCGTCCGCCCCGCTGCGTGGCCGACCACGCCCGCGTCGTAATTGGCCGGTAAGAATTCTCCTAATCAACTTAATCCGACGCCTGTGTGTATTTCCGTAGCTGTTTATGTCCGCCATTGCGGGATTGGCCGGGGCGGCGCTCATCACCGTCGTCGCCGGGGACGCCCACCACCGCCTCGGTCGGAGGGGAGGAGATGGACCTCGTCCGTTGGATACTAGCCAACGGTCGCGATTAGATAGTAGGTATACCGCTTCGGGCGGGGGAAATCGTAGCCATTGATCTCTGCATCAACGGATTAGATTAGATCTTCAAATAACTCTTCGACCCTTTTAAATCCGCTTCGTTGATCTGTGATCCTGCGGTCCTGGTGCCATACCGGTTCATCACCTGCGGAATTAAATCTGTGCCATCCGTGTGTAATCAAACGACCAAGATTAGTCAATACCCCTTCGTGTAGACAGTTTTTCATATGAGCCCCTAGGCTTTACGGAAATAGAACCCGCCGTCCGTAGTTTCTGTTCACTAGGTCTTTGAATTCTTGCACCGGGACCCCTGAACTTCTCTGTATTAGTGCGCCCAGTCCAGAGAGCCAGAAAAATCAGAAAACAAATATAGAATTGGATTTTTAATGTAGAAATAAATGCTAGAATTGGTTTAAATCATACAAAATTCATATGTAGTCCAAATTAATCCATTTCAGTTTCTATAATTTTGTAATAATGTTGTTTATCACCCTGTGTCTCTATTTTAACATGAAAATGGTATTAAAATTTATTTCTTAATTAACCTTGTATCAAATACATAAAACCTTAGGAAATTCGTATCTCCTTCGTTTTAACTCCGATTTGATCCGTTCAAGTTGCGTTAGTCTCGTACATGCGCGTAGATCATTATTATACAATATGTTCTTATGTTTGGTGTGATGTTAATTTTATCTATACCATGTTTGTTTGTATTGCTACGACTAGCGCGAGGACGCATGTCATCTGAAAAGCAAGTTGGTACCTGGATTCTCAAGTGCCAGGCAAGTTGTGCCCTTGATTCACTTTTGTTATCCAATAATGTTCTTTATAATCATTTACCATGCATAGGTTTAATTTTGATGGGACCCAATAGGTCACACTAGATTGTTTATCCTATTACCTTGTTTACCCCTGAATCACATGGGTAGTTTTTGCTATTGCTTTATATGATTTTGGGATAATCATTTATTATATCCATGTTCCAGTTATTATGTTATTTTATTTATGTTCATGTCAAGATCATTATATTATTGTTAATTGGAACATGGAGCTTAACTTGAGAAACACGTGCCACCACAAGGGAGGAATGGGACCCCTTGGCTGACTAATTAGGAAAGCTAGTGGAAGACTACCTTACCCGAAAGGGGCAAGGGCAGTAGGGGAGTGGTCAGTGTAGGGAGGTCCTTGGTTGATTTTGCTGCGATGGCGGTCAGACAAGAACCCTGCATTGGAACTTTCTATAAACTGTAGCGGGTTTTCGGAAGCTAGTGGAACTTTGTAAAGGCCTCGTAGTGGATCCCTAGCCATTCACCTTGGTAGTGTCTAAGGGCCTAGCTAACCCTGGCGACATGGGAAACACGACTTGTGGGTAAAGGGTACAACCTCTGCAGAGTGTAAAACTGGTATACTAGCCGAGCTCACGGTCATGAGCGGCTCAGGACTCTCCGATGATTAATCTATGAAACTTAAATTCAATTTGTCATTTGCATTTGCATGGGATTTGTTATTAATTTTGTTCTATTATTTTATTATGGTTTGGTATTCACTTACACTTAGTAACTGCTAATAAAATTTTGACCAACTTATAAAAAGCAATGCTCAGCTTTAACCTCTATTGTTGATCAGCCTTACACTTCATGAACTCCCACCTTTGGTGAGTTCATGCCACATTATTCCCCACAACTTGTTGAGCGATGAACATGTGTGAGCTCACCCTTGCTGTCTCACACCCCCCCACAGGAGAAGAACAGGTGGTTCAGGAGGAGCCACGTATCGAGGAGTTCGATCCGATCTAGGTGGCGTTTCTCAGTTGACATCGGCGCCAACGATCCTTAGTTCGTGTTATATTTATCTTTTATTTTGTAAGACTTCCGCTATGTATTAAATACTCTGATTATTGTGACATTTATCTCTATACACTCTGTTATTATATATGTTGTCTTCTTGGCGCATGTATGAGATGCACCTGGCTTTGTCCCTTAAAGCCGGGTGTGACAGAAGTGGTATCAGAGGAAATGTTGACTGTAGGACGAAACCTAGATAGAAATGGACAGACCCTTAACTACTTACCTTACTCTGAGTCATTCTATACTTATCTTATCTTGATCATGTCTCACCTTTTGCTGTCATACTCTGATTACTCTTATCTTTTCTGTTCTAAGACAAGATGGATTTCATACCTTGGAATCCTACATTTATGAACTTTCTAAGAGATAGGAGACCTAAGACGAGATTAAAATTATTTTCTTTATTAAAAATGTTGGTTGATTGTTCTGATGATTAATGCTTGATTTGCTTCTTTGATTGATTGGAACGTTATAGTTGGGCATCTTAGCATGCACCACGATAAGGTAATGTATTAGCTTTAGTAGGTGACACACTAATCTACTTAGCTGATAAATCCCCGCAGTAACATTCCTCGTAATTACTCGCCTTGTCTACAATTCTTCCTTTCTTACTCTATGTTCCTAACCCAGATGGGCTACCCCTATAGTGTTAGAAGAGAGCACTATAGACTTGATCCTTGGTATGTCATGGTTAAGAAGGGCAAAGGCAGTATATACACCGTGCTAAGGGAACCATAGAACTCACCAGTTCCAAAGGACAAAGATTTGAAGTTGAAGTTGCAGTAACTACCACCATCGGACTAGCGTCATTCTTAGTAGATGAGAAGTTTGTTGGTGACAACATCCGGGTGGTTAGAGATTTTCCGGATGTCTTTCCAGAGGAGTTACCAGGGATGCCACCTGATAGAGAAGTTGAGTTTGTTATTGATCTCTTACCTGGAATCGCCCCTATTTCTAAACGGCCATATAGGATGTCCGTAGAGGAGTTAAAGGAACTTAAGAAGCAATTAACGGAATTACAAGAGGCTGGGTACATTCGTTCGGATTCTTCACCTTGTGGAGCGTCGGTTCTATTTGTACAGAAGAAGGATGGATCATAAAGGATGTGCGTGGATTATAGGTCCCTTAATGATGTCACTGTGAAGAACAAGTGTCTATTACCCCGCATTGATGATTTATTTAATCGGATGAGAGGTGCAAGGGTATTCTCGAAGATTGAACTCAAACCGGGTTATCACCAGATGAGGATTAGACCATCGGATATTCCCAAGACGACATTCTCGACTCGATATGGATTATATGAGTTCACTGTCATGTCGTTTGGATTAACCAATTCACCAGCTTATTTTATGAACTTGATGAATAAGGTATTTATGGAGTATTTGGACAGATTCGTCGTGGTATTCATCGACGATATTCTTATTTATTCCAAGAGTGATAGTGATCATGAGGAACATCTGAGATTGGTACTATAAGAAGCTACGAGATAATCAACTCTACGCCAAGTTTAGCAAATGCGAGTTTTGGATTGGCGAGGTGCCATTTCTTGGTCATATTATTTCTAATGGAGGAATGTCAGTGGATCCTGCTAAAGTTAAGGAGATAATGGAGTGGAGAGTACCCACTACAGTTACTGAGATTCGGAGTTTCTTGGGACTTGTAGGATATTATCGGAGGTTTATTGAAGGATTTTCTAAGATTGCTAGTCCATGACCTCGCTTCTAGAGAAGGGAAAAGAGTTTAAGTGGGACGAGAAGTGCTAAGACAGTTTTGATCAATTGAAGAAGAGATTGATGTTACCACCAGTGTTGGTTATGCCAGATCTATAGAAAGGATTTGACATTTATTGTGAAGCCTGTGGCCAAGGCTTGGAATGTGTACTTATGCAAGAAGGACACGTAATTGCTTATGCGTCTCGTTAGTGGCGGAAACATGAATTGAACTACCCCACTCATGACTTAGAGCTGGCAGTCGTTGTGCATGCGCTTAAGATTTGGAGACATTATCTCATGAGAACCAAGTGTCAAGTGTACACGGATCATAAGAGTTTGAAGTATATGTTCACATAGAAGAATCTCAACCTTAGGTAACGCTGTTGGTTGGAGCTTATTAAGGATTATGATTTGGAGATTCACTATCACCCGAGCAAGGCAAATTTGGTTGCAGATGCCTTGAGTCGAAAGGAGCATGTTCATTTAGCTGTTGTTGCCCAGCTACCCGATGAGATTGTTGAGGATTTTAGGAGACTTAACCTGGGGATAGTTGCTCACACTGAAGGAGTTATTATTGATGTGGAACCTACCTTGGAGCAAGAAATCCGCAGAAGGACAGATTGGTGATGCTAAGATACAAGAGAATAGGGATTTGATTACTGAAGGGCAAGGTCCGGAATTCACGAAAGATGAACAAGGCACTGTATGGTTCAAGGACAGGATATGTGTTCCAGATATTGAAAGCCTTCGTGAAACTATATTGAAGGAGGCCCATGACTCGGATTATTCTATTCATCCTGGTAGTACCAAGATGTATCAGGATTTGAAGTAGAAGTTCTGGTGGTATGGATTAAAGAGAGATGTGGCTGCACATGTGGCTATGTGCGATGTGTGTCAAGAAGTTAAGGTTGAACATTAGAGGCCAGCTAGACTATTATACCCACTTAAGATACCCGAGTGGAAGTGGGAAGAGATTGGTATGGATTTCATTACTGGATTGCCTTGCACCTCGAAAGGATATGATTCGATATGAGTTATTGTGGATAGACTGACCAAAGTGGCTCGTTTCATTCCGATCAAGACTACTTATAAGGTATCTCAATTGGTAGAGTTATATATGACTCAGATTGTGTATTTACATGGAGCACCAAAGAAGATCGTTTTGGATAAGAGGATCACAGTTTACCTCCAGATTTTGGAAAAGTTTTCATGAGAATATGAATACGAAGTTGAATTTTAGTACAACCTATCATCCTCAGACTGATGGATGGACTAAAAGGACTAATCAAGTATTGGAGGACATGTTGAGAGCTTGTGCCCTTCAGCATGGTAGTAGTTGGGACAAGAGTCTACCTTGTGCTGAGTTCTCATATAATAATAGTTACTAGGCCAGTCTAAAAGATGTCACCGTTCAAGACTCTATGTGGCAGGAAGTACATGACTCCTCTATATTGGGATCAGACTAGAGGAAGAAAATTCTTTGGGCCTGAACTTGTTCAAGAGGCAGAAGAAACAAGTCCGTATAATTCGGGAGAGTTTGAGGGTAGCTCAGACCAGGCAAAAGAGCTATGCTGATAATAGAAGAAGACCACTGGAGTTTAAGGAAAGAAATCATGTGTACCTTAAGGTTTCACCATTTCATGGAATGAGGAGACTCAAAGTTAAGGGCAAATTGTCCCCTCGCTATATTGGACCATTCTGAGTTTTTAGGCGAGTTGGAGAGATGGCCTATCAACTCGAGTTACCAGATAGTCTATCTAATGTGCATAATGTGTTCCGTGTATCTCAACTTAAGAAGTGTCTTCGTGTCCCTGAGGAACAATTACCAATGGGAGAGCTCAGTGTTCAGAGTGATTTGACTTACACGGAGTATTCGATCGAGATTCTTGATGCGTTGACTCGAGTTACAAGAAATAAAGTTATTAAGATGTGCAAAGTGCAATTGAGTCACCATGGAGAAGATGAAGCATCATGGGAAAGAGAAGAAGAGTTTCGCATAGATTTCTCCCATCTTTTCCCTAGTTCTTCCTAAATCTCGAGGACGAGATTATTTTTAAGGGGGGTAGGATTTGTAATACCCAACTTGTAATTTATTAGGAATAAAATAAATAGAGAAACAATTTCTCCTTATGTGAGTTTGACCTTTAGGCATCGTCACATGTGAACACCATATTCAAAAACAAATAATTAATAAAAGATTATGAATTGGAAAATATTTTCTATCAAAATAGATGAATATGAACTTTTGAATATACTTTTAGTTTGACTACAAACAATGTGTGTATTTTGTGACAATATAAAATAATGTTGATAAAAATATATTAGTATCCAAGTCGGAAATAAATATCAAATTGGAAACATTAGAATTTGAGGAGGAGAAGCATTAGCCATCACCAAATAAATTTCTTAAAAATAAATCAATTCATCTCATGCCATATTCAAGTTTAACATTTAATTTGGAGACAGGTTTGCAACTGAATTTGAATTTAAATTCAACTTGGAGTTTGAATTGGGAAAGAAGAGAAAAGGGAAAAGAAATTTAAAAAAAAGAAAGCAATTTCGGTCGAGTGGGCCTCTATTCCCTCAATTCAGCCCAGCTCCCCTTTCATACCCGCGCGGCCCACTCCCAACACCCCTGCGCAGACCAACAAGCTAATGGGCTCACCGCCAGGCGGGACCCACTGCCCCTCTCTCCGTGTCCACCAGCGCGTTCGACCACAGACATGTGGGGCTCATGTGTCGGCACCCTCGACCCCGCACGAACTCGTGTTCGGTCTCACTTCCACGTGGGCCCCACCTTGACCGCATTCTCCCTTCGAATGTGCTGTACCAACGGCGTCCGAGATCGCCGCCGAGACCGGGGAAATCTCCCCATCAATTCGGCTGCGAGCAACGCGCTCCGCGCCGCCTCACGTGGAATAAGAACCTGCGCCCCGTCATCCATATATTCGGTTGTCGCGGCTTAGTTTCCGACCTCGAAATCGGCAGCGCCATTGCAAACCCGCCGTGGAGCTCAACCTACGAGCCCCACGCCGCCATAGCGATTTCTCGGGGGATGGTTGTCGTCGCTGTCGCTCGGGTCTCGGGCGCATTGCGGAAACTCGTGGTGGTCCTCGGGGTGTGGAAATTTCCCCGTCGTCGTCAAACCACCGCCTCGGACCCGCTCGCCGCCATGGTCAGCCGCCGCATTTGAACCTTGGGTCGCGCCTAACCAAGCTCTTGGCGGGTGTTCAATTGGATTCGGCCAGTCGTGGAGAAGGTTACCAGTGACGCTCCTGGGGCAAATTGGGTCACCGCACCTTGGGATCCCTCGCCGGAGTTCTCTTTCTGCGGCCGTCCGCCCCGCTGCGTGGCCGACCACGCCCGCGTCGTAATTGGTCGGTAAGAATTCTCCTAATCAACTTAATCCGACGCCTGTGTGTATTTCCGTAGCTGTTTATGTCCGCCATTGCGTGATTGGCCGGGGCGGCGCTCATCACCGTCGTCGCCGGGGACGCCCGCCACCGCCTCGGTCGGAGGGGAGGAGATGGACCTCGTCCGTTGGATACTAGCCAACGGTCGCGATTAGATAGTAGGTATACCGCTTCGGGCGGGGGAAATCGTAGCCATTGATCTCTGCATCAACGGATTAGATTAGATCTTCAAATAACTCTTCGACCCTTTTAAATCCGCTTCGTTGATCTGTGATCCTGCGGTCCTGGTGCCATACCGGTTCATCACCTGCGGAATTAAATCTGTGCCATCCGTGTGTAATCAAACGGCCAAGATTAGTCAATACCCCTTCGTGTATACAGTTTTTCATATGAGCCCCTAGGCTTTACGGAAATAGAACCCGCCGTCCGTAGTTTCTGTTCACTAGGTCTTTGAATTCTTGCACCGGGACCCCTGAACTTCTCTGTATTAGTGCGCCCAGTCCAGAGAGCCAGAAAAATCAGAAAACAAATATAGAATTGGATTTTTAATGTAGAAATAAATGCTAGAATTGGTTTAAATCATACAAAATTCATATGTAGTCCAAATTAATCCATTTCAGTTTCTATAATTTTGTAATAATGTTGTTTATCACCCTGTGTCTGTATTTTAACATGTAAATGGTATTAAAATTTATTTCTTAATTAACCTTGTATCAAATACATAAAACCTTAGGAAATTCATATCTCCTTCGTTTTAACTCCGATTTGATCCGTTCAAGTTGCGTTAGTCTCGTACATGCGCGTAGATCATTATTATACAATATGTTCTTATGTTTGGTGTGATGTTAATTTTATCTATACCATGTTTGTTTGTATTGCTACGACTAGCGCGAGGACGCATGTCATCTGAAAAGCAAGTTGGTACCTGGATTCTCAAGTGCCAGGCAAGTTGTGCCCTTGATTCACTTTTGTTATCCAATAATGTTCTTTATAATCATTTACCATGCATAGGTTTAATTTTGATGGGACCCAATAGGTCACACTAGATTGTTTATCCCATTACCTTGTTTACCCCTGAATCACATGGGTAGTTTTTGCTATTGCTTTATATGATTTTGGGATAATCATTTATTATATCCATGTTCCAGTTATTATGTTATTTTATTTATGTTCATGTCAAGATCATTATATTATTGTTAATTGGAACATGGAGCTTAACTTGAGAAACACGTGCCACCACAAGGGAGGAATGGGACCCCTTGGCTGACTAATTAGGAAAGCTAGTGGAAGACTACCTTACCCGAAAGGGGCAAGGGCAGTAGGGGAGTGGTCAGTGTAGGGAGGTCCTTGGTTGATTTTGCTGCGATGGCGGTCAGACAAGAACCCTGCATTGGAACTTCCTATAAACTGTAGCGGGTTTTCGGAAGCTAGTGGAACTTTGTAAAGGCCTCGTAGTGGATCCCTAGCCATTCGCCTTAGTAGTGTCTAAGGGCCTAGCTAACCCCGGCGACATGGGAAACACGACTTGTGGGTAAAGGGTATAACCTCTGCAGAGTGTAAAACTGGTATACTAGCCGAGCTCACGGTCATGAGCGGCTCAGGACTCTTCGATGATTAATCTATGAAACTTAAATTCAATTTGTCATTTGCATTTGCATGGGATTTGTTATTAATTTTGTTCTATTATTTTATTATGGTTTGGTATTCACTTACACTTAATAACTGCTAATAAAATTTTGACCAACTTATAAAAAGCAATGCTCAGCTTTAACCTCTATTGTTGATCAGCCTTACACTTCATGAACTCTCACCTTTGGTGAGTTCATGCCACATTATTCCCCCACAACTTGTTGAGCGATGAACATGTGTGAGCTCACCCTTGCTGTCTCACACCCCCCACAGGAGAAGAACAGGTGGTTCAGGAGGAGCCACGTATCGAGGAGTTCGATCCGATCTAGGTGGCGTTTCTCAGTTGACATCGGCGCCAACGATACTTAGTTCGTGTTATATTTATCTTTAATTTGTAAGACTTCCGCTATGTATTAAATACTCTGATTATTGTGACATTTATCTCTATACACTCTGTTATTATATATGTTGTCTTCTTGGCGCATGTATGAGATGCACTTGTCTTTGTCCTTAAAGCCGGGTGTGACACCGACCGGCCTCGCGACGTCGCCATCGATGCTCGACCGTGCCCCGGGTAGCAGTGTACTGCATGGACGCAGGGCACGGCTAGGTGTGGTGTGTGTGGCCCCGAGACGCGATCGTTTCTGGGATCTTTACTTTACCGAGTTCACACGAGTCGGTTGTTTTTGCTGCTGCTGTGATTTGTGGGGGCGTGTCGCCGTCGGTGATCACATGCGCCACGATTTGATCCTGCAGGACGAAGACGAAAGCGTTGCGGAGTCGGAGTGGACGCCGAAGGGGCCCCGGTACGTGAGTACTATTCCTGTCTCTGTGCCTGGAACAAAATGCAGATCCACATCCACCGCGTGTGCTCTGCAGGCCGCAGCAACATTGCCGTGCAGGCTCGCCATTTCTCCTCTCTGCATGTATTTGGTTGATTCATCAGAGTTTAACTACTGCTGCAGTGCCTGCTGATCTGCTCTGCTATGTTTCGTCGTCAGCTGATTAGCCAGCACAGCGGCGGCACGAGTTGCACGCTGCCGCGCGCCTGTGGCTACTGGCTACTAGTACACAGTCTGTAGAACACGGTTAGAAGACTACTTTCTTCCGTTTCGTTTTAGTTGTCACTTGATAAGTGCTAATCAAGCCAACCACCAATATCTTTGCATAGAAACTACCGAAGCAACTCAAATTTCCACGCCGTGCTCTAAGCTTAGCTACCTCAAAAATGCCCTTTTCGTCATAGACTCATAGCTGTAAGATCACTTAACTGTTTTCGTGTGTCCCTATCTAGAATATCGTGGCATCACCATCGATATCATCGGAGAACAACGTAATTGAATGTGTCGATTTTTAATAGTCCCGGCACAAATTTTACATATTGCGTTGTGATGATCGAACATGAAAAACAAGTTCGTTTCCTTGGTGTACATGGGCGAGAAGCAAGCTCGCTAGCCTCACATCGCAAGAAGTTAAAACCATCATAAACGAAAACTAACCGTAATGTAACTACCTAATTTATGTAAGTTTAAGGGAATAAGTCTACATAACCCTATTCTTTGATTAGGTGTCTACATCAGAGAATGTCCTTTAAAAATGGATCTTTAACCCCCCTAACCTTGATAATACCATTCACACGACGACGAACACAGCGACCAGGTCAACGGAGCGTGGGCTCGGGAGTGAAGGAAGAGGGGGCGACGCTGCAATGGAGTTGTCAAGCGCACGATCGTCTCTAAGGTCCATGGCAACCGAATGCGATAGCCGACGTTTAGAGGTGAAGGAGCCACCGGTCCCATACACCGAGGGCCCATTTGACTATGAACCTCCAGTGGTTTGCTATTGCGGATTTAAGGCAATGAAGGTGACATCATGGAGCGATGACAACCCTGACCGAAGATTCTTCTGTTGCAGGGGAGCTAGAGTAAGTATAGGATTCCAGTAAGTATAGTTGAGTTTATGGTTAAACAGTGTGTCATTTAATTGATTTGAGTTTGTTTTTGATGAAGTCGGTTAGGGATTGTGACTATTTCGTGTGGATTGATCGTGAGTACACACAAAATGAAAGAGGAATGTTGTTAAATCTACGCAATACAGTGAACAAGTTAAAATCATGAAGCAACATATCTGAGTTTGAAGCCAGAAGATGTGGAAAAGATGAATGATATGTTGATTAATTAGATCGCTTCCAAGTCTCAAGCACTGAAAGAAATTCTAAACCACAAGATAGAGGGGGAAGAAATGCTAAAGTACAAGGCTAGTGTAGGAAGGCCATGCACTTATTCTCGCTATCTTAGTGTAGTTTGTGTTATGGTCTTGGTGTGTTTGCCCTCCTCTTAGGTGCAGTTAAGCTAGGATGAACTCCATATTGTACTGATAAATGAATGTAATGAAGAAGTGGTCAATGTGAATTGTGCATGTTGTTTGCCCTATGATCAAATATCAACTGTTAATGTTAGTTTGTGTGAACTGTGGAATGCAGTGGAAAGGTGGTTGTTGTGAACCATGGATCACAACCATAAACGAGCATCACTTGGTTCACAGCCATAAACTGGACATCACTTAGTTCACATCCATAAATTGGACACCACTTGGTTCACATGACCCATAAACTTTAAACTGGACACTACTTTTTCACATGACCCATAAACCTTAAACTAGATACTACTAAGATCCAACACATCAAAAGTTTCATCACATCTTGATAAAGTTCACGTTATTAATTGTTGGCAAACAATAGATGTGTTAATCTATTCCTGGTCCTAGTCCTTGTCCTCTGCCTTCAAAGGTTACTTCCTTATACCTCATGATAATGGCTTCCTTCTACAGCTTCAAACTTGCTCCCTTGTGTAGCTTCAGCTTGGGTCACTTGTGATGCTTCAAATTGGCTCCCTTCTACAGCTTGTGCTTGGCTTCCTTGTGCAACCTCCTGTCAAATGAAAATAATATTCTGAGAATTACCTCAGCCTTACATGATGAAAGCTATTACAAGATTTTACCTCATTATTTTTTGCTTCTTCTGCCAAGTATTAGATGTAGATGTCTGGCTCTGTTTTCTTTTCTTGGCCGCTTCTCTCCTAATATGAGCATGTTTCTTCTTTCCACTTTCAGGATTCTTTTTACAACTCCTTGAGTTATGACCAGTGGTACCACACAACTTGCAAGTCATCTTGATCCCAACATTCCCCAGTTTAGTTGACTTCCTGATTCTTTCCACTCCTTGATCCCTTTTCCTTTGTGTCTTTGGTCTCCTAGGCATGTTAACATAAGTATGTGGAAGTGGTTTAGGCATATCAGATAGAGGCTAGTTTGTAGGGCCTTCAACTGGTTTAAGGACATGATCATAAGTCTTCATATACTATGAAATTCCGTAACATGGTGCAATGTAGTCATCCAAACACTTGGAGGCTATATATATGCAACTAATTGCATGACAACATGGCAACCCTGACAATTCCCAGTATCTACATGTACAAGTCCTTTATTCTAGGTTGACTATGTACCTCATGTCCTCCCTCTCTGAACTTCAAACCCTTCCTTTCCATTCCATAGAACATCACATTTCCATATTTCTGGATGTTGACTCTCAATGTTTTAAATATGTTAGGACATATTATACCATGCCATTTCTCTGCTCTAGCTCTGTTCTCTTGAATTCTAACCGTCATTTTCTTTCTTATTGCTTCATGCATTGGTACCATTGGAAAGAACCTTGCATCCATGATACTGTTATTGAAGCTTTGACACATTGTTGTCCACATAGTCACAGTTTGAACCAAATTGGAAAAAAAGCTCTACTCTAATGTTCTGATGCAGTGGACATAATGTCTTTGGGTCTTTTTGGACTAACTTGGGCAAGGATGGCTCTGTTGTAGTTGAATAAAATTTTGCATGAACTTTTAGCATAGTTCCACCACTTCTACAATTTCTTGTCACTGTACTTCTTCCTTCAGTTTGCATAGATGTGTCTAGCACACATTTTATGTTGTGCATTTGGCACTAACTCCCTATCAGCTTTCAGTAATCCCTTCCGTTGGTATGATATTAGTACATATACTTCACCACCATTTGTGATATGCAAGTCTTTCTATAAAAAACCAAGGAACCAGTACCAGTTGTCATATGATTCAATAGGCCCTGCTGCCCCTGCTACAGGGTGTATCTGATTATTGGCATATGTTCCTGTGGCACAGAGTAACTTACCATTATTTCCACCCTTGAACCATTAGCCATCTAATCATAGGACCCTTCTACAACCAACAATGAAGCCCTTCTTTTGGGACAGCATTTGGACTAAAAGGTTATCACAAGTATAAGGCAAATTATGTCCTTGATCACTTTCTTTACCTAATAATGATTATGTTAATCATTGTGGCACTATTAGGTTAACAGGATGGGACCTAATAGGTTACTGGGTTTTGTTTACCCTACACCTTGCAAACAAATGAACTATTGGGTAGTCTTGCTTTTGCTCTACCTGGTTTTGGGATTAATATTATATCAGAATAATGGTCATGCTCTATTATTATTGTTGGATTATTTATTGTTCATGATAAGATTATTTTGTTAATTAGAACATGGAGAACCACCCGAGAAACAGTGCTACCACAAGGGTGGAATGGGACGCCCTTGGCCAACTAATTAGAAAAGCTAAGGAGAGATTACCTTACTCGAAAGGGGCAAGGAGGGAGTGTGTCGCCACAGAGTATAGGGAGGTCCTCAGTTCGAATTGTCTGTAATAGCTTTTGGACGAGGGATTCCTGAAAGGGAAATAGGGTCAAACCTTTTCCTAAATGATTTTGGTGGTTGAATTACCCAACACAAACAATTGGATTAACTAGTTTGCTCTAGATTATATGTTCTACAGGTGCCAAAGGTTTAACACAAACCAATAAAAAGCTAAAGTTAGGGTTCAAAAAGAAAGGAGAAAAAGAAACCGAAGGCTGCCCTGGTCTAGCGCACCGGACTGTCCGGTGTGCCACCGGACAGTGTCCGGTGCACCAGGGGCCGTACACTCTGAACTCCTCAGCTTCGGGTTTTTGGAGAGCCGCTCCGCTATAATTCACCGGACAGATAATTCATCGGACTGTCCGGTGTGCCATGCGGAGCAACGGTCGTCTGCAAAAGTGAACCGTGCGCGGGAACAGTGCGCGCAGAGTCAGAGCAGCGCTAGAAGGCGCACCGGACAGTGAACAGTGTCTGTCCGGTGCGGCACCGGACTGTCCGGTGCCCCAAGATGTCAGAGCTCCAACGGTCGAAACCGTCAGAACCCTAACGGTTGGGTGACATGGCTGGCGCACCAGACAGTGTCCGGTGGCGCACCGGACTGTCCGGTGCACCCATCGACAGCAGCCTTCCCCAACGGTTGGTTTGGTGGTTGAGGCTATAAATACCCCCAACCACCACCATTCAAGGCATCCAAGTTTCCAGCAATTTGCATTCAATACAAGAGCTCTAGACTTCACTCCAAGACACAAAACAAAAGATCAAATCCTCTCCAAGTCCCAAACTCATTCCAAAGCTTAGTGACTTGTGAGAGAGAGACATTTGTGTTCATTTGAGTTCTTGTCGTTTGGATCGCTTTTCTTCTTCCTCTTTCTTGTTCTCAAGTAACTTGTAATCAAAGCAAGAGACACCAAGTTGTGGTGGTCCTTGTAGGGGTCTAAGTGACCCGTTTGATTAAGGAGAAAAGCTCACTCGATCTAGGTGACCGTTTGAGAGAGGGAAAGGGTTGAAAGAGACCCGGTCTTTGTGACCACCTCAATGGGGAGTAGGTTTGCAAGAACCGAACCTCATAAAACAAATCACCGTGTCATCCACTTCACTTGACTTTGATTTGTTTTTCACCCTCTGTTTCGGACTCGATTTTAATTCTAACGCTAACCCCGGCTTGTAGTGTGTGCTTAAGTTTATAATTTTCAGATTCCGCCTATTCACCCCTCTAGGCGACTTTCAATTGGTATCAGAGCCCAGTACTTCATTAGAGCCTAACCGCTCGAAGTGATGTTGGGAGATCACGCCAAGAAGGAGGTCGTGACCGGCGAGAAGCCCACCACAAGCCACGGGAAGGCTCCATCGGGGGAGTCCGGCAACAAGGTGAAGGGATCCCCTTTACATGCTAAGTCGCATCCGAGTGGCGACAAGAAAAAAAAGATGAAGAAGGTGGTTGTCGGAGACCATAATTAGGGGTACCCCCAAGACTCCTAATCTCAGCTGGTAACCCCCATCAGCACAAAGCTGCAAAGGCCTGATGGGCGCGATTAAGGTCAAGGCTCAGTCCACTCAAGGGACACGATCTTGCTTCGCCCGAGCCCAGCCTCGGGCAAAGGCAGCCGACCCCAGAGGATTCACGTCTCGCCCGAGGGCCCCCTCAAGCAACGGACACACCTTCGGCTCGCTCGAGGCCCAGTCTTCGCAGAGAAGCAACCTTGGCCAGATCGCCACGCCAACCGACCGTATCGCAGGAGCATTTAATGCAAGGATCGCCTGACACCTTATCCTGACGCGCGCTCTTCAGTCGACAGAGCCGAAGTGACCGCAGTCACTTCGCCGCTCCACTGACCGACCTGACAAGAAAACAGCGCCGCCTGCCCCGCTCCGACTGCCGTGCCACTCACCAGAGTGAGGTCGACAGCGGCTAAGTCCAGCCCCGGGCGACATAGAAAGCTCCGCCTCGCCCGACCCTAGGGTTTAGCCCCCGTCTCGGCCTCGGAAGATGGACTTCGCCTCGTGGGCTCGGACTCAACCATGACTTAGAAGACGACGAACTCCGCCTCGCCCGACCCCAGGGCTCGGACTCAGCCTCGGCTCCGGAAGACGACGAACTCCGCCTCGCCCGACCCCAGGGCTCGGACTCAGCCTCGGCTTATGGAATTTGCCTCGCCCGACCCCAGGGCTCAGACTCAACCTCGACGTCGGAGGAATCGCCACCTCGCCCAAACTCGGGTCCGGACTGGCCACGTCGCCAGGGGGCCATCATTACCCTGCCCCTAGCTAGCTCAGGCTACAGGGAACAAGACCGGCGTCCCATCTGGCTCGCCCCAGTAAACAAGTAATGATGACACCCCGCACGCTCCACGACGACGGCAGCTCCCAGCCCCTTACGTCAGCAAGGAGACATCAGCAAGGATCCGACAGCCCCGACAGCTGTACTTCCGCAGGGCTCCAGCGCTCCTCCGACGGCCACGACATCACATGAACAGGGTGCCAAAACCTCTCCGACTGCCACGACGGCATGTACTTAGGGTTCTAGCTCCTCTCTACTAGACACGTTAGCACACTGCTACACCCCCCATTTTACACCTGCACCCTCTCCTTACGCCTATAAAAGAAAGGTCCAGGGCTCTCGTACAAAAGAGGTTGGCCGCGCGGGAGAACGGGCCGACGCATAAGGCTCTCGCTCTCTCTCTACCACGCGAACGCTTGTAACCCCCTACTGCAAGCGCATCCATCCGCCCTGGGCGCAGGACAACACGAAGGCCGCGGTTTCCCCTTACTATTCTCCCCCCTTTGTGTCCCGTCTTGCGCCGACCCATCTAGGCTGGGACACGCAGAAACAATTTACTCGTCGGTCCAGGGACCCCCCGGGGTCGAAACGCCGACAGTTGGCGCGCCAGGTAGGGGCCTGCTGCGTGTTGATGAACAGCTTCCCGTCAAGCTCCAGATGGGTAGTCTCCAGCAACCTTTACAACCCGGGACGATGCTCCGTTTCGGGAGTCTTGAGTTCATGTCCCTCGACGGCAGCTACGACATGATACTCCTTCCTCCGTCGTGCGACAGCGACAATGGCGGCCGTCAGCCCGCTCGCCGGCGGCGGAATCAACGACGTCTTCGCCGCATGGCGGAAGAACAACATCCGGGTTTGTCCCATCACCTCCCCCACCGATGGAGGAGGAGGCGGGGCAACCATGGCCAAGCAGGAGGCGGCACCTCGTCGGCTGTCGAGCAAGTTGACGACGCCGGCGCCCCAGCGGGGGACACGTCGGGCTTCGACCTTGCGTCTGAGACGAAGACGAGCGTCGTTTCCCTGCAGCACGCCAACCCCAAGCAGACGAACGACGCCAGCACGCTCGTGAAGGACTTGCTGGGCGTCGCCCTCGTACCTGAGACAACGGTGCAGTCCGCCCCTGACGCGACTTCGTCACCGCCCGTCGACCAAGAGGTACCGACCGATTCCCATCTCGTGCCTTTTGGATTCAGCTTTGACCCACCAAGCGACCTCGCTTCGGTGGAAGCCTTCATAGAGGCATGTACCAACCCTCCGGGGTACCATATGCGGTCGCCCTGGGACAGACTGACGACCGTCTCGACCTACGGACCCTCAGGTTCCGAGGAAGATGACGAGCCTAACTTTTGTTGGGATTTCTCCGGGCTCGGTAACTCCAGTGCCATGCGGGACTTCATGCCGCATGCGACTACTGCCTCTCCGATTGTTCCGATGGTAGCCGCAGCTTCGGCGATGAGGACTGCGGCCCAAGTCGTGAATGTTTCCACGTCGATCTAGGGGGTCCCGGCGAAGGCAACCATCTTGGTATGCCGAAAAACGGCGATCACCCTAGGCCTGCGCCTCGCGTTGACATCCTTCGGGAGCTAGCTGTGGTCCCAGTCCCTGCGGGGGGTCAGGACGCACAGCTCGAGCAAATCCGCGAGATGCAGGCCAGGCTCGACGAGGGAGCAGGAACACTTGAGCAGTTTCGGCGGAACATCGGGCAGGAATGGGCAGACCAAGTTCTGGCTGGAGAAGTGCGTCATCTACCCCAGGCCATCCAGCACCGCATTGCCGACGACGTCAGGGCAAGGCCGCCACCGGCTTCCAGTGGGGTCGGCCAGAACCTGGCTGCAGCAGCAATACTACTCCGCGCGATGCCAGAACCATCGACCACCGAAGGGCGGCGTATCCAGGGAGAGCTCAAGAATCTCCTGGAGGACGCCGCGGTCCGACGGGCCGAAAGCTCTGCCTCCCGAAGGCAGGGGTACCCCTCAGAGCATCGCGCCGCGACTTCCCGATTCGTGCGGGAAGCCTCGGTCCACACCGGGCGCACGCGCAACACGGCGCCTGCGGCCTCGAGTCGCCTCGGCAACGAGCACCACCACCGCAACCGTCGAGCCCACCTCGATGAGAGGGTGCGCCGAGGCTACCACCCCAGGCGTGGGGGACACTACGACAGCGGGGAGGATCGGAGCCCCTCGCCCGAACCACCCGGTCCGCAGGCTTTCAGCCGGGCCATACAACGGGCGCCGTTCCCGACCCGGTTCTGAACCCCGACTACCATCACAAAGTACTCGGGGGAGACGAGGCCGGAATTGTGGCTCGCGGACTACCGACTGGCCTACCAGCTGGGTGGAACGGACGATGACAACCTCATCATCCGCAACCTCCCCCTGTTCCTCTCCGACACCGCTCGAGCCTGGTTGGAGCATCTGCCTCTGGGGCAGATCTCCAACTGGGACGACCTGGTCCAAGCCTTCGCCGGCAACTTCCAAGGCACGTACGTGTGCCCTGGGAACTCCTGGGATCTCCGAAGCTGCCGCCAGCAGCCGGGAGAGTCTCTTCGGGACTACATCCGACGATTCTCGAAGCAGCGCACCGAGCTGCCCAATGTCACCGACTCGGACGTCATCGGCGCGTTCCTCGCCGGCACCACCTGCGCGACTTGGTGAGCAAGCTAGGTCGCAAGACCCCCACGAGGGCGAACGAGCTGATGGACATCGCCACCAAGTTCGCCTCTGGCCAGGAGGCGGTTGAGGCCATCTTCCGAAAGGAAAAGCAGCCCCAGGGCCGCCAGCCGGAAGACGTCCCCGAGGCGTCCGCTCAGCGCGGCACCAAGAAGAAGAACAAGAAGAAGTCGCAAGCGAAACGCGACGCCACCGACGCGGACCTTGTCGCCGCCGCTGAGTACAAGAACCCTCGGAAACCTCCTGGAGGTGCCAATCTCTTCGATAAGATGCTCAAGGAGCCGTGCCCCTATCATCAGGGGCCCGTCAAGCACACCCTTGAGGAGTGCGTCATGCTTCGGTGCCACTTTCACAAGGCCGAGCCACCTGTGGAAGGTGGCAGGGCCCACAACAACGACAAGAAGGAGGATCACAAGGCAGAGGAGTTTCCCGTGGTCCATGACTGCTTCATGATCTACGGTGGGCAAGTGGCGAACGCCTCGGCTCGGCACCGCAAGCAAGAGCGTCGGGAGGTCTACTCGGTAAAGGTGGCGGCGCCAGTCTACCTAGACTGGTCCGACAAGCCCATCACCTTCGACCAGGGCGACCACCCCGACCGCGTGCCGAGCCCGAGGAAATATCCGCTCATTGTCGACCCCGTCATCGGCAACGTCAGGTTCACCAAGGTCCTCATGGACGGAGGCAGCAGCCTCAACATCATCTACGCTGAGACCCTCGGGCTCCTGCAGATCGATCTGTCCTCGATCCGGACAGGCACGGCGCCTTTTCACGGGATCATCCCTGGGAAACACGTCCAACCCCTCGGACAACTCGATCTACCCGTCTGCTTCGGGACTCCCTCCAACTTCCGAAGGGAAACCCTCACGTTCGAGGTGGTCGGGTTCCGAGGAACCTACCACGCAGTACTGGGGAGGCCATGCTATGCCAAGTTCATGGCCGTCCCCAACTACACCTACCTCAAGCTCAAGATGTCGGGCCCCAACGGGGTCATCACCGTCGGCCCCACGTACCGACACGCGTACGAATGCGACGTGGAGTGTGTGGAGTACGCCGAGGCCCTCGCCGAATCCGAGGCCCTCATCGCCGACCTGGAGAGCCTCTCCAAGGAGGCGCCAGATGCGAAGCGCCACGCCGGCAACTTCGAGCTAGCAGAGACGGTTAAGTCCGTCCCTCTCGACCCCAGCAACGACGCCTCCAAGCAGATACGGATCGGCTCCGAGCTCGACCCCAAATAGGAAGCAGTGCTCATCGACTTTCTCCGCGCGAACGCTGAGGTTTTTGCGTGGAGTCCCTCAGACATGCCTGGCATACCGAGGGAAGTCGCCGAGCACTCACTGGATATCCGAGCTGGAGGACAAGTTCTACGGGTTCGAGCTCAACCACGTCGCTCGACGATACAACAAGACTGCGGACGAGCTGACTAAGATAGCCTCGGGGCGGACAATGGTTTCTCCGGACGTCTTCTCCCGAGACCTACATCAACCCTCCGTCAAGACCGACGACACGCCCGAGCCCGAGAAGGCCTCAGCTCTGCCCGAGGCGCCCTCGGCCCAGCCCGAGGCCGCCTCGACCTAGCCCGAGGCACCCTCGGCCCCCGAGGGTGAGGCACTGCGTGTCGAGGGAGAGCGGAATGGGGTCCCGCCTGATCGAGACTGGCAGACCCCGTACCTGCAATATTCCACCGAGGAGAGCTGCCCCTCGACCGAGCCGAAGCTCGGCGACTGGCGCGGCGTGCCAAGTCGTTCGTCTTGCTGGGTGACGAAAAGGAGCTCTACCACCGCAGGCATCCTCCAGTGATGCATATCCATCGCCGAAGGCCAGGAGCTCTTACAAGAAATACACTCGGGGGCTTGCGGTCATCACGCAGCGCCTCGAGCCCTTGTTGGAAACACTTTCCGACAAGGTTTCTACTGGCCGATCGCGGTGGCCGACGCCACTAGAATTGTCCGCACCTGCCAAGGGTGTCAATTCTACGCAAGGCAGACGCACCTACCCGCTCAGGCTCTGTAAACAATACCCATCACCTGGTCGTTTGCTATATGGGGTCTGGACCTCGTCGGTCCCTTGTAGAAGGCACCCGGGGGCTACACGCACCTACTGGTTGCCATCGACAAATTCTCCAAGTGGATCGAGGTCCGACCCCTAAACAGCATCAGGTCCGAACAGGCGGTGGCGTTCTTCACCAACATCATCCATCGCTTCGGGGTCCCGAACTCCATCATCACCGACAACGGCACCCAGTTCACCGCAGAAAGTTCCTGGACTTCTGCGAGGATCACCACATCCGGGTGGACTGGGCCGCCGTGGCACACCCCATGACAAATAGGCAGGTAGAACGTGCCAACGGCATGATTCTGCAAGGACTCAAGCCGAGGATCTACAACAACCTCAACAAGTTCGGCAGGCGGTGGATGAAGGAACTCCCCTCTGTGGTCTGGAGTCTGAGGACGACACCAAGCCGAGCCACGGGCTTCACGCCGTTTTTTCTAGTCTATGGGGCCGAGGCCATCTTGCCCACAGACTTAGAATATGGTTCCCCGAGGACGAGGGCGCACGACGACCGACGCAACCAGACCAACCGAGAAGACTCACTGGACAAGCTGGAAGAGGCTCGGGACATGGCCTTACTACACTCGGTGTGGTATTAGCAGTCCCTACGATGCTACCACGCCCGAGGGGTTTGGTCCCGAGACCTCCAAGTGGGCGACTTGGTGCTTCGGCTGCGACAAGACGCCCGAGGGCGCCACAAGCTCACGCCTCCCTGGGAAGGACCATTCATCATCGCCAAGATTTTGAAGCCCAGAACATACAAGCTGGCCAACAGTCAAGGCAAGGTCTACAGCAACGCTTGGAACATCCGACAGCTACGTCACTTCTACCCTTAAGATGTTTTCAAGTCATTCATACACCTCGTTTACATACGCCAATAAAGTCTAACCATCAAGGAAGGGTTAGCCTTGCCTCAGCAAAGCCCGACCCTCCCTCGAGGGCTAGAAGGGGGGAACCCCCTCCGCGTCAAAATTTTCCTCGGAAAAAGTCTTTCTGCCAGAATATCTTTCGTGCTTTTCGACTACCTCGGTAGTGGGATCACGAAAACGACGAAGTACACGTAAGCAGGCAAGGCCGACTGAGCCGAGGGACTCCTACGCCTCCGGGATACGGATACCTCACTCATCACCTTCTGCGAGAAGTGACTCGCGTTCGGATAAGCGATTCCGCTGACCGAACAAGTCTTCATGCTCGAAAACTTTTCTGCCGAAATGATTTTTCGTGCCTTCTCGACTATATCGATAGCAGAATCCTACGGACGAGTAAGAGTACACGTAAGCGGCAAGGCTGACCGAGCCGAGGGACTCCTACGCCCTCAGGATACGAATACCTCACTCATCACCTTCCGTGAAAAGTAACTCTCGCTCAGACAAACAATTCTGTTACCGACAAATAAGTCCTGATACTCGAAACAAGAGGAAAAGAAACGCAGCTTTACAACGCGACGACAGTATGTTTGGGCCTCGGCGGCCGCAAAAAACATATGCATACTACAGGCGAACCGATCCTGCAGGCTCAGACGTCGACAGAGGGGGAGCAGCAGCTCCCTCGGCGTCAACTCCACCTTCGGCGAAGCCCGACCGAGCCTCGGACGGCAACACGGTCGGAGGATCTCCGCTCCGAAGGATGACATCAGCACCACGCCCGGGCCATCGCCGCCAGGGTCTCCTCCAGGAACCCGGCCCGAGCAGACGGCTCGGTCGGCCGCCCCGAAGCCTCAGCCAGCTGTCCCCCGAGGACACTAGCCCGGCTCGTTGCCTCGACAACTCAACTCCGGCATTGGTCCCGCTAGTGGATGACCCGGCCAAGCCCCGGTCGACGAAGCTCCCTTTTTTCGAGCCAACTCTGCCTCTGTCCGTGCTGGCACCGCTGCCTTCAGCTCCGGCTCATCGCAGAGCGGCCGAGGGTTCTTTTAACTAAGCAAGAGAAGCCTCGGGCGGCAAGGCCGACTGAGCCGAGGGACTCCTACGCCTCCGGGATACGGATACCTCACTCGTCACCTTCCGCACGAGGCAACTCACACTTGGTTAAGCGGTTCAGTTAGCCGACAGGCAAGTCCTAGTGCTCGAAATGAGGAAAAAATATAGTATTACACCAAAAATACCTACATGTTCAGGCCCCGACAGCCACAATGAGCATACACCGGCACTCAAGGTGCCATTACAAATGGGACTCTGGTTCTGTTCCCGCGGGTGCGAACAAACTCCATACCAGGAGGCCCGCGGGGCGACGAACTCCAAGCGACTCACCGCCGCCCGCTCTGACAGCAGCGGCAACGACCTCCGTCCCGGGCGGCAAGACAACTGCAGCAACGGCTTCCGGGCAGACGCTGCGGCGGAAAGGCTTTCGCCCACGAAGGACGAGAACCAGCCATTCAAGCCAGGGGGACGGAGGTCCAGGGGTGCAGGCGGAGTTGGCGATCTCGTCGGCAGAGAAACCTTCTCCGGCTGCTGCCACCTCAACGCCGCACCAGCGGGCGCCGGCCGCCCCAAAGCGCACTGGCAGGTCCTCGCTCCCGCCCTCGCCGAGGCCGCCCCAGAACATGAGCACCGCCCTCGTGGCACACGACGTGCTGGGCAACCCTCTAGTGCGGCTGTCGGCGCGAGGAAGACCTGGATGTGGCCGGCCCGTACGCGGCGCGACCATCGCCCGGACAGAGGACGGAATGCTGCACCCTGGCTAGGCAGCAGCAGTTCGCCTTCCCCGGCATGGCTGAAGGAAGCCTCCGCGGGGCTGGAGGATGCCTTTCTTCCCCAAACGCCGGGGGAAGAAAAGGGTTACCGACCCACGCGGAGGCAACCCCCCACTCGGTGCGCTCCTCCGCCTCAGCCCGGATGACAAAAATCCTTGAAGCTGAGGGAGGGGTGGAGGCCGCAGCCCGGCTCGCTTCTCCCCACCATCAAGCTGGTGGTCACCGTCTTGGGTGACCACCGGCGAGGGGATGCAGCCGGGCTGCCTGATGAAAATCCTTGAAGCCAAACGATGGCTGAAAGGTACCAACTTCCGCGAAGTTGCGTTCCTCCGATGACGACGAGACGAAAGCAACGCGAGCGCTCCCCATCCAGGGGCTCGGAAGGTGGAAGGGCGCGATGCATGAGGAGAGTGCGAAGACATGGTTGCCGTCCAAGGGGGTCGCCCTCCTTTTAAAGGCAACTCTCCCCACTTGCGTCCTCAGCCGTCGTGGGCTGAGTCTTCACCAACATGCTCCAAAGTCCTCCCCCACGACACAGGGGCTGGGTCCCACGCGTCATGCAAGCTGGCCCAGGACGGAAGAGGCCAAACCGCCGTGCGCTGTACGCGTAACTGCCCAGCGGTTACAAGCGCTCCTCCACTTTCGCCCAGACCCGCGGGTGAAAGGACGGACCGCCATGCAGGCGGCATGCAACTGCACCAAGGGGGCGCACCCTTTCGACTTCGACGCGTCCAGCATGGAGGCCCAGGCTCACACGTCATGTAACCGGTGTGCCGGTTACTACGTGCGAGAAACTGCACCGCCACTCACGCCAGTACCGCGCCTTCTCGGCTGCAGAACCGGTGCCGCGACTCGAGGCGACCCTGCGCATGGCCCAACAATGCCAACCGAGCACATCGGTCACAGGTCAGTCAGCCACAGGAGAAGGCGCGACGATCGATATGGCCAAAAGCGGGCCGGCAGTAATGGTGGCGGCAGGCGGGCGGAAGCAGCAGTCAAATCGCCTGCAGGCTCACGTCCCCTCTTGGGACAGCGAGAGAGCCCTCTCCCACGGCATGAAGACGACGCGCCCGTGTTCCGTTCCTCGAACGGCTCGCGCACGCACAACGGCTGCCCCGCGAACCACTCGTCCCGTCGCATTAACTCTGTGGCAGGGCAGGCGACACCTTTGGCAGGCGAAGCAGGCAACGCTTCACCTCCGCCATAATGACCGCGTCAAAAAAGGTGCGCCACGTTGCTCAATTTCATATCCTTTTCCTCTTCCCCTTTCTCTCTCTTGCTACAGGGATCGGGAAAGGGGATACTTCGAAAGGGATCCTTCTCCGCGAAGGAAGCGAGCCTCGAGCCCCCCTACTGATTAGAGGTTTGAAGGCTGGCCCCTCGGAAGGGTTCAACAGCCGCCTCGGAGCACTCGGGCTCCGCGCCCACTACTGATCAGAGGTTCGAAGGCTAACCCCTCGGAAGGGTTCAACAGCCGCCTCAGAGCACTCGGGCTCCACGCCCACTACTGGTCAGAGGTTCGAAGGCTAGCCCCTCGGAAGGGTTCAACGGCCGCCTCAGGCCACACGGGCTCCGCGCCCACTACTGATCAGGGGTTCATAGGCTGGCCCCCGAAGGGTTCGACAGCCGCCTCAGAGCACGCAGAGCGAGGGATGACCCTGGGTACGTTCGACACATAACCAAGGCTCGGGCTACGCTCCTAAGGTACCCTAGGACATTTCCGAGACCGACGGGAACGATTTTGTAACGGAATCCCACCAGAGGGAGGCATCGAGCCCTCGGACCCCATCAAAAGGGGACCGGGTCCGGCGAATCACCCGCAGGTACTTTTGGAGCGCGCCTCCGGGCCACTAGTCGACCCCTAACGAATGGGGCACGGGCGTCCACTCGGATTACCCATTAGCAACTCACTGGAGACACCATGTTCGGCGCCCTCCAAGGGCAACATGGTGCTTTCCCCCCTCCTCCTTGCGGAAAGGCGACGCAGGGGCGTATGAAAAAAGCCGAGTCTGTCCTTGACCGTCCTCTCGCTCTGTGCGGAGGCTCGGGGGCTGCTCTCGCAAACCCGGCTCCGGCCAAACCGTTGACAGCGTCAACATACCAGCCCAAGAACTTGGGACCTGACTAAGCACCCGGGCAACGACTAGTTCGCATGAGGGAACAACCAAACCGGCCGAGCCATCACGAAAGGCACTAAGACCTCGAAAGAGTCAAAACACTCCTCCGAGGCCTCGGGGGCTACACCCGGCGGGTGCGCTCGCGCGCACCCACCGGAACAAAATGCAACCAAGAAAGGCTGGTCCCCTTGCAAAAAGTGCGACAAAAGCCTCCAAGCGAGTGTCAACACTCCCTTAGAGGCTCGGGGGCTATTGTCGGGGACCATAATTAGGGGTACCCCCAAGACTCCTAATCTCAACTGGTAACCCCCATCAGCACAAAGTTGCAAAGGCCTGATGGGCGCGATTAAGGTCAAGGCTCAGTCCACTCAAGGGACACGATCTCGCCTCGCCCGAGCCCAGCCTCGGGCAAAGGCAGCCGACCCCGGAGGATTCACGTCTCGCCCGAGGGCCCCCTCAAGCAACGGACACACCTTCGGCTCGCCCGAGGCCCAGTCTTCGCAGAGAAGCAACCTTGGCCAGATTGCCACGCCAACCGACCGTATCGCAGGAGCATTTAATGCAAGGATCGCCTGACACCTTATCCTGACGCGCGCTCTTCAGTCGATAGAGCCGAAGTGACCGCAGTCACTTCGCCGCTCCACTGACCGACCTGACAAGAAAACAGCGCCGCCTGCCCCGCTCCGACTGCAGTGCCACTCGCCAGAGTGAGGTCGACAGCGGCTAAGTCCAGCCCCGGGCGACATAGGAAGCTCCGCCTCGCCCGACCCCAGGGTTCGGCCCCCGTCTCGGCCTCGGAAGATGGACTTCGCCTCGCCCGACCCCAGGGCTCGAACTCAACCACGACTTAGAAGACGACGAACTCCGCCTCGCTCGACCCAGGGCTCAGACTCAGCCTCGGCTCCGGAAGACGACGAACTCCGTCTCGCCCGACCCCAGGGCTCGGACTCAGCCTCGGCTTCGGAAGACGATGAACTCCGCCTCACCCGACCCCAGGGCTCGAACTCAACCTCGACCTCGGAGGAATCGCCACCTCGCCCAAACTCGGGTCCGGATCGGCCACGTCACCAGGGGGGCCATTATTACCCTGCCCCTAGCTAGCTCAGGCTACGGGGAACAAGACCGGCGTCCCATCTGGCTCGCCCCAGTAAACAAGTAATGATGACACCCCGCACGCTCCACGACGACGGCAGCTCCCAGCCCCTTACGTCAGCAAGGAGACGTCAGCAAGGATCCGACAGCCCCGACAGTTGTACTTCCGCAGGGCTCCAGCGCTCCTCCGACGGCCACGACATCACATGAACAGGGTGCCAAAACCTCTTCGACTGCCACGACGGCATGTACTTAGGGTTCTAGCTCCTCTCTGCTAGACACGTTAGCACACTGCTACACCCCCCATTGTACACCTGGACCCTCTCCTTACGCCTATAAAAGGAAGGTCCAGGGCTCTCGTACAAAAGAGGTTGGCCGCGCGGGAGAACGGGCCAACGCATAAGGCTCTCGCTCTCTCTCTCTCTCCCACGCGAATGCTTGTAACCCCCTACTGCAAGCGCATCCATCCGCCCTGGAAGCAGGACAACACGAAGGCCACGGTTTCCCCTTACTGTTCTCCCCCCTTTGTGTCCCGTATCGCGCCGACCCATTTGGGCTGGGACACTCAGCGACAATTTACTCGTTGGTCCAGGGACCCCCAGGGTCGAAACGCCGACCGTAGTCTACTACGAGACTGACTCTTCGTCGCCATCCACCTCCGGCTTCGACGCACCGTCTGTCACTTCTAAGCGCCATGAGCGCAAGAAGTTTAGTAAGACCCCCCTATGCTACCCTCGCATTTCAAAACGTACTCCTTTACTTTCCATCCCACTAGGCAAACCACTAGTTTTTTATGGTGAAGATTATTGTATGTGGAGTCATAAAATGAGGCACCATCTAACCTCACTCCACGCTAGCATTTGGGACATTGTTGAGTTTGGAGCACAGGTACCATCCATGGGGGATGAAGATTATGACTCGGACGAAGTTGCCCAAATCCGGCACTTCAACTCCCAAGCCACTAGTATACTTCTCTCCTCTCTAAGTCGAGAGGAGTATAATAAGGTGCAAGGGTTGAAGGGTGCCAAAGAAATTTGGGACGTACTGAAGACCGGGCACGAGGGAGATGAGGTGACTAAGATCACCAAGTGGGAGACAATCGAGGGGGAGCTCGGTTGGTTCGTCCTCAACCAAGGAGAGGAGCCACAAGCAATGTACAACAGACTCAAGACCTTGGTCAACCAAGTGCGCAACCTCGGGAGCACCAAGTGGGATGACCATGAGATGGTCAAGGTTATTCTAAGATCACTTGTTTTTCATAATCCCACTCAAGTTCAATTAATTCGTGGAGATCCTAGATATAAGCTAATGTCTCCCGAGGAAGTTATAGGAAAGTTAGTGAGCTTTGAGTTGATGATCAAAGGCTCTAAACAAATCATCAAGCAAGGCACCACCTCCACACCCGAGGTGCAACCCGTCGCATTCAAAGCGACAGAAGAAAAGAAAGAAGAGTCTACATCAAGTAGGCTCCCCATCGACGCCTCCAAGCTCGACAATGAGGAGATGGCGCTCATCATCAAGAGTTTCCGCTAAATCCTCAAGCAAAGGAGGGGAAAAGACTACAAGCCCCGCTCCAAGAAAGTTTGCTACAAATGTGGTAAGCCCGGTCACTTTATAGCAAAATGTCCTATTTCCAGTGACAGTGACAGGGGCGACGACAAGAAGGGGAGAAGGAAGGAAAAGAAGTACTACAAGAAGAAGGACGGCGATGCCCATGTGTGTCGAGAATGGGACTCCGATGAGAGCTCCACCAACTCCTCCTCTGACGAGGACGCTGCCAACATCGCCGTCACCAAAGGCCTTCTCTTCCCCAACGTCGGCCACAAGTGCCTCATGGCAAAGGATGGCAAAAAGAAGAAGGTAAAATCTAGAGCCTCCACTAAATATACAACATCTAGTGATGAGGGTAGCTCTAGTGAAGATGAGGATGATTTACTTGCTCTTTTGCCAACTTAAACATGCAACAAAAAGAAAAATTAAATGAATTGATAGGTGCTATTCACGAGAAGGATTAACTCTTGGATAGCCAAGAGGAATTCCTTATTAAGGAAAACAAAAAGCATGTTAAGGTAAAGAATGCTTATGCTCAGGAGATAGAAAAATGTGAAAAATTGACTAGTGAGCTTAGCACTTGCCATGACACTATGTCCAACCTTAGAAATGAAAATGCTAAATTAATTGCTAAGGTTGAGAAATCAAATGTTTGTGATAATTCAATTGTCAATCTTAAGAATGAAAATGATAGATTAATTGCGAAGATTGATAAATTGAATGAATCTCTTTCTAGCCTTAGAACTGAGAATGATATTTTAATTGCTAAGGCTAAGGAATTAGATGTTTGCAATATTTCTATTTCCAATCTTAGAAATGAAAATGCTATTTTACATGCTAAGGTTGATGAATTAAATGCATGCAAACCCTCTACATCTACTGTTGATCATGTTTCCATTTGTATTAGATGTAGAGACATTAATGTTGATGCTATCAATGATCACTTAGCTTTAATTAAACAACAAAATGATCACATAGCTCAACTTAGTGCTAAAATTAATGAGCATGAGATAGAAAATGAAAATTTTAAATTTGCTAGAAGCATGCTCTATAGTGGGAGACGCCCTGGCATTAAGGATGGCATTGGCTTCCAACAGGGAGGCAATGTTAAACTTAATGCCCCTAAGAAATTGTCTAACTTTGTTAAGGGCAAAGCTCCCATAGTTCAGGATAACGAGGGCTATATTTTATATCCTGCTGGTTATCCCGAACATAAGATTAAGAGAATTTATTCTAGGAAGTCTCACTCTGGCTCTCATCATGCTTTTATGTATAAGAGTGAGGCATCTAGTTCTAGGCAATCCACTCATGTTAAATTGCCTAAAAAGAAAACTCCTACTACATCAAATGAGCCTATTGTTTCATTTAAGACTTTTGATGCTTCATATGTGCTCACTAACAAATCAGGCAAAGTAGTTGCCAAATATGTTGAGGGCAAACACAAGGGCTCAAAGACTTGTGTTTGGGTACCCAAGGTGCTTGTTTCTAATGTGAAAGGACCCAAGACCGTTTGGGTACCTAAGAACAAGGCCTAAATTGTTTTGTAGGTTTATGCATTTGGGGGCTCAAGTTGGATTATTGATAGTGGGTGCACAAACCACATGACAGGGGAGAAAAGGATGTTCTCCTCGTATGAGAAAAACCAAGATCCCCAAAGAGCTATCACATTCGGGGATGGAAATCAAGGTTTGGTCAAAGGACTTGGTAAAATTGCTATATCACCTGACCATTCTATTTCCAATGTTTTTCTTGTAGATTCTTTAGATTACAATTTGCTTTCTGTTTCTCAATTATGCAATATAGGCTACAACTGTCTATTTACTGATGTAGGTGTTACTGTCTTTAGAAGAAGTGATGATTCAATAGCATTTAAGGGAGTGTTAGAGGGTCAGCTATACTTAGTTGATTTCAATAGAGCTGAACTTGACACTTGCTTAATTGCTAAGACTAATATGGGTTGGCTCTGGCATCGCCGACTAGCCCATGTTGGGATGAAGAATCTTCACAAGCTTCTAAAGGGAGAACACATTTTAGGACTAATAAATGTTCATTTTGAGAAAGACAGGGTTTGTAGCGCATGCCAAGCAGGAAAGCAAGTTGGTGCCCATCATCCACACAAGAACATCATGACGACCAACAGGTCGCTTGAGCTACTCCACAAGGATTTATTCGGCCCGATAGCTTACATAAGCATCAGCGGGAGTAAGTATTGTCTTGTAATTGTGGATGACTATTCGCGCTTCACTTGGGTATTCTTTTTGCAAGAAAAATCTCAAACCCAAGAGACCTTAAAGGGATTCTTGAGACGGGCTCAAAATGAGTTCGGCTTAAGGATAAAAAAGATAAGAAGCGACAATGGGACGGAGTTCAAGAACTCACAAATTGAAGGCTTCCTTGAGGAGGAGGGCATCAAGCATGAGTTCTCTTCTCCCTACACACCTCAACAAAATGGTGCAGTGGAGAGGAAGAATAGAACTCTACTTGACATGGCAAGGACCATGCTTGATGAGTACAAGACTCCGGACCAGTTTTGGGCTGAGGCGATTAACACCGCCTGCTACTCCATCAACCGGCTCTACCTTCACCGAATCCTTAAGAAGACGTCATATGAACTCCTCACCGGTAAAAAGCCCAATGTTTCATATTTTAGAGTCTTTGGTAGCAAATGTTTTATTCTTGTTAAAAGAGGTAGAAAATCAAAATTTGCTCCTAAGGCTGTAGAAGGCTTTTTACTAGGATATGATTCAAACACAAGGGCATATAGAGTCTTTAACAAGTCCACTGGACTAGTTGAAGTTTCTTGTGACATTGTGTTTGATCAATGAGACTAATGGCTCCCAAGTGGAGCAAGTTGATCTTGATGAACTAGATGATGAAGAGGCTCCGTGCGTCGCGCTAAGGAACATGTCCATTGGGAATGTGTGTCCTAAGGAATCCGAAGAGCCTCCACAAGCACAAGATCAACCATCATCTTCCATTCAAGCATCTCCACCAACTCAAGATGAGGAACAGGCTCAAGATGATGAAGAAGAAGATCAAGAAGATGAGCCACCTCAAGAGGAGGACAATGATCATGGGGGAGATGACAATGATCAAGACAAGGAAGATGAACAGGGTCAAAGACCGCCACACCCAAGAGTCCACCAGGCGATTCAAAGAGATCACCCCGTGAACACCATCCTCGGCAATATTCATAAGGGGGTAACTACTCGATCTCGAGTTGCTCATTTTTGTGAACATTACTTTTTTGTTTCCTCTATTGAGCCATACAGGGTAGATGATGCACTAAGAGACTCAGATTGGGTGTTGGCAATGCAATAGGAGCTCAACAACTTAGTTCCACGTCCTAACCAAAATATTGTAGGAACCAAGTGGGTATTCCGCAACAAGCAAGATGAGCATGGTGTGGTCATAAGGAACAAAGCACGACTTGTGGCCAAGGGCTATTCACAAGTCGAAGGTTTGGATTTCGGTGAAACTTATGCACCCGTAGCTAGGCTTGAGTCAATTCGTGTATTACTTGCCTATGCTACTTACCATGGCTTTAAGCTCTATCAAATGGACGTGAAAAGTGCCTTCCTCAATGGACCAATCAAGGAAGAGGTCTATGTTGAGCAACCTCCCAGCTTTGAAGATAGTGAGTACCCTAACCATGTGTATAAACTCTCTAAGACGCTTTATGGGCTCAAGCAAGCCCCAAGAGCATGATATGAATGCCTAAGGGATTTTCTTATCACTAATGGCTTCAAAGTCAGAAAAGCCGATCCTACTCTCTTTACCAAAACTATTGCAAAAGATTTGTTTGTATGCCAAATTTATGTTGATGATATCATATTTGGGTCTACTAATAAATCTACTTATGAAGAGTTTATTAGAATCATGATACAAAAATTCGAGATGTCTATGATGGGGGAATTGAAGTATTTCTTAGGATTTCAAGTCAAGCAACTCCAAGAAGGCACCTTCATCAGCCAAACGAAGTACATTCAAGACATACTTATCAAGTTTGGAATGAAGGATGCCAAACCCATCAAGACACCCATAGGAATCAATGGGCATCTCGACCTCGACACAGGAGGTAAATCAGTAGATCAAAAGGTATACCGGTCGATGATAGGATCTCTACTCTATTTGTGTGCATCTCGACCGGATATTATGCTTTCCGTATGCATGTGTGCAAGGTTCCAAGCCGATCCTAAGGAATTTCACCTTAGGGCCGTGAAAAGAATCTTGAGATATCTAGTTTATACTCCGAAGTTTGGTCTTTGGTACCCCAAGGGATCCTCTTTTGATATATTAGGATATTCAGATGCTGATTGGGCATGGTGTAAAATTGATTGGAAGAGCACATCAGGGACTTGTTAGTTTCTGGGGAGATCCCTGGTGTCTTGGGCTTCAAAGAAACAAAACTCAGTAGCTCTTTCTACCGCCGAAGCCAAGTATATTGCCGCAGGCCATTGTTGCACGCAATTGCTTTGGATGAGGCAAACCCTCAGGGACTATGGCTACAAATTTAGCAAAGTCCCTCTCCTATGTGATAATGAGAGTGCAATCCGCATGGCGGATAATCCCATTGAACACAGCCGCACTAAGCACATAGCCATTCGGTATCACTTTTTGAGAGATCACCAACAAAGGGGGGATATCGAGATAGCCTATATTAACACCAAAGAACAATTAGCCGATATCTTTACCAAGCCTTTAGATGAGAAAACCTTTACCAAACTTAGGAATGAGCTAAACATTCTTGATTCTCAGAATTTTGATTGATACTTTACACACATAGCTCATTTATATACCTTTGATCCTATCTCTTTTGTGTCTATGACTAATGTGGTTTCAAGTGTATTTTCATGCTTAGTCATAGAATTGAAAGGGAAATGGAGTATTCAGCGAAGACAAGGCTTCCACTCCACTCTATCGGTATTGTTTACCCTTCGCCATCACTCCACTCTCAATTGGTATAATCTTCACTCTTATCACTTGTACCAATGGGGAGAAAGAAAAAGGGCTCACAAAGTCTCCGTTTTTGGTGATTAATGCCAAAGGGGGTGAAAGTATTAGCCCAAAGCAAAAGGACCGCATCATCACCAATTTCAAACTTTTCAAAATAAAGTTTTCAATTGGTATCTTGTTAATATCTTTCAAAATTGGTATTCCCCTAGAAATTATATCTTAATTGGTATCTATATTTAAAGGAGGATTTTCCAATTGGTATTCAAATCTTTTTCATATTGGTAAAACCCTCTTGAACACTAAGAGGAGAATTTCATCCAAGGGGAGTTTTGTTTAAGTCAAAGGAAAAGCATTTGAAACAGGGGAGAAAATTTCAAATCTTGAAAATGCTTCTTTCAATCGTATTCATATACCTTTGACTATTTGCAAAAGGATTTTGAAAAGAATTTTCCAAAGAATTTGCAAAAACAAAACTAGTGGTGCAAGCGTGGTCCAAAATGTTAAATAAGAAGAAAGCAATCCATGCATATCTAGTGAAAGTATTAATTGGTTTAATTCCAAGCAACCTATGCACTTACATTATGCAAACTAGTTCATTTCGGCACTCATGTATTTGCTTTGGTTTGTGTTGGCATCAATCACCAAAAAGGGGGAGATTGAAAGGGAAATAGGGTCAAAACTTTTCCTAAATGATTTTGGTGGTTGAATTGCCCAACACAAACAATTGGACTAACTAGTTTGCTCTAGATTATATGTTCTACAGGTGCCAAAGGTTCAACACAAACCAATAAAAAGCTAAAGTTAGGGTTCAAAAAGAAAGGAGCAAAAGAAACCGAAGGCTGCCTTGGTCTGGCGCACTAGACTATCTGGTGTGCCACCGGACAGTGTCCGGTGCACCAGGGGCCATACACTCTGAACTCCTCAGCTTCGGGTTTCTGGAGAGCCGCTCCGCTATAATTCACCGGACTGTCCGATGTAGCACCAGATTGTCCGGTGTGCCATGCGGAGCAACGACTACTGTGCCAACGGTCGTCTGCAAAAGTGAACAGTGCGCGGGAACAGTGCGCAGAGTCAGAGCAGCGCCAGAAGGCGCACCGGACAGTGAACAGTGTCTGTCCGGTGCGGCACCGGACTGTTTGGTGCCCCAAGATGTCAGAGCTCCAACGGTCGAAACCGTTAGAACCCTAACGGTTGGGTGACGTGATTGGCGCACCGGACAGTGTCCGGTGGCGCACCGGACTGTCCGGTGCGCCCATTGACAGCAACCTTCCCCAACAGTTGGTTTGGTGGTTGAGGCTATAAATACCCCCAACCACCACCATTCAAGGCATCCAAGTTTCTAGCAATTTGCATTCAATACAAGAGCTCTAGACTTCACTCCAAGACGCAAAACAAAAGATCAAATCCTCTCCAAGTCCCAAACTCATTCCAAAGCTTAGTGACTTGTGAGAGAGAGACATTTGTGTTCATTTGAGTTCTTGTCGCTTGGATCACTTTTCTTCTTCCTCTTTCTTGTTCTCAAGCAACTTGTAATCAAAGCAAGAGACACCAAATTGTGGTGGTCCTTATAGGGGTCTAAGTGACCCATTTTATTAAGGAGAAAAGCTCACTCGGTCTAGGTGACCGTTTGAGAGAGGGAAAGGGTTGAAAGAGATCCGGTCTTTGTGACCACCTCAATGGGGAGTAGGTTTGCAAGAACCAAACCTCGGTAAAACAAATCACCGTGTCATCCACTTCACTTGACTTTGATTTGTTTTTCGCCCTCTCTTTCGGACTCGATTTTAATTCTAACGCTAACCCCGACTTGTAGTGTGTGCTTAAGTTTATAATTTTCAGATTCCGCCTATTCACCCCTCCTCTAGGCGACTTTCAATTCCTATGCTTCTTTCTTCCTAAAACCGTAGCGAGTTTCCTCAAATTAGTGGAACTTTAGAAAGGCCTCATAGTGCTACCCTGCCTCACCTCCTCGGTAGAGGTGTATCCGTGTATGGGATTCATGACCCCATGATAGATGGGTATCACGACTTATGGGTAAAGATGTGCAACCTCTACAGAGTGTAAAACTGGTATATCAGTCGTGTTCACGGTCATGAGCGGCTCGGACCCTCACATGAGTAATTTATAGAATTAAACTTAATCAGTCATTTGCATTGCATTATGGGATTTATTAGTAATTGTGATCAATTATTTAATCAGGTTGGTATCTGCTTACACTTAGTAAATTTTGACCAACTTATTAAAAGCAATGCTTAGCCTTAACCATCTTTCTTGGTACGCCTTACACTTCACATGAGCCTCCACCGTGAGTGAGTTCATGCACATTATTCCCCACACTTGTTGAGCGATGAACGTATGTGAGCTCACCCTTGTTGTACTCACACTAGGTCAAGAACAGGTACCACTAGAGGAACATGAAGATGCTACGATGAGTTCGGAGAAGTCTAGGTCGTCGTCTCCCAGTCAACTATTGTTCCAGAGGATCATTGTCCTCATATGATTTATTTATTTAGCTATTTTGTACAGAACCCCTATTATATAATAAAGATGTGACATTCATTTCTGTACCATGAGTCATCATATGTGTGAGTCTTGATCCTAGCACACATTTGAGATGCGCTCGGGTTTACCCTTAAATCCGGGTGTGACATGTAACCATCATCAACATAGTGGAAGCCTCGATCTACCACATGGTGACATATCTGAGCAAATGGAGGAAGGAGTTAAAATAGACTCCAAGCCAGGTTTGCTAACTCCAATGTGGATGTAGGCAAGCATTTCAGGCTTGGCCGAACCACGTGATAAATCCTTGTGTCACTTATCTCTGCTTCGCTCTGTTTCATTCTTTGTCTCTTACTTGATTTGATTTGCACTTCTATACTTATCATGATGGAGCGATTGATGGTAGCTAACATGGGACGCCTGACCCGAACATCAAGCCATCAGATATGGCCACTGACTCAGTGGTCGTAGCGTCGTGCCATGGCCATACTAGCCCTACAACTAGAGTGGGATGGGAGGGATGGTCTTAGGGCGCGATGCGCCAAATCCACCTACCATGCCTATCGGATATATCTGCATCCCCAAGGTCGAGCCTCCGTGCCGTGCAGGGCGAGAGGAGGGGACACAGGTGCCGAAGGCCGCACGATGAAGTGCCAACATTGTCGGCTACAAGACGAGTCATCGCCACATGCCACGGGTCGAGCCTCCTCATTCACCTCCTCCGCAGTCTGTGCGATGAGCCCCGCCACCACCTCTGCCTCCTCCATAGGCCATGCAACGAGCCCTTCCCGACGCCACAAGCCGCACGTTGAGCCACACTCCCCCACAGGCATGCGCATGTCTCCACCGCCTAGATCTGGGCGCACTGGTAGAAGGACCCCACCACCGCCTTCCTTGGGGTCCACATGGTGTCTAATGGCTCCCGCCGCCGCCGACGAGGTGGGGTAAGAGGGGAGGGAGAGGTGGTGGCCACTGGCGGTGGCTAAGGTTTGGGCCGCCACCCGAGTCAAAACGTTTGGGTCAGAACGACTCAAACAATGAATTTTTAGGTGAGCTTTGAGATTGGAGGGTCGTTGCTAATTTCTTTAAGGCACTTATATAGTCTGAACATCAGTGGTCTCTGGGTCTGGAAAAAAGGTGGACACAAAAATCCAAATATTAGGATCCTACCAACTAATTCTCTAAGTCTTGAGGATTCCTAGTGGTCGTGTTCTAGTGTGTCGCAGTTTGGCCTATTTGTGAGCCACGGATATGTTTCCTTCCTTTAAGTAAACTCAAATCCCATTGAGAATTGGAGGGAAATGGGAGTGGAAATTAGTTTATTTCCACCTCATCCCTCTCCAATCTCAAGGAGATTTGAGTTTTGAAACTAGCCCTTATTGATCCAAGTTGTCAAACACATCTCATCAAGAGCTGTCACTATAACAACTAGTTTGGAAACTTAAATCCCTCCGAGATTCCTGAGAATTATGGAGGGATGAGCTAATTTCTCATTCAATCTCTGAAAATTCTGGATGAGATTTAAGTTTGCAAACTAGCCTTAAAAAAGGAAAGACGACGGATCCACAATCCAGATCAATCTACCCATTATACTCCAGCCAAAACTAAGACCTGTGGACAATAAATGCACTCTATTTTATGGACGTTTCTTGTTTTCTTCTTCTTATTGGAACATGTACCGATTTAGAAGTTCTAAAAATATTACCATGTTAACATTTCCTATAATATTGAAGCACTAGTTGAGAAGCCAAAAAAAAACAACTACCCCTGATCAGTAGAGATGGCCACATGTGTATCGGAAACTTGATTACCCTACTTTTTCTAAGTACGAAAAATAGTTCAACACGCATGCATACAAAAAGAAAAAAATACCAATGAATACACAAGCTAGTAAAGTGATGCCTATTTTGTTTTTTTTTTTGGTAAGGTGATACCTAGCTTACAGATGGAAATGGTTGGCCCGGTGAAAACAGGTGGATGGATTCGCATGTACTCCGGTTATCAAATCCAAAAATGTATCAGCAGTTCAGCACCGTGTAGGCTGCAGCGTAGGCTGTATGTATGGCTGTATCCTGTATCTACCGCAGGTACAGCCAAGCGAATTGTTAGAAAATATTGTCATGTGATCAACCCTCTCCCCTGACAGTTTTCTCCCAAGGGACACATCCTTTGGGAGACACTGTATCCACATATATATAAACCAGAATCTCTGCAATAAAGATACACAACTGTCAATTTGTCTCTCTCAATTCTCATTTGCCACTGAGTATACTTCAACACGTTATCAGCATTTTTGCTTGACAGAACAGAGAGAAGTGGCTGTTGAAAGGAAGAAGAATATGCCGCTCACAAGAAGTAAAAAAAAAGAGGGGCTACGATCTCCAGAAATCGTAAGTACGATGTACAGTTCCTCTTCATCTTCTAAAAAGAATTATGTGGGCGGTGGCACTTGCGGAGACATCCGCAGTCACGTTGGGTGAGGGTGACCATGGCCGGTGAGGCCACGTCGCCAGGGCCATGCTGCATGTGCCCGCGCCAGAGTACTCACGTCGGGGCTATTACCGAGCGCCGTGGCCACGTGCCCGCTCCGCCGCAGCCGTGCGCCCTCGCGCCGGGGTCTGCCTGCGCGTGCCGCCTGGGGGCCACGCGCCGAGGCCGTGCCCGCCCACCGCCGCGGGGCCTGCGTCCTGGCACCGCCGCGGAGCCGCGCAGGTCAGATCCGCGCTGTGAGCCGCTGGACCGCGTTCGCGCTCGTGCCATTGAGGCCGCACTCGCGAAGACGCGCAGAGACGTAGGGTTGTGCCCACGCTCGAGGGTGGCTGCGCGCCCGCCGGGGCTGTGCCGCAGTCGGACCGCGCGCAGAGGTCGCGCTCGCTGCCGGGACGCGCTCGCAGCAGGGGCCGCGCGTCGGAAGGCCTCGCCCGCGCCGAGGCTGGGGCCAGGGCCGCGCCCAAGCCCACCGCCAGCCGGGGGTCCTTGCCTGCTCGCGCCCGCGTCGCTGGGGTGCGCACTTGTAACACCCGGATTTTAGGGGTCCAAAACCCGGGGTTAACATAAACACCAGGTATGCTGGGACCAAGTCTCAAACATATGATGTAAAGCGGCACAGGATCGAATGTCACAACTTTATATATAACAGGAGTTCTATACAAAATAAGTAATTACATTATAAGGAGACAACGGTCCAGCAACCCAAAAGTTGACTGGGAGACGACGACCTAGACCTCTCACGAACTCATCACAGCATCCTCCATGAGCATCATCCTGCAGTACCTGGTCTTGACCTGTGGTGTATGTGAGACAGCAAGAGTGAGCTCACATACGTTCATCGCTCAACAAGTTGTGGGGAATAATGTGCATGAACTCACCAAAGGTGGGAGCTCATAAAGTGTAAGGCTTACCAAAGAAGATGGTTAGAGCTGAGCATTGCTTTTAAAGTTTGGTCAAAATTTTATTAGCAATTACTAAGTATAAGTAAATACCAACCCAATTAAATAGTAGAACAAAAGTAACAACTTCACCTGCAATGCAATGCATATGACAAATTGAGTTTAAGTTCCATAATTTAATCATGTGAGGGTCCGAGCTGCTCATGACCGTGAGCACGGCTAGTATACCAGTTTTACACTCTGCAGAGGTTGCGCATCTTTACCCACAAGCCGTGTTACCCATCTGCCAAGGGGTCATGAATCCCATACACCTCTACCAAGGAAGTGAGGCAGGGTAGCACTACGAGGCCTTTACAAAGTTCCACTAGCTTCCGAAAACCCGCTACAGTTTATAGGAAGATCCAGTACAGGAATCCCTTGCAGGACCGCCATCGCAGCAAAATCCTCCCGAGGGCACTTCCCGCACTGACCTCTCCCCTACTGCCCTTGCCCCTTTCGGGTAAGGTAGTCTTCCACTAGCTTTCCTAATTAATCAGCCAAGGGCATCCCATACTACCCTTGTGGTAGCACTGTTTTCCCGGGTGGTCGCTCCATGTTCCAATTAACATAATGATCTTAACATGAACCATAAATAACAACTGATAACAAAAGTATAATCATGAATAGTAAGGTGTATCTCTATACCCAAAGCCACATATAGCACTAGCAAGTACTACCCAAAGATTCAGTGGTGAACAAGGTATAAAGATAGTCAAACTAGGGTAACCTATTGGGTCCCATCAAAATTAACCTATGCAGATCATTATGATTAATTAGAACATGAGTAGGTAAAAAGAAGTGATCAAGGGCACAACTTGCCTGGGCCTTGAGAATCCAGGTACCAGGATGATCTTCAGGTGACTCGTGACCTCACTGCTAGTCGTAGTAATACAAACAAACAGTGTAGGCAAAATTTAACATCACACCAAACAAGTAAACAAAATACATAATAATAATCTACATATTAAAATAAGATCACAGGAAAAAGAATTATTAATTTTGGAGTTGTAGAATTCAAGTTATGATTTTCCTAAGGTTTAATGTGATTAGTACAAGATTAATTAAGATAACAATTTTAATGTGACTTTTATGCAAAACCAGTGGCACTAATTGATAAACAATAATATTACAAAATTATAGGAAGTGGAATGGATTAATTTGGAGTTCATATGCATTTTCTACGAATTATATAAATTCTAGGAATTATTTTTATATTAAAAACTTATTTTCTAATTCATTTTCCTGATTTTATAACTCTCTGGACTGGGCCTCAATTAAACAGAAGCACAGGGGGCTCGGCGCAAATACACCCGTGACTCAGGCGAATCCCCGCGGAGGACGGCGGGTTGAATACTTAAAACTATAAGGTCTCTTTAGAAAAATTGCCACGGCGAAGGGTTACGGGCGATCCTCGGCCGTTGGATTAGACACCGAGCGCCCAGATTAAATCTGGATTGCGCCGAAGCGGTACGCAATGCTGCCCATCGGATTCGAGATCGGCGCCCCAGATCCAACCACGTTCCCACCGCACACATGCCTTCGGATGAACCGCCAACGGACCAGATTTTAAGCGCGAAGGGGTATTCCCTCTAATCTAATCTCGACCGTCGACGATCAGATCGACGGTGACCGTGCGTCTTCCTCTTCCCACCAACCGAGCAGGGTGCTCCGCCGTCGTCGCGCGGTGGAGATGAACGGCGGTGACACCAATCGGCTACCCCCGAGCACCATTATCAAATTAAACGGAGCTACATGACGTGCATGACCTGGCGATCACAATGGATCAATTCTTACCGGCATTGAAGTGCAGATGAAGCCTGGCCACGGTGCACGGCGGATTCCGAGCTTGCAGTGGACGTCGGTGACGAATTGACCGCGCGGTGAGCACTGATTCCGCACGTGGAGGCCTCGGTTGTACCCGCCGCACCCAAACAAGTCGCCAAGGCCCCACAGCGATCCCGAATCGACGGTGGTCGACCGATTCACCGGCGCGGTCCTCACACTCTCGAGTTCCCTCCCTCGGTGTGGTTCACGGCGGCGCAGGGCTGTCGGCGCAAGCGGATAGGGAGGGAAGGAGGGAGCGGGGAGTCGTCTATTTATCCCCCATGGACTCGGCACCGCGAGAGGGGGGGGGTTCGTCCGCGATGCGGCAACGGCGGCGAGCATCGCGCGCGGGTTTGTTACGGAGGATAGGAGCACGGGAGGACGGACATCTGACGCCGGGGCCCCACGAGGCAGCGAGACAATAGGTGAGCTAGGCGCGTGGATAACGGGCCGGCCAGCGGGTCCCGCGGGACAGAGGGAGCGGTGCGCGTGTGTGCGGTGCGGAGGCTGGCAAGTGGGCCCCGCCCGACAGCGAGAGGAGGAGCGGGCGCGTGAGAGCTAAGAGTGGCTGACATGCGGGGCCCGCATGTCGGCGCACGTACGTGAGCTGATGGGCTATGCAGAGAGAAAGGCGTGTTGGGCCGAATTGTGGCCGCCGGCCCATGAAGGCATAGTGTTCCTTTTTCTTTTTATTTCCTATTTTCTTTTCCCCATTTTCAAATCCAATTTGAATTCAAGTTTAAATTCAAACTTTGTGTGGATCTTCATTTGTAAACTCATCTTTTTGAAATTAAAAATGCTAAACCTGAAGATATTTGGTTATTCATTTTATGTATATTTTCATATCTCTTCTCTTTTCTCCCTTTCCCATTTATTTTCTATTTTCTATTTTCCTTTCCATTTGAACTTCAAATCAACACAAGCTTAAAGTTCAAACACTTAATTTGGATACACATATAGAACTTTAGCATAATGCACAAAAACATATTTTATATATTTCTTTATTTACTTTAGTTCTTTTAGACAAGCTTTTAATTATATAGTAGAATAATCCCTACCTTATTAGTTCTAGGGAAATCAAATTTATTTTGTAGACTATATATATTAAGAAATAGTTTGATCATGATTCTTCTTTATAACCTAACCCAAAGGCAATTTAGATTATCTAAGTATCTTTAATTATGTGTTTTTAACATATTCATGAGTGGAAACTTCTAAATTATGATTATCTCTAAGGAAAGGTGTTTTGATTTAAAATCTTTGAGAATTTTTCCTTGTCTTCACAAGATTGAACTTTAGGGTGTTACAAATCCTACCCCCCTTAAAAATAATCTCGTCCTCGAGATTTGTAAGGAAAAAGGATGCATACTCATATGCACAAACAAAGAGATCTCAGCATGAGGTGTAATTCTTTAACAAAACATTGGGTCAATAGACCTTTATTATTTCTTCTAAAATATTATCATATTACTAAAGTAACACCTAGATCTTACAAATCATCATAATTTATATCTATGTAGCTTGGTGAAGCTGGTGGTGGTGGGGGTTGTTGTTGTTGTTGTCTCTCCAGCCGTGCTTGCCTTATTTCTTGGCGGGCTTGACGTATTTCCTCGCGTTGTTGTCTTATCTGATTCTGCATCTCGGTCACCATGTCTGTTAACTGTTGTATTACCAGTCGTTGGGTAACAACCACTTGATTGAGGTCAACAGGTGGAGGATTTGGAGGATTCATTTTCTGTTTGTTGTTACGTGATAATCTTTCCTTTCCTGGTATTGACCATGAAAGTTAGAAGCATGTGGTAATAGTTTTGCAAAGGAAATTACTAAGTGTAATGGATAAGCTAGTAGTTGGTTATAATCTATAGATTCTTTGGTAGGGCTTAATTTATGTCCAGATTGGGGTAACCAATCATATAAGGTGAATATCCAAGGGTAAGATAGAATCTGTCAAGATGAGAGATATACATGGGTGAGATAGGCTACAAGATGTAGGTTAAAAGTTTGTTTGTTATTAGGTGGGAATAGAAAGGTCATACTATTCATTATGGCACTATGGGTTGGGTTAGCTCATGGTTGAATTGATCCAATGTGCTAAGATAAGTTAATACATGGCTAGTGGGGTCTAATCCCTTCTACTAGTGTCATTAATCTGTTTAAGTGAACCACATTAAGTTAGATAACATTAGACCACACTAGATCAGGTCACATTAGGTAGGATAAGAATTGGATATGACTAGATTAGACTAGTTTAGGCTTAGATAGGTCCAACAGGGTAGAATATGTATTATTAAGATATGTTAGGATGTTTTAAGATTAGTTAGATATGTTATGATAAGATAGAATCTCTTGCTAGTTTAAAATTGAGGGGTTATGCAACTATCAGATGGTTAAAGTAGTTGCATATGGCCAAGTCGATCTGTCATTCTTAATTTAGTGCCGGGTGAACTAAGTTAAGACCTGTTTTATAGGGGCAGAGTCTAAACTATTTTATCAGTATTATCTAACATGTTTGATAAGTCACTTTAGATTTGATCAGATCCAGGTTAGATTGGTGTGACTAGTTTGACTAGATAAGATCTAATTGATTTGCATTAGATCATGGTTGTTTAAACTAGGGTGGATAAGTATGCTTATTAGGATAATATGGATCCATAAAGATAAGGTAGAATCTTTTCAAGATAGGATGAGTATCTTTTAAGATGAGATGGATCTATTGAAGTAAGGAAGAATCTTTTAAGATAAGATGAATTGGCTAGAATGAGATCTTTTTAGGATAAGATAAATCTCTTAAGCTAGATAAGTTCCAATGGGGATAATCTAGGCTGTCTAGTTATTTTATAAATATATTTTTTTTATACCTATGTGTATATGCAGATGCAATTGTGGACATTACTCCACAACCCATCACACTCAATCAAAGATCCAAATCAGACAGATGTCATAAGAACAAACTTTCAAATATATAAACACTTATAAAAATAGTTTTGTTTTTGTTCCTGGGATTAGGTCTCCTATTCCTAAAGTCACTTTAGGCACTGGATTTCAAAGTGTGAAATCCACATTTGTCTTTAGAAAGAAAGGATAAGAATAATCAGAGTAAGCGGAAATAGATGAGAAAAGATTAAGAAAAGTTTAGAAAGAATCAGAGTAGCAAAGGTAAGTAGATAAGGGTTATCCAGTTCTATCTAGGTTTCGTCCTACGGTCAACATTCCTCTGATACCACTTCTGTAACACCCGGATTTTAGGGGTCCAAAACCCGGGGTTAACATAAACACCAGGTATGCTGGGACCAAGTCTCAAACATATGATGTAAAGCGGCACAGGATCGAATGTCACAACTTTATATATAACAGGAGTTCTATACAAAATAAGTAATTACATTATAAGGAGACAACGGTCCAGCAACCCAAAAGTTGACTGGGAGACGACGACCTAGACCTCTCACGAACTCATCACAGCATCCTCCATGAGCATCATCCTGCAGTACCTGGTCTTGACCTGTGGTGTATGTGAGACAGCAAGAGTGAGCTCACATACGTTCATCGCTCAACAAGTTGTGGGGAATAATGTGCATGAACTCACCAAAGGTGGGAGCTCATAAAGTGTAAGGCTTACCAAAGAAGATGGTTAGAGCTGAGCATTGCTTTTAAAGTTTGGTCAAAATTTTATTAGCAATTACTAAGTATAAGTAAATACCAACCCAATTAAATAGTAGAACAAAAGTAACAACTTCACCTGCAATGCAATGCATATGACAAATTGAGTTTAAGTTCCATAATTTAATCATGTGAGGGTCCGAGCTGCTCATGACCGTGAGCACGGCTAGTATACCAGTTTTACACTCTGCAGAGGTTGCGCATCTTTACCCACAAGCCGTGTTACCCATCTGCCAAGGGGTCATGAATCCCATACACCTCTACCAAGGAAGTGAGGCAGGGTAGCACTACGAGGCCTTTACAAAGTTCCACTAGCTTCCGAAAACCCGCTACAGTTTATAGGAAGATCCAGTACAGGAATCCCTTGCAGGACCGCCATCGCAGCAAAATCCTCCCGAGGGCACTTCCCGCACTGACCTCTCCCCTACTGCCCTTGCCCCTTTCGGGTAAGGTAGTCTTCCACTAGCTTTCCTAATTAATCAGCCAAGGGCATCCCATACTACCCTTGTGGTAGCACTGTTTTCCCGGGTGGTCGCTCCATGTTCCAATTAACATAATGATCTTAACATGAACCATAAATAACAACTGATAACAAAAGTATAATCATGAATAGTAAGGTGTATCTCTATACCCAAAGCCACATATAGCACTAGCAAGTACTACCCAAAGATTCAGTGGTGAACAAGGTATAAAGATAGTCAAACTAGGGTAACCTATTGGGTCCCATCAAAATTAACCTATGCAGATCATTATGATTAATTAGAACATGAGTAGGTAAAAAGAAGTGATCAAGGGCACAACTTGCCTGGGCCTTGAGAATCCAGGTACCAGGATGATCTTCAGGTGACTCGTGACCTCACTGCTAGTCGTAGTAATACAAACAAACAGTGTAGGCAAAATTTAACATCACACCAAACAAGTAAACAAAATACATAATAATAATCTACATATTAAAATAAGATCACAGGAAAAAGAATTATTAATTTTGGAGTTGTAGAATTCAAGTTATGATTTTCCTAAGGTTTAATGTGATTAGTACAAGATTAATTAAGATAACAATTTTAATGTGACTTTTATGCAAAACCAGTGGCACTAATTGATAAACAATAATATTACAAAATTATAGGAAGTGGAATGGATTAATTTGGAGTTCATATGCATTTTCTACGAATTATATAAATTCTAGGAATTATTTTTATATTAAAAACTTATTTTCTAATTCATTTTCCTGATTTTATAACTCTCTGGACTGGGCCTCAATTAAACAGAAGCACAGGGGGCTCGGCGCAAATACACCCGTGACTCAGGCGAATCCCCGCGGAGGACGGCGGGTTGAATACTTAAAACTATAAGGTCTCTTTAGAAAAATTGCCACGGCGAAGGGTTACGGGCGATCCTCGGCCGTTGGATTAGACACCGAGCGCCCAGATTAAATCTGGATTGCGCCGAAGCGGTACGCAATGCTGCCCATCGGATTCGAGATCGGCGCCCCAGATCCAACCACGTTCCCACCGCACACATGCCTTCGGATGAACCGCCAACGGACCAGATTTTAAGCGCGAAGGGGTATTCCCTCTAATCTAATCTCGACCGTCGACGATCAGATCGACGGTGACCGTGCGTCTTCCTCTTCCCACCAACCGAGCAGGGTGCTCCGCCGTCGTCGCGCGGTGGAGATGAACGGCGGTGACACCAATCGGCTACCCCCGAGCACCATTATCAAATTAAACGGAGCTACATGACGTGCATGACCTGGCGATCACAATGGATCAATTCTTACCGGCATTGAAGTGCAGATGAAGCCTGGCCACGGTGCACGGCGGATTCCGAGCTTGCAGTGGACGTCGGTGACGAATTGACCGCGCGGTGAGCACTGATTCCGCACGTGGAGGCCTCGGTTGTACCCGCCGCACCCAAACAAGTCGCCAAGGCCCCACAGCGATCCCGAATCGACGGTGGTCGACCGATTCACCGGCGCGGTCCTCACACTCTCGAGTTCCCTCCCTCGGTGTGGTTCACGGCGGCGCAGGGCTGTCGGCGCAAGCGGATAGGGAGGGAAGGAGGGAGCGGGGAGTCGTCTATTTATCCCCCATGGACTCGGCACCGCGAGAGGGGGGGGTTCGTCCGCGATGCGGCAACGGCGGCGAGCATCGCGCGCGGGTTTGTTACGGAGGATAGGAGCACGGGAGGACGGACATCTGACGCCGGGGCCCCACGAGGCAGCGAGACAATAGGTGAGCTAGGCGCGTGGATAACGGGCCGGCCAGCGGGTCCCGCGGGACAGAGGGAGCGGTGCGCGTGTGTGCGGTGCGGAGGCTGGCAAGTGGGCCCCGCCCGACAGCGAGAGGAGGAGCGGGCGCGTGAGAGCTAAGAGTGGCTGACATGCGGGGCCCGCATGTCGGCGCACGTACGTGAGCTGATGGGCTATGCAGAGAGAAAGGCGTGTTGGGCCGAATTGTGGCCGCCGGCCCATGAAGGCATAGTGTTCCTTTTTCTTTTTATTTCCTATTTTCTTTTCCCCATTTTCAAATCCAATTTGAATTCAAGTTTAAATTCAAACTTTGTGTGGATCTTCATTTGTAAACTCATCTTTTTGAAATTAAAAATGCTAAACCTGAAGATATTTGGTTATTCATTTTATGTATATTTTCATATCTCTTCTCTTTTCTCCCTTTCCCATTTATTTTCTATTTTCTATTTTCCTTTCCATTTGAACTTCAAATCAACACAAGCTTAAAGTTCAAACACTTAATTTGGATACACATATAGAACTTTAGCATAATGCACAAAAACATATTTTATATATTTCTTTATTTACTTTAGTTCTTTTAGACAAGCTTTTAATTATATAGTAGAATAATCCCTACCTTATTAGTTCTAGGGAAATCAAATTTATTTTGTAGACTATATATATTAAGAAATAGTTTGATCATGATTCTTCTTTATAACCTAACCCAAAGGCAATTTAGATTATCTAAGTATCTTTAATTATGTGTTTTTAACATATTCATGAGTGGAAACTTCTAAATTATGATTATCTCTAAGGAAAGGTGTTTTGATTTAAAATCTTTGAGAATTTTTCCTTGTCTTCACAAGATTGAACTTTAGGGTGTTACAGCACTGCGCGCCCGCACGCCGGAGGGCTGCGCCTAACGCCGTCGGGGTCGTGCAGCCGTCGCGGCCGGGTCGCCGCGTGCGCCAGCAACGCGCACCGCTGAGGACGAGGCCGAGGGCCGCCGCGCGCGCCTGGTCGTGGCCGGGGCTGGGGGCCGCGCCTGGCCAGTTGACGGCCACCATGCCGCCGGGGGACGCGATCCGCGCCGCCGGGGCCCTGGTCGCCTGCCTGGCCGAGCCCGCGCGCGCCCATGGGGTCGCGCCCGCGCTGCCATGGGGGGCCGCGCCCACCGGCAGGGCTGCAAGCCACCAGGGCTGCGTGCCTCCAAGGCACTCCCGCGCCCACTGGTCGACTGCGCGCGCCCGTCGTCACCAGAGACGGCGTCCGTCATCACCAGGGACTAGTGGCGGCTGCCGCCAGTGTAGATGTGGGAGGCCGGTTAGGGTTTTCTAACCCTAACTGTCAGTCCTTAAGGCCTCGCTTAGATGGGCCGAGATGGACCTTTTTTTCGTTGGGCTGGACAGATTGGATCTGCGATTTTATCATTTTAGCTTTTCAGACCAAGTGTTTATTTGTATCACAATTACTATCAGTTTTTTGAGTATCTAAATTTGAATAATTAGACTCCTGATGATATATGTAATTGTATACATTTGTCTGTTTTTCTTGATGAAAATTGCAGACTCATTTTGTGAATTATATTTGTTTTTACATTTATAATTCATATACCTCAATGTGCTTTTATTTTGCATTCTTTTACGCTTGCATGTAAAATATAGCACATAATTAAGTTGAAACTTAATGGTCCTCATGCAAGATAATGTTGCATTTTTGGGAAAAGCATAGGGTGATGGAGTCCTAAGCACCGGCTGCGCTAAATTCTTTATCGAGTTTAGTAGCCCAGAGACCGTGCTTGAGGCCGCATTTGAAATGCCCATAACTATGAGGTCTACATCTTTTGAGATGATTACCTATACGTGCTACCCAAAAAGATAACGGACCAAGCAAGCGTCGCGGGCTATGGAGCCAGGCTGGACGCTGCAGTCATGGTGACTGCTAAAAGAATTCTTTTAATTAAGTTCTACTTAATTAAACGATGAATTCTTGCAAAATATGACACATATCTTGAACTTGGGATATTTCAACACATGATGGAGATCTAGGCTTTGGCTGCAATAAATTCTTGGAATTTATTTGCCCAGAGACCAAGCTTTTAGACAGCAAAATGTTATTTGCCCATCAATAAGAGGTCTACATCATATGGTTATGATGATTACCTATGTGTTCTCCCAAGTAGATATGTAGGAGACTTGATGTTGGTTATTCACCTTTATGGTGATTACCATTTTGTTTTTGAAAATTTGGTCAAGCACAAGGTAGTGGAGTCCTAAGCATTGGCTGCGGTATGTTACTTGAATATATCTGCCCAGAGACCATGCTTTCAGGCAGCATAATTTTGCCCACTACTGAGAGATCTACTCCATTGTTTCATTACATGGAGACTATCTACGTTGTGTCCACCAATTTTTCAAAAATCATTTGGTACACTTTATGTGATACCTGGAATTCTCCAACATATAAAGATATGATATATTTTGCGGCAAAGTTGCAACAGCAAACGACAATGGTTAAGCCATTTAGAGGATAATTATTTAATAGAGTTTTATGAACTCGCCTAATGGGCTTAATTATCCTCAATGTTCATTGGATATGTTCATTTCATCTTTGCATAATATGGGGATTCACTTCTTTATTTTGGTGGAAGTGAGATGCTCCCTTTCTCTTGTGGTTCTTATGAAAAGAACTAATGTGCTTTTGTGGCTTGATGTCCAAGCCCAAAATGAATAGCAAAGAAAATCATAAGACATGTGGACTTATGAGTATGTGTCTACATTATGTTGTAGACTAACACTTTGTATTCATATATTTTGCTTGAAAGCAAATATATAAGCACATAAAAAGGGAAGGGCAATGAGTATGACAAACTCTTTTGTCATTACACTATACGTGATATAGTGTTGTATGCCCAGCATCTAATCTTGTGTATGAAATCCCAATAGATGCATACTACTCATGAAAGCTAAGATATGAAGTCTACTTCAATCTTCCATCTGACATGATAATAGTGGTTAGTTGTGTAAATCATGATTTGGACTAATCATGTAACAACACTTCTTTTTCTAAGAGAAGACCACTTTGTTAGATGATTTGCTTTTGAGTGCTATTTAAATGATGCATGAGATTTGGTATAATCTCATAATTGATGTTGTGATAGGTTCAACTCATGTGATGTGAGTTGAACACACTCATGTGATTTGAGTGTAAAAACTCATATGAATTTCAGTTAAACAAACTTATCGATTGGAGTTGATCACTCATGTGATTTGAGTTGAACAAACTCATCGATTAAAATTGAACCAACTCATCAAGGGAGTTGAAGACTCATTAATTTGAGTTGTGCAAACTTGTACAGGGATTCTTCCAATTGAGGAAGAAACATGCAATGTGGAGAATTGAACCACAAACTCTATATATGGGGAAACAAAATATTCTCATATTCCTTTGGAAAGAGGAAAGAATATTTTGACAATCGCTTTGTGCGATATCATGATATGTTAATATCTAGTCCCCTTTTGGTAATGGAAGTATCAAGGATGTGTTGATATATCCTAATTTTATCTTACCAAATTATAGAGATATCCATAAAATTTCTATCATGTGGAAACACAAAGTGATAGTGATGGATATTGCATATGTTTCTCAGAAACATTTCTTATGGACTGTATTCTACATACATCCTCCCATACAAAGTGTTGCATATGTTATAACTTTTCATGTGATGATACTTACCATGCTGGGTAAGACTGAATTGGTAATTCCATTATTGGGATGAAATGAAAAGTTATGGACAATTCTGTTGGTCATATTTTTCCCATAAGATGGATACTTGATGAGTATCATTGGGAATGAGATTTTAAGTCCCTCTTATCTTAAAATCTGATCTGAATTGGTTAAGTTCTTTGAATTGTTTCAAAGCAACGAGTGTGGTCCATTACAAAGATGATATGGACATTGAAGGCTTTTATATGGTTCTTTGGTGCATCTATATGATGACCTCAAGTGTGTCCTTCGGACAACACATGACCATTAAGTAATAATGTCTCAAGCTTGAGCACATTAGCCTCCACACTACTGAATTTACCAAATGTGCTTACAATGATGATTGTTTGTCTTGGTATTCAGAATGATATCCATAAAGGATATGATGAATCTGTGATAGATTTGAAAATTTCAGATCATTAATGACCATCAGTAATGAATTGTCATTTCCAACTGGTTATGGATGGAGTCAGGAAGTTTTTGCACGCTCCTGACTTGTGATTAACTGCATGTACTGCATGTACAAGTTCCCCTATGGTTTTTAGTACGTGGGAATCCATGAAAGATTTCCCATGCGTACATTGAGTATGTTCCCAATCTCACCACCGCAGCGTACATGTATGGGCACATAGAAAGCTGGGGATCTATGTGAGAATTCATTCTCCGTCGATCGTTAAGTTTTAGAATCTCTTCATGAGAATCTATTTACGGCCCGTACGCTTGCTTGAATCATGAGCTTTTCCAGGCATTAGGGGGAGATTTCGAGTACCAAAATCAATGCCAGGAAATTATAATGAATGCATTAAGCATTTATGCTCAGGATCACGTACTAAAACTGAACCTTTGGGTTCGAATGATTTGCAAGAAGTTGCAAATTAAATGCCATATGCATTTACTATGAGGTGTCACTCAAATTAATCCTATGTGGAAGTGCCAGAAAGAGTGGTTAAATAGAACACCACTAAACTCCCTATTGCAACGTTGTTGTAAATAAGAGGGGGAGAAGTATGGTCACAAATTGGGATTAAGATGCTTGCAAGCAGCTGAAGGCTAGGCCTTCTGAGATAGTAAATGCAGACCAACTATTCGGTTGTAACCAACCTAGTGTTGGTAGACACCTAGAGGATATGGATTATCTTGTGAATGGAAGACATTCACAACCTAGCTCAGTGCGCACTGATGAGGCTAGGTTATCGGAAGCCCTTGATTCTCGTTTTGGGATTTCATGAGGAATCATAAGGGTACATAAAAAATGACTTTATGTCAACTGGAGAATTGTGTTATTTAAAAGCTACAAGTGTCGACACATACATCTCAACAATTGTATATGCACTCCAAGTGATCCAAAAGACTATGGCCATAGCAGAGCACGAGTATGCTCAAATTGGATCTTGTTGAGTGATACAATGTTGCAGAGATAGCCTTGCTCACCGGAAAGAAGTGTTAACTTATTTTCACTTCAAGGTATCTTACTGTGGATACAAGTTTGTTTTCATGGACTTGGAAACAATGAGGTGGTGAGAAAGCATGGCTAGTAGCAACTGGGTTTATACGCAAACCCAAGCATTATTTTAATGCTATAAATTCTCCTCTACTGTGAGTAGTTAAATTCCGATACAATAATATGGGCAGTAAATCATCTATCTGTGCAGTTGATAGATGTAGTGACAACATGTGCATATGTGGTCACTGGATTATGGTATTTATGGAGTTTTGAAGGATTCCAAATACATAATCACAAATCAGAAATTTGCAATGCTTGGAAAGTCTTTGTGACTTAGAGCATCCTGGTCAAATATGGTACATTCGACCTAGTGAATCCTTCTTTCTGAAAGGATACACAAAGTATGGTATGTTAAGTGTAAATATGTGCAGCATATTTTAAACATACATTACTTATCGACGGAGTTTAAGATAGAGGATATGAATTGAAAGAGATTTCCAATTCAAAGTAAACTATCTTAAGTATCTTGGATACAAAGTTGTCTATATCCAACATATATTGAAGAAATTCAATATGAGAGAATCATTGTTATTTGATTCTTTTCGGATCATGAGATGTGCTATTGTATCTTGCAAGAGCATCCGGCCGGATATTGCTTTGCAATGATTTGCTAGCTAACAGCACATGAGATCGAGTTATGATCCCTAGATGTACTCATGCTCTCCTTATGTTTGGATATACTGATCTTGGATATCTATAGAAGATCCCCAGGTACAAGATCAATGACATACTTCTGGTAAGTTGGACCTACTGTTTGATAAATGTTGATCAACAGAGATTAATGGTCACTTACACTAATCATTCTATAATACACTTCGTGGGATTGTACAGAATGATATACTACATACTGAAGGTATGTGGTGGTCATGATTTTATATCACTGACCTTATTATCTATGAAGATAATATACTTTGTGTTGTTTAGATGAAAAACAAGTTATGAACTAAGTCTCTACCTTACTTCACATTTTAAATGTGTTCGAGAGCAGGTATGAGATGACTTAGTAATTTGCAAAGATCAGGGGGAGTTTCCTCTTGATCGGAAAAACTTGTTTTTACATCATGTTGTACTCTTTTCTTTGCATGAGTTTTCCCCTGTTTGGGTTTCTCATTCAAAGTTTTTAACGAGGCAACATCAACACAAGGCCTATGTCGTATCATCTATTTTTCCCATAGAGGTTTTCCGAGGATGATACATTATGACATAGTTATTGTTGTATTTGAACTAGGTTATGAGTTTATCTCACAAGAGTTTAAATGATCAACAATAGATCGTGATTATTCTCTTTATTTTTCCCATTGGGTTTTTAAGGAGACTCGGCTCATATGTTGATTTCCCAGATTTTCTGACACGATTATCTTGGAGAAATATTAGCCTGAGTTATATGTCTCATCATTTATTTTCCCCACTGGGGTTTTTGAGATGATGACTATAGACATAATATTGTTCTTTGGGCTAGAGGTCCATTGGAGAACAATGTCGTATTGTGGTTCAATTGAACCACTGACCATTATCCATAAGGATAATTGAGCTTGTGTTGTTCAGATGGAAACAGGAAAATAGAGATATGAATATCTTGCAAACAAAGTCTTGTGATAATCTTGTTGATCTATTCACAAAATCTCTACCATACTCCACGTTTCAGAAATGTGTTGAGGTGATTGGTATGAGAAGACTCAAGTGTTTGCAAGATCAGGGGGAGTAATTCTCCGTGATATTCGACCTGGTTTATACCATCATATTACACTCTTTTCTTTGTATGAGTTTTGCCTGGTTAAGGTTTTCTCATCCAAAGTTTTTAACGAGGTAATATCAACTAAGCTATATGCTTCATCATTGATTTTTCCCCAAGGGGGTTTTTACGAATGATGATTACAAGCATATTTTTCTTTTGGAGTTCAATATGAGTTTTACTCATAATCCAAAAGACATTGTGTACTCCTTATTTTTTCCCACAGGGTTTTTGAGGAGATGATATATTGGAAGACAACTTGCAGATGATCTAGTGGACTTGGATTGATCAAGGGGAAGTGTTAGAAAATATTGTCATGTGATCAACCCTCTCCCCTGACAGTTTTCTCCCAAGGGACACATCCTTTGGGAGACACTGTATCCACATATATATAAACCAGAATCTCTGCAATAAAGATACACAACTGTCAATTTGTCTCTCTCAATTCTCATTTGCCACTGAGTATACTTCAACACGAATCACAATCACCTACGGTTAAAACCACCTGGCAGCGGCCACCGACACCCGGCGGCGGCGTTCCCCGCCGTTAAAATCTCCCCTCGCCGTCTGGTGGACCCTGCGGGAGCCAACAAAGCCCACCACCCTCCCGCTAGCCCACCCTTTTATTCTCCCTCCCTTGACGAGCAGCGAAGCAGGCACCGGCACCACCCCGGCGGCGGCGCTGCATTATTCCCACCTGGCCACCGTGCCCCCCCGCATTGCTTGCTAGCTGCCATCACGTCTGCTGCTCGTCTCCAGCTCTGTTTGCTGGGAGCCTGGGTCCACTGGGAGCGACCGAGAGAGGCTAATAAAACAAACGGTGTGCAATTCACAACCGCAATGGCGGTAGTGCCGGAGCTGGGGACGGTGCCGGCGGCGGGCTACTCCCGCAGCGACGTCGCGGCGGCGCTGTGGCAGCAGCTGAAGTCCCCGGTGGTGGTGCCGCTGCTGCGGGTGTCGGTGGCGCTGTGCCTGGCCATGTCCGCGATGCTGTTCGCGGAGAAGGTGTACATGGCCGTGGTGGTCGCCGCGTCGCGCCTGCTCGGGCGGCGGCCCGAGCGGCGGTACCGGTGGCAGCCCATCCGCGACGGCGACCTCGAGGCGGGCGACGCGGCCGCCGCCTACCCCATGGTGCTCGTCCAGATCCCCATGTTCAACGAGCGGGAGGTGAGTGAGCGGCGCCTGCCGTTGGCTCTGGTCGTCTCGCGATCGAAGCGTTCATTAATTTAAGCTAGGCGAGGACTTACATACCCTGAGCGTACGTGTGCGTGCGTGTGCTGGGCTGCATGGTGGTGGCGTGCGTGCGTGCGTGGACGTGCAGGTGTACAAGGTGTCGATCGGGGCGGCGTGCGGGCTGTCGTGGCCGTCGGACCGGATCATCGTGCAGGTGCTGGACGACTCCACCGACCCCGTCGTCAAGGTACATATACACACAACACAAGGAACTCCAGCATGCAGCTGCCATACTATCATGTTCATGTTTCTATTGATGGACCACCACCAGGAGCTGGTTCGTGCTGAGTGCTGGCGGTGGGCGAGCAAGGGCGTGAACGTCAAGTACGAGGTCCGCGACAGCCGGCGAGGGTACAAGGCCGGCGCGCTCCGGGAAGGCATGAAGCGCGCCTACGCCCGCGGCTGCGACCTGGTGGCCATCTTCGACGCCGACTTCCAGCCGGAGCCGGACTTCCTGTGGCGCGCCGTGCCGTTCCTCCTCCACAACCCGGACCTCGCGCTCGTCCAGGCGCGCTGGAAGTTCGGTACGTCGTTTTTACCGCACGTACGTACTCCAGCTAGACTAGACACAGTCCATGGAAGAACGTCGGTGCTGGGCCCAGGGTCAAAGTGTCCCTGTCACTCACACAGGCAGGCGGGTCCTCGTCCTCCACATAAACTGCATGATGCATGCATGCATCGGTCGGTCTCCATCGGCCACCCATGTGGTTTGCGACGCCATTCCTGTAGCCCGTAGGCACCAAAGCAAGCTTTCCTTGAGAGAGTGAGCGTCAGCTAGTCTAGACACGCACACGCCAGCACCAGAGAGCTAGCCTCAGTTCCAGCCTCAACTACCTACCTACCCACCCCCCAAGTAGGGATGTTCCTAAAACATCCGAATTGTATCACAAATCTAATATTTTAGTATAGATATATATAGAATTTAAAGTTAATTTTCGGCAATGTTATTAAGAATATTATGAAGTATTTAAATAAATTTTTGTATAATTTTTTGTGTACATTATTTTCTCCCTACAACAAAAAAGGTGAAAAAACATCCGAATCCGTATTCGAATAGACATCCGAATTTTATATGAATTATTTAAAAATATATAGAATGAATTTAATGTTTATTTTTTGTGAAGATTAATAGTCTCAATGCTAAAAACAAGAATATAAATTTACATAGCAAATTCTATATGTTAGTTGTTCACAATCGAAGAAAGAAGACCAAAAAAATGACATCCGAATAAATATCCGAATCCATCCCTACCCAAGTGCAAGTGCAACTTCCAACGAAACCACACCTACCTGCTTTTGGCATCATCATAAACGCGGTCCAGCACTCGACCACTAGACCCAGTCTTTCCGGATCAGCAATGAACATCTCCTCCGTCTCTGGACTAGTACTAGCTAGCACATATCACACTCACTCTCATTCATTCACATCACTGATGGACGACAGGCGCAAAGAATAGTTCTTTTTTAAAAAAATAAAAAAAACATGTCTCAGTAAAGTCTGTCAACCGTCTGAACTATCCCCCCAATTATTGATAAAAAACATAGCAGCACCTTCCATCAGCTTGCTTTGCTAGAGGCTCTTGTGCATGCTGAACTGCTGCTGATCCCATGTCCGCTGCTGCTGGTCTCCACTCTGCCGTGAGCAGTGAACGCAGACGAATGCCTGATGACAAGGATGCAGGAGATGTCCCTGGACTACCACTTCGCAGTGGAGCAGGAAGTCGGCTCCTCCACCTACGCCTTCTTCGGCTTCAACGGTAAAAACTCTCTCTCTCTCTCTCTCTCTCTCTCTCTTCAGGTGGCTTCTCTTGTGGGGGGCTAGCTGTGCCCTTTCTCTTCTCCATGCCTTTTCCTTTTTCGCACGGCCTTACCATTCGAGATATCTTTTTCGACAGGAACCGCTGGCGTGTGGCGCATATCCGCCTTGAACGAGGCCGGAGGGTGGAAGGACAGGACCACGGTGGAGGACATGGATCTGGCAGTCCGAGCAAGCCTCAAAGGGTGGAGATTTCTATACCTCGGCGACCTCATGGTAGGATGCACCATGTTTACACCAAACTGCGTTCGCTTTCGATCACTTCCGTTGTTCTTGAGTGTTAACAGTCCTCTCCTCCTCCTGAGCATTGCATGCAGCCGAAACTAACCCAGAAGAGAGATGTGCGTTGTTTTCCAGGTGAAAAGCGAGCTCCCGAGCACACTCAAAGCGTACAGGTACCAGCAGCACAGGTGGTCGTGTGGGCCGGCAAACTTGTTCAGGAAAACGCTGTTGGAGATCGTCACAAACAAGGCGCCTTGCACACAACCCCTTTTAAATATTTAATATATATTAAATATAGCCAAAAAAATACTTGTTTCTAACTAGTTTTATTGGTTTTTCTCTCCCTTGGTGCAGAAGGTGACGCTCTGGAAGAAGATCCACGTCATCTACAACTTCTTCCTCGTGCGCAAGATCGTAGCGCACGCCGTGACGTTCGTGTTTTACTGCGTCGTGATCCCCACGACGGTCCTGGTTCCTGAGGTTCAAGTGCCAAAGTGGGGTTCCGTCTATATCCCAACCGTAATAACGCTTCTCAGTGCTGTTGCCACTCCAAGGTAGCTAGTACCAGTCTTCCCAACAACTCTATGACCATCCAAATCCAGCCATCAAAACCAACGATGCCCATTCACTCTGCTCTCAAGCTATGATAAATCCGATGACATTTGCTTAGAGATCTGACAGCAAAACCGCCGGATGGTGGTGCAGGTCAGCTCACTTAGTTGTCTTCTGGACCCTCTTCGAGAATGTGATGTCGCTGCATAGAACCAAGGCCACTTTCATCGGCCTACTGGAGGCAGGCAGGGTGAACGAGTGGGTGGTGACAGAAAAACTCGGCGACGCTCCCAGGACCAAAGCGCCAGGCAAGAAACCCCGCATGAGGATAGGAGACAGGTACACGACGAAGAACTGTCTTTTCTGATCCATTTTTCTTTTTTTTTACTGGGCAAATGATTCATCTATTCCGTCCTCGCGGATAAACTTCGATGTCGAACCAGGTTGCACGTTCTGGAGCTCGGTGTCGCAGCTTACCTCCTCTTCTGTGGATGCTATGACATTGCGTTCGGGAACAACCGCTACTACATATTCTTGTTCCTCCAGTCCATCGCTTTCTTCATCGTCGGCATAGGCTATGTCGGAACATTCGTCCCTCACTAGCTCGTAGCAGAATCATTCTCAGAGAGGCTACCCATCCTGATGCATGGTTGTCTTCAACCCCTTCCAGTTTCATTTCATGGAAAGCAGTTGGTAGATACGATCGAGCAAACTTTCTCTTGTATGTAATGTTGTCAGGGAAAAAAGAAAGAAAATACAGTGTAAAGGCACACTGGCAGACAAGCCATAGATATGAATAGGTATGTGTGTTGTTGAAGGAATGTGCTGTGATGCGCATGGGGGATTGGTGATGACAAGCAGGCCGTTTTGAGTCTCCGTGTCACCTATGCAGAATCAGCTCTAGAAAAAAGGTAGCAAATTGTGGAAGTTGAACCATTCGTTTTGCAAACATAAAAAAAAAGATGAATGTTTGTTGGCGAGTTCGTTGTGAGAACATTGTAAAGTTGTACATGTTATGTTGTCTCCTCTTACCCTTCTTTATTTGTTTCCCATGTTTATATCAGCTGTAATAAACAGATTGTATTTGAAAAGATTTCGTTTCAGATCACTGTGTATTGTAATAAACAGATTGTTATTTGTTACAAATGTTCTAACTCCAAAAACACTCCCCTAAAGATGGTCAAAAGATATCAACCATGCCCATCTTGTTACATATTGACTCGTTCTCACTTGGGCCTAAACCTTTCGTGAGGCAATCAGCTAATTGGTTACAAGAATTGATGTGCTCTAATCTTAATACCCCACTATATATATTCTCCTTGATAAAGAACTTGTCAATCTCCACATGCTTAGTGCGCTCAATCTGAACTGGATTGTTTGGAATATTTATTGCAGCAACATTATCACAATGGAGTCTCATAGTTCCATTCTTCAAAACTTTCAACTCCCCTAATAGATGCTTCACCCACATCATCTCACATATGCTTAAAGCCATTGCCCTATATTCAGCTTCTGTAGTTGACCTAGCCACCACTGCCTGCTTCTTGCTTCGCCATGAGACAAGATTACCTCTAACAAACACACAATATCCAGATGTAGATCTTCGGTCATCTCTACTACTTGCCCAATCGGCATCACAATACCCTTCCAAGTTCATGTGCTTGTTCCTTTTAAATCACAATCCTCTCCCAGGAGTTCCCTTCAAGTATCTCAAGATGCGATAAACAACATCCATATGCCCTGTCCTAGGATCATGCATATACCTGCTCACCACACTTACTGCATAGCATATATCAGGTCTTGTGTGGCACAAGTAAATCAATCGCCCAACCAATCCAACCAATCTTTAATATGCCTCTCTCTCGACACGATCTCCTAACTCAACATGGATCTGGTGATTTTTATCAATAGGAGAACAACATGGACGACACCCCAGCATTCAACAAGTCAAGGACATACTTCCTTTGGAAAAGAACAATTCCCTTCAATGACCGAGCAATTTCAATCCCAAGGAAATAACGAAGGTGTCCCAGATCTTTTATCTCAAATGCTTTCCCTAGCTTCTCCTTCAACCAGGGGCGGACGCAGAGGGGGGCAAAGTGGGCCATGGCCCCCCCTCAATTTTTATGACCTTTTATATATCATGTTTATTTACTGTTAACTATATTTAAAAATGAAGATTTAGATAGACTAAAACAGTTACGTTATGGGTCTACTCGTTGAATTAGTCTAGTTCTATCGACTCTTGTCCTTTTACTTGGTCTAATCCTCACATCTATTCATCCAGTCTCATTCTTTTCGACGCTGTCGGAGCCATAGAAGGACCCCCTCAATTTTTTATAACCTCTTATACCTAATATTAACCTACTGTAAAGTATGTAAAAAAAGGTTTGGATAGGCTAAAATTGACCTGAGCGGTTCTCTCAACTTCGATCATCTTTGGTCTAGTCCTCGCATCTATCTATCGGGTCCTATTTCTTCTTACATCCTGGCCTGCCGGGGTCAATCTGCCCAGGTGCTCCGTTCTTGACACTGCCGCCTCCTTCCTGACGCCTGATGTCGCCTGACCCTGGCCCCTTCCCAACGCCCTCGTCCCGCTCGTTATCGTCATGACACCATTCTGCTCTTGGTAGACCCAACCTCACTCACCTCGACGATGCGACCCGTCCCCGACAACTGGCGAGCTTAACAAACCAGCGAGCCCTGGCTCTCAGCTGGAGACATCATCTGACCCTGCCTCTTTCTTGGTGTCCCACCCTTCGAGGAGATCGATATTTGACAACGTACACACGACTTAATTCGGTCAGGAAGAACTTAGTTGTATGTTTGCTTCTCTTTTTTGAACTTGTATGTTATATTGATAGATATGGAACTTGAATTTTATGCAACTATAGTTTTTACTGTCTTGCTTGATTTTGTAATGTGGTTTTTTGGCCCCCCATGAATTTTGGTCCCGCGTCCGCCACTGCCTTCAACCACTTGATCTCTTCCACATCATCTCCGGTGATCACAATATCATCAACATAAACAGCCAATATAATGATAGATGAACCCTTGTGCTTGAAGAAGACTGTATGGTCAGCATTACATTGAGAATACCCCATACCACAAACAACACATTTAAACCTGTCGAACCATGCACATGGTGACTGCTTCAGGCTATAGAGTGACTTCTTAAGTTTGCACACTTTCCCAACAGTCTCTTCATTTTCAAACCCAGGTGAAATTTCCATATAGACCTCTTCATGTAAGTCACCATGAAGAAATGCATTTTTCACATCTAGTTGGTGAAGGGGCCATCCAAAATTAATTGCACATGAGATTAAAGTTCTAACAGTGCCCATCTTTGTCACGAGTGCAAAAGTCTCATCATAGTCAATCTCATATATTTGATTGTATCCTTTTGCAACCAGTCTTGCTTTGTACCTGTCTATCTTTCCCTCAGGGGTCTGTTTTACAGTGAAAATCCACTTACAGCCCACAACCTTCTTCCCTTCTGGGAGCAGAGCAAGTTCCTGTTGGAGACTTGTTCTCAAATGCTATGAATTAAGAACAAGGCAACATAAAAATGTTAAATGTTAATGCCCTTCGTCCGCTGAAGCATTATCTCCCCAAGGATTTAATGAACTTTGGACGAAGGTCGCGGGTAAAATATCACGAAGGTCATACCTTCGTGATTAAACTTATACAACAATGTAAAATGAAGTATAACATGTAAAACATATGTCAGAAACAGATAACATTATTTGTATATTTCATTATATGGATCTGAATATTAAAACATGATATTTGGGTACGTTTATACCTTCTCCTTGACGGAAAACAATAATTTCAGTGTGATGCGTCAGCAATTACAAGATTGCATGAACAGTACAGGGGTGTTGTTCATCTATTTATAGGCACAGGACACAGCCTATGTGAAATTACATTTATGCCCTTTATAATCAATTACAATACTGACACAAAACATCATGGGTCTTTGAGTCATTTCATCTTTAAGTCGATTCGCCCCCTTCGTCTTGAGATTTGTCACTGTGACGAAGCTCTATCGGTGATAACTTCGGTGCTGCTTCTGAAAGGATCTGCCGAAGGTGTTTTCCTCTTTTAGGATCTTCGGCTACGAAGCATACCCCCAACAGTAGCCCCTTCGCGGTGCTAGATCGTTTTTCGTAACGAGCTTGATCCGTGAAAAAGTCTTCTAGGCTTCGGGATGTCGAAGATCCGAAAAACACCTTCCCTGAGCTCGTTGGCGAAAAACGATTAAAATAATCCGCGCGCGAGGTGGCCCCATCTTGCAGCAGTTGCGCGCGCCCTGACGATTCACCTTCCCGGACCCTGTGGCCCACCGTTCACTGAGTATGGGTAGCTGTTTTTCCGGTGCGGAAGACCTTGATGATTCACCTTCCCACCTGCGGCACTATATAAACAGACGGGTAGGTGTGAAGTTACCACAACATTCATTGCTATTGTACTGTTGTGCTGCCAAAAATTTAACCATAGCTGAAGCTTGATCATCGTGCTCAAACGAAGCACCGCTTTCGATTCTGCTTCGTCACAAGATAAAGAACTTCGGAGAAATCGAGAAAGTCAACAACTTCAAAAAATTTCAAAAAATTCATAATCAGATGGCAAGAGTGCGTTCTACTGCCAGAATTGACCGTGAGGGAGATGAGACCGAAGCTACTGAAACTGTTCCAATTTCCGAAGCAATGAGGCGGTCTGGGCTGGCAACATCGGAGGATATACCTGCCGTCGAAGCAGGACGGGCTGATGCTGAAGAAACTGATTCTGAAGATGATTATAGCAGTGCAGTGCCGAGCAAACCTAGCCACCTGGACTTCAGAAAGTCCACCATCTCCGAAGCTGATCTTCCTAAGATGGTGAAGTTGGGCTATTTTAGTGAAGCGAAGAAGGAGTTGATTCGTTTTGGTGGAAAAGAAACTATCCTGAAGCCGGGAAAGAATGAAGTAGTGGTTTTCAAAAGTCTTTTTAAAGCTGGTTTAAGATTCCCTTTGAACAAGATGATTGCTGAAGTGCTGAAGAAATTTGGGATCTACCTTCATCAGCTAACCCCTAATGCTATCGTTAGGCTAAATGTTTATATCTGGGCTCTCCGAAGCCAGGGGTGGAACCATTCGCTGAAGGTTTCTGCCGAGTGCACGAACTGCACTACCAGACCAAGGCTAGAGGATATGGTCTTCATGAAAATTTTGGCTGCTACAACTTTGCTTACCGCAAGACTACAAAGTTTCCAGTGATCAGTTATCGAAGCAAATGGCTAGCTGGATGGAAATCTGAGTGGTTCTACGTCAGAGTTGACGAAGATGAAGATAAGTTGGTCCAAAGTCCGTTAGAATTGATCTTCGGAGAGACCCGACCCCCGTGCAACATGTTACCAGGGAGTCCAAGTCAAATTGCTCTAGCTGAATTTAGAGTGATTGCAGATCATATTGGCACTAGAGACTTGGTGCAAGAATTTCTGGCCTTCAGAGTATTCCCGACTTTGAAGGAGTGGGAAATGCTGAAGCTAGAGGGGAAAAGAAGAAAGGGGAACTTGTTCGTAGGGATGAAAACGGTCGAAAACGATCGAAAAAACAGCTAAATTGTTTTTGTTTTCATATTTTTTGGTCGGGACGAAAACGAAAACGAAAACCAACGGTCGAAATACGAGATCGAAAGTGTCGGTTATTCGAAAACGATCGAAAACGATAAACTATAGTCGGAAAGATAACTATTTTGTAGTTTTATCAAAAACATAATAAAATGATGTATTGCCTAATTTTTAAGATTTAGAAATACACAAACAACTCTTTTTCATCATTCATATTAGTTAGAGTAATTATAACATTTGCTTTTCGCGTATTCATTCACTTAAACACAACAAAAGTCTATAACTTAAATAAATTATATGCTAGATCTATCTCATATTATATAAAACGGTAGAAAAACGGTATTATCACGACTCGGAAACGAAAAATACGAAAACGATCGAAAAACTAGCTAAATCGTTTTCGTACCATTTCTAATCGGTTCCTGAACAATTCGAAAACGATCGGAAAAAAACAGTATTCGAAACGGGACGGTACGGGAATTTCCCGTCCCGTTTTCATCCCTACTTGTTCGGTTGCCCTACCATTTCAAATTCAAGAGACTTTTCAAAGTACCCTGCCAAGAGTGGCTGGACACAATCGAAGTAATGTGTAATGAAATACTCGGAAATTATTCTAAAAAAGAAGACCAATTGATGACTGTGGCCTTCGGCACCCGTCCGAAGCGAAGGCTAAACCGCGTAATGGATGCCCTAGGTTTTGAATATCCTGACTACGAGCGGCTAGATAAGGGTGCTGAAGGCCAAAAGAAAAAAAGAGTAGCTGATGTTCTGAATAAAGACGATGAAGAACAATCGAAAAAGAAAAAGCCGAAGTCTGAGCCGAAAATAGGTGTTTCGAAGAAGAGAAAAGCTTCGACTCCGAAGCAAAAAGCAATTGACGAAGAAGGAACTCCTACAACACCCTCCACTACCGAAGTAGAGGAAATTTTAAAGGTAATGACTGAATCTTTGCCTGTCAAGCTAAGTCCACTGGGGCCACAACTGAGGAAGCTTTTTCAGAAGGAAAAGGAGCCCGCGAAATCGAAGGAAGCAGTTAGAGCAAAAAAGCAAAGAATCATCACGGTGACAGAAGTCATTGAAAAGACACCACCAGGAGCTTCAGCTCCGAAGGCGCCAGCTGCTAAAAGTTCGACAGCTACTGAAACTGCACCTTCGGAGGCCACAGATGCCGAAGCTACTAGAGCCGAAGATATTAATTTAGAAAGTATGGTTGCTGATATAGATAAAATTCTGCTAGACATGGCCACAGAAGAAGCTGCTGGGGCCACCGAAGAAGCTTCGGCCCTAGAACCCGAGAAAAAGAAAGAAATTGCCGAAGAAACATCGGAAGATGAAATTTTCAATTTTCAAAACTTGATTGGGCAAGAACTGATGAAAGCCGAAAAAGAAGAACTAAAAGAGTATGACATATCTTGCGGTTATCGGCCAGAGGCGGTTCTCTTCGGGGGTGTTGATGATGAGAAGCTAGGCTGCATCCGGGATCAGGCCGGAGCGAAGGTTATCGGTACTCTATCAAATAGTATCGGTTTCCCGAAGCTCGAAGCTGATATTAGCCGCTACCGACGATAGCACATCATCGGTAGTTTGTTTTATTCCAATTTCAAGGTAAACAATTTCTCTCTAACTTTTTATTTTTCATAACAAAAATGTTTTCTAACGAAGGTTGTTCGTGTACAGAGTATGCTACTGAGCAAAGCTTTGAAGATGCAACAGGATCTAGAAGATAAAAATCACGAGGTTATAATTGAAAACTTAGAGAACAAAATAAAAGAACAATCAACTGCTTTTGAGAAGAAAGAGTTCGAACTCCAGACAACTGAAGGCTTATTAGCAGAAGCCGAAGCTAAAATAATAGAACTGAATACGAAGCTTCTCTGCCAGTCAGAAAGTTTCAAACAGGAAAGGCTGAAGCTTAATGAAAAACTTGAGGCCGAAGTCCAGAAGGGTTTAGATTTGAAAAAAATCATTGATAAGTCTTCAAAACAAATGTTTGGAATTCAGCAATCAATGTGTTCAACGGCTGAAGAAGGTATTTTATTCGGTCGGGGCCAGTAGTGAAAAATTTACTCCTTCAGCTGAAGATCTACCAGGAGCCTTCGAACACATCGAAGGTGAGATTGATGACCTCGATGATGTTATTGCTGGACACGGTGACTTCTATGCCCTGGTAGCTTCTCGGGGCACCGCTGCTGCGTTCCTGAAATCTGGCTGTGAGCACGGAAAAATCATCAACAGACCCAATTTCAGCCTATCACCAGCAGTTCTGGATAATATTCCCAGCCTCGCCCGAAGCATTACGAATAAATTTATAAAGGTGGTATGGACAAAGGGTGGACGAGAGAAAGCTGGTGACGAAGCTCGGAGTCATCTTAAACCGGTAGCAAAATCATACCTTCGTGCTTACCTCTTCCTTCGAAATTGAATTTTGCTTATAATACTTTAATTCGTGTAGGATGATGAGGCCGAAACTAAAGCTTGAAGAGTAAGAAGATGATGCCGAAGCTTTTATTGGATGACAATGCTGAAGCTGAAGCTCAATGAATATTGATGAAGCTTAGATGAATGACTGTAGAAGAGATTCTAAAAACTGACTGTAATAACTTTTACAAATGTAATTAAATTGTATTCTGTGAACTATGTCCATACCTTGTAATATATTCTTACCTTTCCGTCAATGTATGGAGTGCTTTGGTGTGGACGAAATTATCATTTTTGAGCCGAAGGCGAAAAAACACCTTCCCTTCTTTTCGTACGCAGTGAAGCAAAAAAAACTGCTTCTTTTTTCTCTTTTGCCGAAGCATGATCTTTAGAGACGAAGCGATTGCTTGTGTTATGATGATAATGATCCTACGTATGTCTAAATGAATGTTTATGAATGCAAATGCTATGATGTGATGTATCGTGCAAATGAATGTCCAAACACGTATCCGAAGCCATAACCGTAGTCTCCGTTCCCTTAGGAATAGACACAGTCTCTTTGCCGTTTATTTTTCGGCTTCACCGTTTACTTTTTGGTGTATTAGCACTGACTTTTCGCTGTAAGCCTCCCTTAGGAGCTTCTTTGCCTTTTACTTCGACGGAATCAGTGTTTATTTTTCGCTGTAAGCCTCCCTTAGGAGCTTCTTCGCCTTTTACTTCGGCGGAATCAGCGTTTATTTTTCGCTATAAGCTCTGCATTCCCTTAGGAACGACTTTTGAGCAGAAAACTTACGCTGCGCTCCCTTAGGAACGGCTTTTTTGTAGCTTCGTCGTGCTCTGCATCCCCTTAGGGACGTCTTTTGAGCTTCTCCCAGTTTTCTTTTCTTTTTTTTCTTTGCACTCGATGGTGTGTGCTCAGCTTTTACATTTACATTTTTGGGGAATATTGCTCTTATAGAGCTGAAATAAGAAAAAGAGAAATTACATGCTATGGCCCCATTAAAAACCTTTCCCCCCTTTGGAATGGAAAAGGGTGCCATAGGAAAGAACACAAAAAATTACATCAAGCTAGACATAATATCGCCGAAGCTCATCCGCATTCCATGATCTAGGAATGTCATTGCCGTCCATATCCTTCAATCTATAAGAATCGGGTCTTGACGAAGATACTACCAGAAAAGGTCCTTCCCATTTCAGCTGTAGCTTGCCTATTGTATCTGGGTTGGCCACTCTCCGAAGCACCAAATGTCCTGGCTTAATGTTCTTTAGCCGAACCTTTCTATCACGCCATTTTATTGTTTCAGCTTGATATTTGTTGATGTTTTCCACAGCCTGAAGCCTGATCCCTTCTATAGCATCTTTCTCCACTGAGTAATCAGCTTCGTCTTCTGCCGAAGCCACTGTTCTTATTGATCGCGCTTTCGCTTCTTCTGGAGTTATTGCTTCGTCACCAAATAATAACTTGAATGGTGTAAAGCTTGTTGACCTTGATGTTGTTGTATTGTGGCTCCACAGCACTTTAATTAATTCATCTGGCCATTTTCCTCTGGGCTGATTGAAGATTAATTTCATTATTCCCATCATTATGATGCTGTTGGCTCTTTCGACAAGTCCATTTGACTCTGGATGCCTAACCGATGCAAAATGGATCTTCGTGCTAATCTGTCCACAGAACTCTTTAAAAGCTTCGGCATCAAACTGTGTTCCGTTATCCACAGTAATGACCTTCGGCACTCCGAAGCGACAAACAATATTCTACCAGAAAAATTTCTGAATGGTAACCAAAGTTATTGTGGCTAAAGGCTTCGCCTCAATCCACTTAGAAAAATATTCTACTGCCACCACAACATATTTTAAATTTCCTTGTGCTGGTGGTAGCGGGCCTAACAAATCAAGGCCCCACCTTTGCAATGGCCAAGTTGGTTGTATTAACTGAGTCATAGAAGAAGGCTGTTTTTGATCTCTTGCACATTTCTGACAGCCTCCGCATTTTTGAACTAATTCTGTTGCATCCGAAGCTGCCTTCGGCTAATAAAATCCTTGACGAAAAACTTTTCCCAGCAAGGGCCTAGACCCAATGTGAGATCCACACAGGCCAGCGTGTATTTCCTTCATCAATTCTATACCTTCAGCTCTGGATAAACATTTGAGCAATGGAGAACAAACTCCATGCTTGTATAGCTCCCCTTCTATTATGACATATGGTAGGGCTCTTGCCTCTATTCTCTTATTATAAGCTTCGTCATCTGAAAGAAAATTACCCTGGAGGAAAGACATAATCTCAGTTCTCCAATCTTCACTATGAACAGGAGATATATTGAGCACTGCTCTTTCAAGAAGTTCCACCGAAGGTGCTTTTATTGTTTCAAAAAATACTTCCGAAGGTAAGGGCAGCCCCTGTGCCGCTGACTTGGCTAGCAAATCAGCATGTTCATTTTCCCCTCGAGGAATATTCTTGACAGAAAACCCTTCGAAGGAAACTTCAATCCTTCGGACCGTGTCCAAGTATTTCTCAAGCTTCGTGTCTCTTGCTTTACAACTCTTGTCAACATGACCAGAAATAACTTGCGAATCGGTTTTAAGAACCGCCCTTCTGATCCCCATTGCCTTTAACTTCCGAAGCCCCAAAAGCAAAGCTTCGTACTCAGCAATACTATTTGTGCAACTAAAATCAAGCTTCACTGCGTAACAAGTTCTAACTTTGGAAGGTGCAACTAACACAGCAGCTGCTCCTGCCCCGAAGGTTCCCCAAGAACCGTCGCAGAATACTGTCCAAGCTTCGGCATCTTTAGTTGTTTCTTCTCCCTGAGCCCCTGGCGTCCAATCAGCGATGAAGTCTGCTAACGCCTAGGACTGTATTGAGGATCTATGTACATAATCAATGCTGAACTCGTTGAGTTCCGCAGCCCACTTTCCAATTCTTCCAGTAGCTTCTCTGTTTCTCATGATGTCCTTCAAAGGTTGTGACGAAGAAACAATTATATGATATGCTTGAAAGTAATGTCGAAGCTTCCTGGAGGCCATTAAGACAGCATATAACACCTTTTCCAATTTTGTATAGTTCTTCTTTGATAGACTAAGGACTTCGGAGACGAAGTATATCGGGGCTTGCCTTTTGGTTTGTCCCTCAAGCTTTTCTTGGACAAGTGCCGCACTCACTGCTGAATGCAAAGCTGCCACATACAACAACAGAAGAGCCCCTGGCGCTGGTGGAGTTAGCGTCGTTAGATCTATCAGATACTGCTTCAGCTCTTCGAAGGCTTTCTGCTGAGCTGATCCCCATTGAAAGACTTCGGCTGACTTCAACACTTCAAAGAATGGTAAATTTCTCTCTGCTGATCTAGATATGAATCGATTCAGAGATGCCAGTCTTCCTGTCAGCCGTTGAGCCCCCTTCTTTGTGCTTGGCGACTCCATCCGAAGAATAGCTTCGATTTTATTTGGATTAGCTTCGATTCCTTTTGTTGAAACTAGACAACCAAGGCATTTCCCCTTCTTCACTTCGAAGACACACTTCTCTAGATTTAGCTTCAGACCAGCTTGTCTAAAATTAGCGAATGTCTCCTGCAGATCAGCAATGTGATTTTCTTGCTTCGTGCTTTTTACTATAATATCATCAACATAGGTTAGCACATTTCTGCCTATCTGAGAATGAAGAACCTTCGCTGTCATTCTACTGAAGCTTCCTCCAGCATTCTTGAGCCCCTCAGGCATCCGAAGATAACAATATGTTCCACTAGGGGTTATGAAGCTGGTTTTTGACTCATCCTCTTTCTTCATCCAAATTTGATGATAGCCTGAATAACAATCTAGCAGACTCATAAGCTCTGACGAAGTTGCTGCGTCTATTAGAGAATCGATCCTTGGTAATGGAAACTCATCCTTCGGACAAGCCTTGTTGAGATCAGTAAAATCAATACACATCCTCCATTTACCATTGGCCTTCTTCACCATAACAGTGTTGGCTAGCCATTCTGGGTATTTCACTTCTCTGATGACTCCAGAGCTAAGAAGTCTTTTTACTTCATTCCGAGAACCTTCGGCTTTGTCATCAGACATTTTCCGAAGCCTCTGCTTTCTGGGTCTGAAGGATGGATCAACATTGAGTGAGTGTTCAATGACATCCCTGTTAACACCACAGAGATCATTGGCTGACCATGCAAAGACATCTTTGTTGTTGAACAAAAACCTTATCAGGGTTTTCTCCTGTTCTTCAGACAATTGAGATCCCAGCAGCACCTTCTGCTCTGCAATATCTTCACATAAAAGCATGAGCTTCGGCTGATCGGTCGAAGCAGCCTTCTCCCTTCTGTACTTGTACTGCTCACAAGCTTCGGCTCCATCTATAATATGGATTGCCTTTGAATCTATCCAGTTCCCTTCAGCCTTTCTGGCAGCTTCCTGACTCCCATGAATAGCAATAGGTCCTTGATCCGAAGGTATCTTCATGCAAAGATATGCTGGATGAAGAATTGCTTCGAAAGCATTGAGTGTTCCACGACCAATGATTGCATTGTAGGGGTACTTCATGTCGACAATATCAAACACAACTTGCTCAGTTCTGGTGTTGTTAACAAATCTGAAGGTCACTGGCATCGTGATTTTGCCTAGTGCTACAATCTGTCTTCCTCCGAAGCCACAGAGAGGGTGTGTAGCATCATGAATCTTATCTTCTGGCTCTTGGATTTGTCTGAAGGCCTTAGCAAATATAATATCCGCTGCACTGCCTGTATCAACCAGAACATTGTGGACCAGAAACCCTTTGATAACACAAGAAATAACCATAGCATCATTGTGAGGGTAATCCTTGAGCTGAAGGTCCTCTTGGGAGAAGGTAATTGGGATGTGAGACCATCTTGACTTGATGAAGGGTCCCTGCACACCGACATGTTGTACCCTTCTCTATGCCTCCTTCTTCTGCTTCTTGTTGGCCGGTTCTGAGCATGATCCGCCTGTTATCGGGAGCACTAGCTTCGTAGCCGAAGCAGCTCCAGCTTGGTTGTTGAACGAAGCCATTAGCTCAGAAAGTGGAAGTGAGTTCACCGGAGGTGGACGCCAATGTTGGGGACTTGTTCTCAAATGCTATGAAATAAGAACAAGGCAACATAAAAATGTTAAATGTTAATGCCCTTCGTCCGCTGAAGCATTATCTCCCCAAGGATTTAATGAACTTCGGACGAAGGTCGCGGGTAAAATATCACGAAGGTCATACCTTCATGATTAAACTTATACAACAATGTAAAATGAAGTATAACATGTAAAACATATGTCAGAAACAGATAACATTATTCGTATATTTCATTATATGGATCTGAATATTAAAACATGATATTTGGGTACGTTTATACCTTCTCCTTGACGGAAAACAATAATTCCAGTGTGATGCGTCAGCAATTACAAGATTGCATGAACAGTACAGGGGTGCTGTTCATCTATTTATAGGCACAGGACATAGCCTATGTGAAATTACATTTATGCCCTTTATAATCAATTATAATACTGACACAAAACGTCATGGGTCTTTGAGTCATTTCATCTTTAAGTCGGTTCGCCCCCTTCGTCTTGAGATTTGTCACTGTGCCGAAGCTCTATCGGTGATAACTTCGGCGCTGCTTCTGAAAGGATCTGCCGAAGGTGTTTTCCTCTTTTAGGATCTTCGGCTACGAAGCATACCCCCAACAGTTCCCATGTTTTGTTCCTCATGAGAGCATGTAATTCTTCTTTCATAGCCTCCTTCCACCTTGGATTCTGTTTTGCACATCTCCAGTCTTTCGAAATGGACATAGTCTACAGGGATGCGATGAAGGTTCTATATGCAGGCGACACATGATAGTATGACATGTAGTTAGCTATATTAGCTGTAATAAACAGATTGTATTTGAAAAGATTTCGTTTCAGATCACTATGGTACAACAGAAAATGGATGTATCAAGGGGACTGACCTCTTTTCTGATATATCAACTGTTCTACATCTTATGTCAGACTCCTAGGACCTCAACGGATGAATCACTTTGAATTTTTCTGATTCATTCCATATTTTGTCTGATCCTACTACTTTTTTTTGAAGAATCAGGAGGGGGAGGCCCCTACTGAGAAATTTATTAAAGAAGTGAAAAGAAAACGTTACAACTTAGTCTCTTTACAAAAGTTAAAATGCAGTGAATTAGGAAGCACTACTCCTATGCCTGCCACAGACTCAGCCAATTCGGGATAGAGGTGTCAAAGTTTCCCCGCGCTCTGTGCATGATCAACCGCAGCTCCTTACTGAATTCCTGTGTACAGCGATGAACCGAAGGATCTTTGTTTGAAAACAGCCACTCGTTTCGGCTTTTCCAGATGCTCCATGTCATGAGAATAATAATCTCCATAGAGAAGGGGATGTTAAGTTGGTGATTAAGGTTCGCTGATGCCTCCTCGGGATTAGAAATTCTGGGTGGGGTTATGCCAATTGAGTTCCAGCAGGCTTTCGCAAAATTGCATCTAAGGAATAGATGATAAAGAGTCTCCTCTCTTTGCCATAGGCAGTTCTCGCAAGAATAAGAATCCAGCTCCATGTTTCTCCTTCTCAGGATATCTCTTGTATTTAGCCTATTTTTAAGCCACAACCAATAGAAAACTCTATGCTTAGGCTGACATTTGCTTTTCCATAAGAGTCTGTATATAGGGTGAACCTGCGTCTGTCCCATAAAAAATCTGTAAGCTTTTTGAGAGGAGTAGTTGTCAGATCCCCAAATGTACCGCCAACGGTCGTGGGCGTCACTGAGGGCAATTTGTTCCCAAAACACCTGCAGCTCCAGGTATTGATCATATGCTTGTTCAGAGATAGGCAGATGAAAAAAACCAGCAAACTGCTCCTGCTCTTTAGCCTCTCTAATAGTCAATTTTGTGTTTTTGACAAAGGAGAATAGCTCTGGGAATTTTTGCCTCGGGATGCTCTGACACCACTGATCTTCCCAGAACGAAATTGATCTGCCATTGCCAATAACAGGGAGTGCCAGTCCCTTAAAGTTGGGAAGAAGCTTGATCATGCCCTTCCACCAGAAAGAGCCAATGTTTCTATGGCCAGGGAGACCACGGGACAAATAGTATTTATTCCAGACGAGATGCACCCAGGGTAAGTCACTGTTATTGAAAAATTTATGCAAGAATTTGATTAGAAGAGCCTCGTTCTGGGTTTCCAGGCGAAGAACCCCTAGCCCACCATTCACTTTCCTCTGAGTAACCGCATTCCAAGCAATCTGAGGCGGCTTCTTGGAACTAATGCCATTCCCTCTCCACAGACAGTGCTTCCTGAACATGTCAATTTGCTTAATGATGGTTTTAGGTATCTTGAGCGTGCACATAAAGAACGTTGGCAAGGCTGAGAAAACTGAATTTACCAATTCCAAGCGCCCAGCTTGAGATAGAAAATTTGAAGAGCAAGACAATCTCTTCTCAATCCTTTGAATAAGAGGCAAAAAGTGTTCCTTTCTGGGTTTCGCAAGGCCCAGAGACAAACCAAGATAGGTGAATGGCATTTCTCCAATCTGGCAATTGAGGGTATGGGAGAGGATCTCCATCTTGTCAGAAGGCACGTTTATAGAGTACATATTTGATTTATTATAGTTAACCTTCAGGCCAGTTGAAGAAGCAAAAGAGTTGAGGATTGCCTTGAGGAAGAAAAGTTGCTTAGGGCAGGCCTCCAAAATCAAAAGAGTGTCATCTGCATACTGAACAATCGGGAAATCCTGGTCACCAATATCCGGTAAAAGGAGCTTAAGAAGATTCCACAGCCTAGCTTTATTAATAATGCTCTGAAGAAGGTCAGCTGCCAAGACAAACAACAGAGGCGAAAGGGGATCACCCTGTCTAACACCTCTCTTGCAATGAAAGGGCTTACCAGGAACACCATTGAGTAACACCGAGGACGTGCCAGAAAGAAGGATGCTCCGAATCCAGTTGATCCATCTAGGACCGAAACCTTTGTGAGTCAGAACCTGAATAATCAGCTCATGTTCAACAGTGTCAAAAGCCTTTTCGAAGTCTAGCTTGAGCACAATGATCTCTTTTTTTGAGGAGTGGCATAAGTGAATGTATTCATAGGCCCAAGCCAAGCAGTCCTGAATAGATCTTCCCTTGATGAATCCATACTGGTTCTTGTGAATTAACCGAGACATGAACGGTTGCAGGCGGTTTGCCAACAGCTTCGTTAAGATTTTCATACTATTGTTTAGAAGTGAAATTGGCCTATAATCCCCCACCTTCTGTGGGTTCTCCATCTTTGGGATCAAAATAATGAAGGACCCGTTGATACTTCTAAGGCAGACCTCACCTTGATAGAATTTATCACAAAGATCATATAAATCTGGAGCAATGACATGCCAACACTTCTTGATGAAATTTGTATTGAAACCATCAGGACCAGGAGATTTATCCGAAGGTAATAGTTTTATAATGCTGTCAATCTCCAATTTAGTAAACGGGGAGTCTAACTCGTGAAGTTGCTCATTACTGGTTAAAAGTTCTGAGAGGTCAAAACCAATGCCTGAGAAGTCAGGCGATCCCAATCTGCACTTGAAAGCGTCCCAGAGGAGACCAGATTTATGTTCATGCTCGAAGAGGGTGATACCATTGTCGTCAGTCAAGGTAGCAATTGAATTTTTCCTGTGCTTAATGGTGGCATGGGCGTGGAAGAAGCGAGAGCAAATGTCTCCATCAGTAACCCACTTAATAGCCGCACGCTGCTTCCAGTAGATTTTCTGAATGTTAAGCAATTCGACCACCTTTTGTTGCAGAATTTCTCTGAAATTCCATTCCTCAATAGATAGATCCCGATGCTCTTCCATGTTGTCAATAAGCTCAATTAGCAGCTTGATGTTTTTCACCGTTTTATCAATTTTTGGCAGCGATCTCTGCCAATCTTTCAGAGCTTTTCGGACATACTTGAACTTGGCAGTCAGGTTTTTAGCTTTGTCAGGGAGGCTAGGGAGCCCATTCCATGTAGTTTGAAAAAGATTCATGAAACCATCCAATTCAAGCCAGAAGTTCTCAAACCGAAATAACTTAGGTTTAGGGATTCTAGACTTAAAGGAAACCAAACAGGGAACATGATCGGAGATGTCTCGCGGCATTGTCTTAGCATAAGAATCCGGATAGACGATCGACCATTCCTGAGAGATGAAAAACCAATCCAGCCTCTGAAGAAGGGGTTCCCGCTGTCTATTCGACCAGGTGTACATTAGCCCGTGGAGGGGAATTTCAATCAAATCTAAGTTGCTAATTGCTTCATTGAACTTCAGCATAAGGTTAATATCACCCCCAATCCTATTCCTGTCCTCTAGCCGACAGATTAAGTTGAAGTCTCCAACGAGAAGCCAAAGTTTGTCAGAAGGCATAGAGATATTATGCAACCAGTTGAGGAAATCAATTTTCCCATGAGGGGTACAAGGAGCATAAACATTTGTAATAATCCAAGAACAAGCCGACAAATTTGAAGTAAATTCCACTGACTGAGCATAATTGTTTTGAAAGATAACATTCCCCGAAAGCTTTGAGCTCTTCCAAATGATAGCAGATCCTCCCGAGTTCCCCACTGAGGGAACAAAAGCAAATGAGTCGAATTGAGCAGGACAGAAGTTTTTAAGGTAAGCTGAGTCAAAGAACTCCTTTTTTGTTTCTTGTAAACAAATAACCTCACAACCAGCATCCCGAATAGAACAACGAATAGCATTCCACTTAGTGGTAGAGTTAATTCCTCTAACGTTGTGGCTCAGCACAGACCACTCCAGAAAGTTAATAGCATTTAAGTTACTCATTGAGTAAACAAGTAGTTTTTTGGGACATAACAATACCCAAACCAGTGGGTAAAGCAAGATTCAGTCCACAAGCAGAATATTAACAAAACAGTAAAACAAGCACGCACAGGTGCTAGCCAAGCGTCCAGAAGACCTGCATGAACCGAATATAAAACCATGCACACCCAAAAGTTAATGGGGCCAACACCAGAGCCCAGACCACCCGCCGTCCACCTATTGCTTGTCTTGCTTATCTTCATCAGTTGAGTCATCAGTCCTTTCATCATCCAAATCCTTCCTGCCAACCCTCTGCTGACCAACAGATCCCACAACCGATTTCTTCTTCTTTAAACGATGCTCAGAAAGGTCATCCTCAGACAAATTACAGAACCTGGAGCCCAGATTCCGCAGCACCTTGGAGGATAGCGGGGGGGCATCGAAGTTATGTTGGCACATGAGGCAGTTCCTTTTTGGGCAGGCCCCATGTCTGAACCCAGCACGTGATTCTTTCAAGCGTTTGCTTCTTCTGAGTTCTGACTCCACAATGATTGGTGTCGGTCCATCACAACTGTCAGAATCCTTGGAGATCCCAGAAAGGACATCCTCTAGAGAGGAATCATTCGGACATTCCTTAGGGACGACAAAAGGGAGGGATTTCAATCCCGGCTCCTGCAGAGTTGGGGGAATTTCTGACAACAGAAAGGACTTCAACCAATTGAAGACATCAGGTTGAAGCAGATTCGAAAGGAAAAAAGGTGCCCACTTCTTAGGGATGTCCACTGAGTGGTCATCCAACCCAGCAGGAGCAAAGTATTTGGCCCAGAGCCTGGAGAACTGGGCAGATCCTTTTCTCTCCTTAAACATCTGGAATACAGGGTCGAGATGCCATTCCTGAGAGGACATGAAATTCATCTCTAAATTCTGAAAGTGATTATTGTTTGGCACGCCAACATGGGCCTGATGAGGTAGGACATCAATATCAGGGATATGGTCCACTTGAAGCACCGGTCCATCAACCTCCTGAGGCCCATTGAATGGGGCAGCATTGTTAGCAATCCCATCCCCAAGCAGCACATGTCCATTCTCAACAAAATGGCCATTCGGAAGGGGTGCAAGCTGTCCAGGACCAATGGAGCTATCTGACGACAAGCCAGAGTGCTGGTTACTGAGTTGTAGTTCGTCCGGCTGAATGGGTTGCTCATCTGGCAGGATGGGCTGAGGATCTTGCTGATTGGGCTGGACATTCACAATCCACTGATCCCAATCCCCCTGGCCAAAGTCATCCTGCTGAGCCGGCAGCTCTCCACCCGCAGGCTTCGGAGGGAAGTTTAGGTCAAGCCCAGCCGGAGGCATGGGCTGACCCAGCCCGAAGAAAACCAGGGGGAGCTGTTGGCCATCCTCGGGGGCCGGGGGAATGGGGTCCTCATCTTGAGCTTGCCTGCCAAGCATGTTTTGCTGAATAATTTCACATTGAACAGTCCAAGAGTCACCAGCAAAGCCCTCAGCCTCCGAAAAAACAATGAATTGGGGGACTTCTTCAAGTGAAGTGACACGAACACGAAGCAAAGTTCTAGAGACATTACTCCGATCCTCCTCCCAGAGAATCAGCCTTCCAAACGACCCAATGGTGGCCTGCAAGTACTCAGAAGAACGATAATCCAGCGGAAACCCCAGGAGCATAAGCCAACACTCGTGGTTGAAAAAAAGGGCCCGATGATTCCAGGCGTCATTATGACGGACCGCGGTGAAAGCAGCATCTAAATATTGCTGGGGGGCCAAGCAGAACCAAATTGTCATGCTCCAAAACACTACAAAACTGCACTATCACCTGCCCCAAGTGAGAGCGCTGAATGGCTCTAACACCGACCCTATGATGCTCAACAAGGTACTCTCTGACCACATCTCTGACCGCAGGGAACAAGACCTCGTGCTCAGGCAAAGGGTGAATATTGATAATCGCCCAGTCTTCATGCATTGGCGGTAATCACTGCGAGACTGACCTGACCATGATCCCATGATGTTGGACCACCGAGGCGCTGAAGCCTGGTGGTAGGAACAGCTCCAGGTCTACGCGCCGGTACGCCATTGCCAGATTTTCTGAGGATCGCCGGAGAGCCGAGAGCAAAGGAGCGGTTTGGGGTTTTGGTGAAGTGACACCCAGCGAGAGCTCCAAGGACGCTTCGGGCGCCTGTTCGTATATTTTTAATAAGACTGCCCTGGCGAATTCACCGAAGCAGGCAAAAGTGGGAGGGGTCCCACCCGTCAGGGACCCGGGGGGAAGGGCGGAACCAGGACCCGAAGTCCAAGAGATGAGACGACCCCTCCAAAAGGCAATTACTTTCGAAGGAAGGGAACGAAGAGAGGGGAAATCCAAATTCCGATTTCTTACTATTGCAGAACAATTCCAAATGCCCCTTGGCTTTACAAAACTGGCAGAGAAACGCTGAGGAAACCGTACCAAACAAATCCGCCCTCCCAAGGGTGGGGGGGCGAAAGGCCAGGCCCGGTCATGAAAGGTTTGTTTCGCAGAATGGGCCGCCAATGAAGCCTACGGGTCCTGGGGCGATCAGTAGTTGAATTTGAAATTGAAAAAGGGCAATCATCACGGCCCTGCCGCCCGCGTCCAATCATGCTTCCTTTATGCCTAGGAAGACCCACCGAAGGAGCAAGCCTGCGAAGAAGATCATGCGACGGGGTTCCCGAGGACGAAGCGGTGACAGGAAACCTTGAGCCCCGAGCTCCTGAGGAGGATCCCAATCTATTGAAGACAGAAATCCTCGGCGCATTCAAATTTCCAGCGAAGCAGAATGGTAGATTATGACGATGAATTGGGACAGCGTTCGCACCGGTCAACGGCGGACGCCTAACAATATCAGCGAACGAGATTTTTTTCCTGCCCTTAACAAACCACCAGTTGGCATTCTCCTCTTGAAGGAATAATCTGAATTCATAATTCCAATTTGGTCCACCAGAGTTCCACAGGTTGAAGAAAGCTTTGAATTCCGGACGAACAATGCATTTAGAATTATAAATGTGAAACCCAACATCCTTGGAAGAAACCGTGGAGCGGAAAACCCAGTCAGCAAGCGGGAAGACATTGAATCCCCTGGCAAAACCGCCTAAAGCAGCTTGAAGAAGGTGACCAACCGAAACCGAGTCGAGCTTGAAGATGCATCTACCAAACGAAACAACCAGCCAAAATACCGACGGAGAATTCGGACTTCCAGAGCACACAGGAGAGGAAAACCGGCGCCTAACATCAGCCTCAAATAACAAACCCGGCCGGAAGTCCAAACGTGACAAATCCATCACCCAGCACGAAGAAGACCAAGCGGGGAGGGGGGAGCGAAGAAGACCAAGAGGAGGGGAAAGAAAAGGCACAGAGTGCTACTCGCTCAGTACCTCGGAGCTAAGCACACCCACAGCGAGAGCACCTCCGTCATGCTCGGACGCCATGGAGCCGTCGTGGCCCTGAGCCGCCGGAGCGCCGGTTGACTGCTCGGCGTTGCAATGGTGTGACGGCCCACTTGTCATTGGCTTATGGGGTCTTCTTCTACCTCCATTTCAGCACGTGAACAGCAGGGAGGAGATTGGAGCTTTGGCTCCATGGCTGGGAAAGGGGGCCCTCGGCCTTGGGAGGGAGTTGTGTCGAGCTCCAAGCGCCTAGGCACTGCATGAACGGTGGCCGGTAGTGGGGAAGAAGGCAACCATGGGAGGAGCAGCGCCGGCAAAGAAGCTACGGAGGTCGGCCATGGCTGAGGATGAACGGATGTGGTTTTTCCTCACTCTGATCCTACTACTTGTTAGTCAAGTGAATTTTGTCTGCGGATTTGATTGAATCAATGACAAACAAGGGCATATTCCTATATGTTGCTGAAGAAAACATATCAGTACTGTGTCTCCAAATCCTGACAATATCACAGATCTTCAAGGATCCAATTCACAGCTCGATGTGCTATTCTAAACCACCATGATTGGGAGATATCTGAACAGTTGATGCCATCTTGTGGTAGATGCTCCTTCCGAAAGCAAGGTAAAGGTTCCAAATAAAGATGGACATGTACCACGTAACATCCTGTCCTTTGCTCTGCTAACTTATCCCAAGGTTATCTCTGGCCTCTGCTCTTTCAGCTTTCATCAGGCTCTGGTACAGTGTAGCGAACAAAGTCTTGCTCACTTGCCTTTATACTGGTAAAACTGCTCGGACGAGAATGAGACATTCAGATCATACTAGATAAATTTCTGTGCACGATGTTTTCTCCAGAGAAGCGGCGCACTTCCATTCTGAATTGCAGCAGTCACCACGCAAACCACTGCATAGCCATCAACAATGACTGACACCATCCACTGGTCGCACGGATTGCTCGGCGACGGTGGAGGCCAATGCATTGCAGACCTCATATATTGCCGAGTATTCGTCATGGTACGTGTCTCCGGCGAGGAAAATGTGCTTCCTGCTCTGCACTTCGACGGAGCTCCAGGCACGATCTTTCTGTAAGCCGAGCGCCCTCATCGCCTCGTGCGCGCCAGCCACGCTCTCCCACATCTCGCGGGCGGCGTACGTGTTCGCCACGACCAGGTACTTCCCGGCGTTTCCAGGCTGCAGCCGGAAGAACCGCCGCGCGGCGAGCTCGACAAACTCGACGTCTCCACCGTGCTTCCTGCAGGCGCCCAGAATGGCGCCCCATACCACGGAGTGCTCCTGGCAGTCCGGCAGGTTCTTGACAAGCTCGTAGGCGTCGTGTAGTCTGCCGACCCTCGCGAGCATGTCGACCACCGCCGCATAGTGCGGGCCCCTTGGCGTGAGGCCGTAGTCAGAGGACATGGAGGAGAAGCGCCTCAACCCCTCGCCGACAAGCCCTCCGTGCGCGCACGCCGAGAGCACGGCGAGGAACGTCACGTCGTTGGGCCGGAACCCACTTGCCGCCATCCGGTCGAAGAACGCCAGCGCCTCGTCGACGCGCCCCTGCTGGCCGTGCCCGGAGATGACCGCGGTCCACATCGTGACGTTCCGCTCCGGCGCGGCCGCGAACACGCGGCGCGCGTCCTCGGGGCAGCTGCACTTGAGGTACATGTCCACGAGCGCGCAGTTGGCGAAGACGTTGCCGCCCACGTCCGACTTGACCGCGACGCCGTGCACGCGGCGGCCGTGCCCCAGCGCGGCCAGCCTCGCGCACGCGCACAGCACCGACGCGAACGTGAACTGGTCCGGCGCCAGCCCTTCCGCGCGCATCGCGCTGAACAGCTCCACCGCCCGCTCCTGCGCCTCCGCGCTGCCGCGCGCGCACCCGGAGATCATGGCGTTCCACGCGACAACGCTCCGCTGCGGCATTCCGTCGAACATCTTCTGCGCGCATCCGAGGTGCCCGATCTTGGCATAGAAGATGAGCAGCTTGGTGGCGACGTACGCGCTGCAGCGGAACCCGGTGGCGACCATGCGCGCATGGATCCTCTTGCCGAGCCTCGGGTCCCTCCGGTTCACGCATTCTTGCAGCAGAAGCGCGTAGGTTCCAGCGCCGGGGCACACGGGACTCCGGCACATGAGGCTCACGGCCTTGGACAGGTGCCCGGTGATGCACAGGGACTTCAACGTTCGTGCCAGGCCAGCGGAACCCATGGTTGACGGAATTTGGAAACAGCACTCTTCTGGATCTTTGCTGATCTTATAATCTTATGTTTTTGCGATGCCAGATCCGGGATCAAACCTCGGTATTGGGTGGGCATATATAATATGAATTTTTCTCCACCGGCGAAGGCAATTTTGGTACTCCTATTGACGAGAGAAGCCGAAGGCCTAACAAGAAAACTAAGCTGCATTTACAACGGAACTCACCAGCAGTTACTTACAAGATCTAGCATATACAGCTGAAAACTTTTTGTTCCATTTCCTCTTCATCTTTTCCTGCTCCTATATTTCTCCCCCTCAGTTTCAGGGGTTCAGTCATCAGATCAGATATAGTACATCATACCCACCTCCAGCGTGGAGGCGTGCGGGATGGAGACGGCGTAGTTGGGACCCCGGCTGTTCCTCCGCAGGAAGTCGTAGCAGAAGTTGATCACGAACCGGCGGAGGAAGCTGGACCCGCTCTTCGCCTTCACGTGCGAGTGGCCCAGGATGAACGCCATGCCGGCCTCCCGCGCGTCGGACAGCTCCTGCAGCTCCTCCTGCACGCCGGCATTCGGCTTCGGGCTCGCTGCCGGCAGCACGAAACGCACCCGCTTCTTGGGGCCAACCACCGGGGGAGGAGTGGGCGACGGCGACCGTATCTCCCTGCTGGCCTGGGACGGGCCGACGGTCTTCTCCACTGTGGCCTCTTCCTCGAGCATGCGGATGCTGTTGGAGCGGACGACCGCCATGCGCTGCTCCTCCTCGTCGAACTCCTCGGGCATGCCGTTCAACTTGGACGACCCTGACCGGATGAACTCCGCGACGCTGCACACCAGCTCCTTCTCGAACTCAATGTCGTCCTTGTGGAAGTCGTGGTAGCCGTACCTGACGATGCACCGGTACATTCTGTACTGCTTCGGGCCGATCCTCCCAACGAGGAACCGCTCTTCAGGACGGACATGTGGTATTGGCACGTTCTTGATGCACATGAATATGAGTACCTGGTCATGGCCAACAATGGTCAATGGCAGGGTAAAAGTACTTCTGAAACCATGTCTGAACTTTGGACAAAATGGAATCATCGATCGATTGAACAAAAAGAACTGAGGCTACCTGGTGGAAGGCTGGTAAGTTGGTGACAAAATGCGAGAAGATTGCCGGGACGCCAGTTTCGAGCTCGGTGTGGATGAGGCCAATGCCGCGGACACGAACTATGCCGAGGTTCGGGCTGAGACCAAGGAGCCAGTTGATGGAGACCTTGCTCTGGACGTCAAACTCATACCTCTTGATGGTGCCATAGTGCCAGATGCACATTATCAAAATGAAGATGAAAGCAAGGACGATTGGGACCCAGGCCCCCTCCCTGAACTTGATGAGTGCCGCTGAGAAGTACAGTGCCTCAATGGTTCCAAAGAACACAATGAAGCCAATTGCCAGAAATATGCTCTTATGCCAGCACAAGACTATCACCAGGGACATCAGACACGTTGTGACCAGCATGACGGTTATAACAGCCAATCCTGTATAAAAATAACTAGTACATGTGAGATTGACAGCCATTACTACTCACTTTTAGTTCTCACCCGACAAAATTCGGTAGTTTAAATAGGCATACCTGATGCATTCCCCAAGTGTTTTGTGTTCCTGAAACCAATGGTTACAGCTAAGCACAGTATCATCAGAATCCAATTGATCTCAGGGATGTATATTTGCCCGTGTACTTTGGCAGATGTATGAATTATCTTCACCCGAGGAAAGCAGCCCAGAGAAGTGCACTGCTTGATCATTGAGAATGTACCAGTGATGACAGCTTGGCTTCCCACAACTGCTGCAAGAATAGCAATTGCCATAACGGGCCACCTAATTTTCTCTGAAATGGTAAATTGTAAACATTAACAATCAGCACGGAGTCTTATATCATGTTATTGTTCGCATCACTGATGATAAGAACTGACGAGAATAACTTGCCTGGCACAGACACATAGAATCCAATCCTATAGTCACTTTGCATGGTATGATGCTTACACAGATAAGCAGCTTGTCCCATGTATGCAAGGATCAATGCTGGATACACCATGCATGTAAAAGCAATCTGCCCAAGAAATTTTTATCAGAGAATACATCTCCATATACTCCTAGGATGGAATACAGAAAAAATAGTTCACAGCAGACATTTCTTCACCTGTATTGACAACTGGTTAAAATGCCCTAGATCGGCAAACATTGCTTCAGAACCTGAAAGATCGAAAGGGTCACCTTGTAGTAAGAGACACTCCAAAGATCAAGGGAAAAGGTTCATAAATGGTTTGCTGAGCACAATACCAGTTACGCATAACAGTATTCCTCCCAGGGACATCCAACCTCCTCTCTGTGTCTTCCTCAAGAACTTGTACATGTAATACGGAGATAATGCTCGATATACAGTGGGTTCCCAGTGAATAATATTGTAAACACCAATCACGCTTATACATAGGAGCCATGTGACCACTACTGGAGCAAAAATGAAGCCAACCCGGTGTGTACCATAGTGTTGCAGTGCAAACAGGCAAACCAGTATGATACAGGCAATAGGAAGTTCCACATCTGCAGATTCACATTAGCAGAACTTCATACAGTTAGAAGGGACTTGGAAGTTGGAACAGAACAGCACCTTATCTACACAAAAAGGAATCAGAATAAAGTAAAGTCATGCTTAACTTGACAAAGGAAAAAATTATTGATTTAAAAGTCAAGAATAAGGTCCTTTGCCTCACAATTTAGACCTTGACAAATGTGAACTTCTTTCAGCACAGGTGGCCCTTTTTCCCAGGTTCCTGAATCTTACTACGTGGTACCATCTTTCTGCCATCCCACTTTCATATACTAAAACATAACATCAATTTGGGTAGCATTACTTGAGAACCATTTTCCTTCCACTTTGACGAGTAGTTCAGTCTAAGACTGCTACCTAGTATACCTTGAAACAAGGTAATAGTTCCATGTATTGTAGCATGAATGCTGACCAAAAGTTCGATTTTGCTACACATAGAAACTGTCAGTATACATCACTACTAAAAGATCCATCATCTTTGATGATCTGTTCCTGTTCCTGGTCCCAGTTAAACAATTAAAGACCTTCCAGGATTAACTGTATACTACACCGCATCTTTTGATTAATCAGAGAGATAACTCGAGGTGATTGTGTTCAACAGTTCACACCCTGCCATTACAACTTCCGCGAACCAAATTGTTCAGTTACATGGCATCTGATTTGACCACCTTTTCCTATGAGAAACTCCAAATACCACAAATCCACCCTTGCTCACATCTCACAGTTAAGGAGTCGCTAAAACCAAGTCCGGAACACAATTGTATGATTGCATCAGGAAACTTTAAGGTGGACCCTGATGCATTTAACTAACAACTTGAATCGATGAACAGTACCTATAAAGCTACAAAGACAAATCTAGACTCAACAAATACAAAATCAATAGGAGGGCGATGATTGGATCCTTACACTTATGATGTTCCTTCTCCATGGACAGCTCCAGCCCGGAAACCGCAGAGAACACTGCAACAGCAGAGCAGCATGTCAGAATCAGAACTACACAGCACAGCAACACAGCCCAAACAAGTCGAGAGCAGTCCATCAGGCAAGGCGAAAGGCGTTCGTTGACTCACTCACCGGAGATGGCCGGCGTGAGCACACCGTCGCCGATCACCATGCAGGTGCCCACCAGCGCCAGCACGAGCAGCACACGCTGCAGCACCTTGTGCCGCTCCAGCAGCCTCCTGACGCTAGCAGCAGCGCCCCCGCCCAGCGTCACAGCATTGCCGTTCTGCGCCGTAGCCTTCTTGGTGCCACCGTCGGCTCCGTCCAAGAACTGGTCCTCGTCCCCGGCGGCGGTTCGTCCTGGCGGGAGGAGCGCGGCGCGCGCGTGGCGGCAGAGGAGGGAGTAGAGCGCGAAGGTGCCGCCTTCGCCGTGGTCGTCGGCGCGGAGGACGACGCAGACGTACTTGAGGAGCGGGACGAGCGTGAGCGTCCAGAAGACGAAGGAGAGCACGCCGAGGATCTCCTCGTTGCTCTCCGTGTGCTGGATGTCCTCCGCGAACGCCGCCTTGTACACGTACAGCGGCGACGTGCTGAGGTCGCCGTAAACCACGCCAAGGCTCTGGTACGCCAGGCTCAGCGTCATCCGCCATGGCACCCCGTTCCGTCCTCCCCGCTTCTCCTCCTGCGGGCACAGCACAGCCACACAAACAAAAGAAATCAGCACATTTCAGGACCGGAACCCTCCAAGATCGCAAGAAAACCGACGGACAAGGGCATTCTGAGATTCAGGAGCCACGGCGACGGCAAACAAGAGCCGCCCGACAAGATTGGACCTTCGAAACACCAGGCAACCCCGGTCCACCATACCTCGTCATCGGGAGGAGTGCCCGGCAGCGGCGGCGACGGCGGCGCCTCGGGATCCATGACAGGAGGGCTCTTCATCGCGGCCTCCACCGCCCGGTAACTCCGGTCTGCTCTTGTAACCGAAGAGAAGAAGAGAGACACTTGAGGACTAGTGGGGAAGTTGGGATTAGGTGAAGGTGACGGCGTCGCACAGCGGCCTCACCCCGGTTCTTGGTTTCTCGGGCGTTAGGAATTTGAGCAGGAGGCGTGACAGGATGTGATTCGGTGAGTATATTTGAAGGCCCTGAGGTTTTTAAGGTGGTCAAAGCAACAAAACAGGGGCAAGCTACATTGGCGTGAGGGACAACCAGAAACCGCAGGGGCCAGGCCGCCAGGGGACGGAGGAAGCGGAAGGAAGGAGACGAGAAGTGCAGAACGCGGGAGAGAGAAATAGAGAATATAGGGGTGACGAGTGGGGCACGAAGGCCTAGTCCAAAAACAGGAGATAATTAGAGAGAATACAATCTCTTTTTTTATGGTTAGTTTGACCATTTTATTTTTCTAAAGAATTTTTATTTTAAAGATAAATTAGTTTATTTTTTAAAATAAAAATCTCTTAAAATAGGATTACCAAATTAGCTTTTATTTAAAATTAAATAAGTAGTAGATTTTAGCATCACCAATCTGGTTTGATTCTGTAGCTTCCAAACTACTCCGAAGAGAAGAGACGAAGGGAGCATAAAAAAGAAGCGGAGAAAGTGGCGCTTTTCCCTTTTGCCAAAGGGCGTGTCCGGTTGCTTGGTGTGGCCCTCACGTCCTTAGAGCAACTTCAATAGTTATGTAAATTTTAGCTCTCTAAATCACATATTTAAGAAGTTGCTAAATGGCTTTTGGAGTAAAAAAATGTGAGTTCTCCAATAGTTCTCTAAATATAGGTTGTAATTTTGTTTTATATTTATCCACATAAAAAATAAGTCACAAAAACTATATAATGCAGTCAACATTTTTGTTTAGGGAGTTGTTAAAGGGTTGTCAAATGTAGAGATAAAATGAGGTTAGATGACAAGTTGTTAAATTTAGAAAGTTCATTTAGAGAACTGTTGGAGAATAGTTTTCATGTTAACTACCTAAATTATTGATTTAGGGAGTCTTTTAGAGAACTACTGGAGTTGCTCTTATGCCAGAAGTCTTCTAAAATCTTACTCTGGTCTAATAAAAACTATTTAGATTTTCTCTTCTAAACTTTCAAGCTCTAATAATTATAAAGTGATTCTATCTCTAAAAGTTTTAAAGCACTTTAGTTTAGTTTTTAAGCTCTCTAATATAAGATAGACTAAAAATAAGAGGCAACTTTATAGTTTAATGAGTACTAATTTTTAGTCCCTCTACTTTATTCTATTTTTATCTTTAAATTGCCAAATAAGTAAACTAAAACTTTATTTTAATTTTCATATTTAACAATTTAGGAACTAAAATATAATAAAATGTAGAGGTTAAAAATTAGTCCTTATAAACCAAACATCCCCTTAGATTGTTTGTATAGAGCTTTAATTACAAAGTTAAGTTTCGATTAGATAATCTAAACAGACTTTAAATTACCATTTATCGGGTTATTTGCATAAAAATTGGTTTCTATATCTTTTTGCTCTCTGATAGTTTTATATATCTTATTGTACTTTTAGTATACTTTAGAGGATCATTTTCTTTTTTTTAATTCTTGACAGGCACAAATCTGAAATAAAAGGCCGGTATATTTATATAACCAAATAAAATTGTTAGAGAATATTTTTTCACACAAATCTCTATTCATATCAATTAATCAAAAAGATATAAAGAGTCGCTTGTAGTTGCTCTCATCTCTATCATTGCAAATACTGGATACCCCTTCCTATAGGTTATTATAGGTAACATTTATTATGTAAAACAGATGATAGCACCTTTAGATATAATAAACAAAATAATAAAGAAGTGAAAATTATATAGTCAAGAAAAAGCGTTTTTTGTTGTTAATAAATTTCTACTCTTATAAAGCAACAATTTTTTCTGGTTTCCATCGCTGTCTATTTTATAAAAAAAAATCTTACAGCGAATCAAAGAGTAGACCACTGATCATCAATAGCTTCAGGATCATTATATAATATATAAAATGAGTAATGATCTTTTGTATGATTATCTAGTCATATTAAAGAATCAAACAGTTTTACTAAAGTTATATATGAAAAAAAAAATGTGGGTCATGTCTTTTAAGTAAATTCTTTGTCCGCCAGTGTATGGAAGTTGGTCTATTCCTTTTTGAATTCGATATGGATCTATATATTTGAGTGGTGTTAAATGATAGTTGTAGCTTTCACATGACATGTATCGTTAAACGCAATAATGCATGGTGGAGATTTAGACAATTTTGTTTATTGCGAGAAGCTTCATGTGGGGCAGACGTTTCCATGGTAGATTATACTACCTTTAAAGTACATCTGCATGCGATCATTTTGCTATTAGTGCATCAAAGTACGATTGGAACGTGTTATTTTACCATCAAAGGCGATGTTGCTCCGAGACACAGAGCATCCTATAGTTTGTTAAAAAAAAACTATTCTGACCAAATACTTCAATAGAAGAGATTCCCGAAAGAAAAACCTGTAATATAGAAAGGGTTCTATGTAAAAAAAGGTAAAAAACACCATAAAATTAAACTTTGATTAACATTTCAATCTAGCAAGCATGTGTGAAATTTCCGTATCATTGCATTTATTCTGTTGATTTAACATGTTATTGTCTTATTAGGAATACATGTTTTAAGACGACGTATTTTACTATTACTTATAGTTTTCATATTATTATTGTTAAAAAACGGTTGAGCAAAGCACGTCTTTCATAGAAATACCGTATAATTAAAATATAAAAAAATTAAAAACTTCATAAATCTATAGAAGCAATTTTTCATAGAAATATTGTATAATTAAAGTATCAATTTTTTTAAAACTTCAAAAATCTATAGACGTATTTTATTATAATATATTAAATTTTAAGTTATAGTTCATGCTAAGAGATAAATAAAGAAAATTTTATCTAATACGAAGAATTAAAAATGATGATTTTTCTCTTTTTTTTACATGGATGAGTTAGAACTTGTAATTTGATATATTGATAGAGTGGATAATAAAAATACATCTATATTTTTTATTTTTTTAAACCAATTCTTTAATTGTATAAGTTTGATTGCACAATGATTTTTATATCGTACTACAAAATTTTAATGAAGCTGAGTTTTGGCGTCGATTGAACTTATATGTGCTTACGACACTCCTAGCCCTGAAGCTACCTACTGGTTTCTATAGCAAAAAACGCCACCAAGAAACTACAGCACCCAACGCAATATCTGCTCACGTGAACCCAACCCACACAGAAATCTGACTTGAAATTTCCGCTGAGACTGGCTTGATTTCACAGTGGTTTGATTTATATTTCAAACTAGGATTCATTTATACTTTGGATTTTTCATGTGAAATTTCTCAAAAACTAATGTTGCACGAATGGCACTGTCCGAAATCAGTTGTTCGCTCGCTCTAAAATTGGGATTCTATTCTACTCCTGTGCTGCCAAGGGTGGCACATCTATAGCTGTGGGCGTAGAGAATCAGGCCTCAACGCATCGGTGGACCTCACGCACGTTTCCCCCCACCCTCGGGCATCCTAGCCACTGGAAAACAACGCAACAACTGCTCTGTGGCCCCCACGGAAACCCGCGATGTGGGCCCGACTATTCAGGAAGCGCCGAAGCGAGACTAGAAACGCTGTCCGTGTCGGACTGACTGATCTGGTGATCCGGCCGGCGTGCCGCGTGCACAGCGCAGCGCAGGACCCGAGGGGTGATCTGCGCGTGCGCTTCTCGCCTGCCGCTGCCTCATCGCCCGCCCGCTGTCGCCGCGTGTGGCGCCCGCGTCGCGGTCGCCGCGGACCCACCCAGGCGTCCCAGCCCGGCGTTCACCTCGACGCTCGAGCAGCCGCGTTCGACGCCCAGCCACGACGCGTTACTGGTGGCGTTTTCTCTTGTCGGATCAGGGTCAGGTGCCATGGCAGATTCTCTCGGCCGCCTCCGGCGGACGATGGCGACGGCGGCGCAGGGTGCCGACCGAGCCAGTCCTCGGTGATATCTTTCATGGGGCTGTGGGTCCTTAAATATTGCTTCGGTGGTCGGCAATGCTATCAGGCTGACATATGGAGTGATAGGAAAAAAAAACATCACAAGCCCAAACCAGGAATGAAAAATAAGCTCAAGACTCACGAGCCGGCTCGAGCTCGGAGTGGCTCGGCTCGTTCGAGGCTGAGCTTGTTTTTTCAGTGAGCCGAGCCGGCTCGCGAGCCGAGCAAAAATGATTAATTTATAGAATAATAATGAATATTAGATAATTTTATAGATAATAGCTCATTTTTTAGTCTTTGATGATGAATATATTATAATTTATAATTTAAATTACTCATAATGTTGAACGATGATTCTATATTTTAAATTTATATAATGTTAATTCACTAAATAATGCAACAAAAAGTACCAGAATATGGCTCGCGAGCGGTTCGGCTCGCGAGCCAATGTCGAGCCGAGCCGAGCCTCTTTTGCCAGCTCGTGGAATGGACGAGTCGAACAAGCCAAGCTCGTTTACGCACCGAGCCGAGCAGAGCTGGCCCCAAACCAGCGAGACATATTATTGACTAGAAAAAAACGGCACAAGGTTTGCCACGGTTTTTATTAGATAATAGAAAATAAAACTATATAAAAGTAATTTGTCGGGTACCATAATTAGGGGTACCCCCAACGCTCCTAATTACGGCTGGTAAACACCCTCTGACCAACTGACGGGTGCGGTTCAAGTCAAGGCTTCGTCTACCCAAGGGACACGACCTCACCCGAGCCCAGCCTTGGACTGTAGCAGTAGTCCCAGACGAGTTCACGCCTCGCCCGAGGGCCTCCTCAGGCAGCTGACGCCTTCCTCAGCTCTCCCAAAGCCCGGCTCGGGTAGGCTTCGTTGTGAAGCAACCTTGGCCGGACCGCCTCACCAACCGACCGCTTCGCAGGCGCATTCAATGCAGGGGACACCTGACGCCGTATACTGACACACGAGCCTCAGTCGACCAGGCCGAAGTGACCGCAGTCACTTCGCCCCTCTCTTTTCCTGTCCGATATGACGGGAAAACAGCACCGCCCGTCTCGCTCCGACTGCCGTGCCAACCACCCAGGCGAAGCTGACAACAAGTCACAATCAACCACCGAGTTCGGTCTCGGGCGCAACAGGAAGCTCCGCCTCGCCCGACCTCAAGCTCCGGCCTCGGGAGGAGGTCTCCGCTTTGCCCGACCCCCAGACTCGGCCTCGACCTCGGTCTCGGGAGGAATCGCGTCCTCGTCCGGCCCCGGCCTCGGCCTCAAGAGAAGTCTCCGCCTCGCCCGACCTTGGGCTCGGACCGACCGCGCCAACAGGGGATCCATCATTACCCTATCCCTAGCCAGCTCAGGCTACAAGGAACAAGACCGGCATCCCATCTGGCTTACCCCGGCGACGGGTAATGATGGTGCCCCGCGTGCAACCATGACGCCGGTGGCTCTCAGCCCCTTACGGCAGCAAGGAGACGTCAGCAGGATCCTTGCCGCGCTGCCAGCTGTGCTTCTACAGGGCTCAGGTGCTTCTCCGACGGCCACGCTATCACGTGTACAGGGCTCAAGCTCTCCCCCGACAGCCACGTTGGCATGTACACAAGGCTTAGGCATCTCTCTGCCGGACACGTTAGCGCATAGCTACACCCCCGTTGTACGACTGGACCCTCTCCTTGCGTCTATAAAAGGGAGGTCCAAGGCCATCCTAGAGGGGGGTTCGCGCGGGGGAAGGAGTGGACGAACAGGCTCCCTCTCTCTTTCTCTCCCTCTCGCGACGTGCTTGTAACCCCTACTACGAGCGGCACCGCTAGTGCAGGATAATACAAGGCTTGCCCCACCTCTTGTGTTCCATCCCGCACAACCCATCTGGGCAGGGGCACGCAGCGACAATCTCACTCGTCGGTCTAGGGACCACCCGGGTCCGAAACGTCGATAGTTGGCGCGCTAGGTAGGGGCCTGCTACGTGTTGACGAACGCCTTCCCGTTGAGTTCCAGATGGGGAGTCTTCAGCAACCTCTTCAGCCCGAGACGGTGCTCCGCTTTGGGAGTCTCGAGTTCATGTCCCTCGACGGCAGCTACGACATGGTACTCCTCCCCTCGCGGCGTGACGACAGCGACGGTCTTCGACTCGCCCGGCGCCGGCGAGCTCGGCGACAGCATCTCCCCGTGGCAGAAGAGGAGCACTCCGGTCGTCCCCGCCACCCTCCTCGCCGGAGGAGGCGGAGACGGGGCAACCATGGCCACGCAGGAGGCGGCACCTTGTCAGCTGTCGCACTAGAGCGAGTCAACGACGCCGGCACTCCCCCGAGGGACATGTCGGGCATTGTCCTCGCACCTGAGACGACGGTAGGTGTCACTTCCCCGCAACGTGTCAACCCCAAGCGGACTGATGACGCCAGCACCCTCGCGAAGGATCTGCTGGGTGTTACCCTCGTACCTGAGATGACAGTGTGCTCCGCCCCCGACGCGACTTCACCACCGTCCATCAACCAAGAGGTACCGTCCGTTTTCCATCCCGTACTCTTTCGATTCAGCTTCGATCCACCTAGCGACCCCGCTACGGTGAGCGCCTTCGTAAGGGCGTATCCAAACCTTCTGGGGTACCATATGTGGTCGACCTGGGACCGACTGACAACTGTCTCAACCTTCGGGCCGGCAGGTTCCGAGGAAGAGGACGACCTCGACTTCGGTTGGGAATTCTCTGGCCTCAATGACCCCAGTGCCATGCGGGACTTCATGTCCGCATGTGACCACTGTCTCTCCGATTGTTCCGACGATGGCCACGGCCTTGACGACGAGGGTTACGGCTCAAGTCACGAATGTTTCCACGTCGATCAGGGAGATCACAATGAAGGCAACCACCTCGGTATGCCAGAGGTTGACGATCCCCCTGGGCCCGCATCTCGCGTTGACATCCCGCGGGAGCTAGCTGTGGTCCTAGTCCCTGCGGGGGGTCGGGACATACAGCTCGAGCAAATCCGTGAGATGCAGGCCCGGGTCGACGGGGAAGCAGGTCGACTTGTGCAGCTCCGGCAGAACATCGAACAGGAGTGGGCAGGCCGGACACTCGCCGGAGGAGCCTGTCATCAGGCCCAAGACGTCCAGCGCCGCATCATCGACAATGCCAGGGCAGCGCTGCCCCCGGCCGTCAGCGGGTCCGGCCAGGACCTAGCTGCAGCGGCGATGCTACTTCGAGCCATGCCGGAGCCATCCACCACAGAGGGACGGCGTATCCAGGGCAAACTCAAGGATCTCCTGGAAGGCGCTGCGGTTCGATGAGCCGAGAGCTCTGCCTCCCGAAGGCGAGCCGACCCCTCGAAGCATCACGCGGTGTCCTCCCGATGCATGCAGGAAGCCTCGGTCCATCCCGAGCGCACGCGGGTCGAGGCGCCTGCTGCCCAGGATCGCCTCGGCGACAAGCGCCACCATCTCGACCGTCGAGTCCGCCTCGACGAGAAGGTGCGCCGAGGCTACCATCCCAGGCGTGGGGGACGCTGCGACAACGAGGAGGATCACAATCCTTCGCCTGAACCACCCGGTCCGCGAGTCTTCAGCCGGGCCATACGATGAGCGCCGTTCCCTACCCGTTTCCGAGCCCCGACTACCATCACCAAGTACTCGAGGGAGACGAGGCCGGAGCTATGGCTCGCGGACTACCGACTGGCATGCCAGTTGGGAGGGGCGGATGGTGATAACCTCATTATCCGTAATCTACCCCTTTTCCTCTCCAACGCGCCCCGAGCCTGGCTGGAGCATCTGCCTCCTGCGCAGATCTCCGACTGGGATGATCTGGTCAAGGCTTTCGCGGGAAACTTCCAAGGCACGTATGTGCGCCCTGGGAACTCGTGGGATCTCGGAAGCTGCCGCCGGCAGCCAGGGGAGTCCCTCCGAGAGTACATCCGGCGGTTTTCGAAGCAGCGCACCGAGCTGCCCAACGTTACCAACTCGGATGTCATCGGGGCTTTCCTCGCCGGCACCACATGCCGAGACCTGGTGAGCAAACTGGGGCGCAAGACTCCCACCAGTGCGAGCGAACTGATGGACGTCGCCACCAAGTTTGCCTCGGGTCAGCAGACGGTCGAAGCCATCTTCCGAAAAGACAAGCAGCCTCAGGGAGAGCCGAAGAAAGACGCCCCCGAGGCGTCCGCCCAGCGGGGCATGAAGAAGAAGGCCAAGAACAAGTCGCAAGCGAAGCGCGACGCCGCCGACGCAAATCTCGTCGCTGCGACCGAGCACAGGAACCCTCGGAAACCTCCTGGAGGGGCCGGCGCGTTCGACAAGATGCTCAAAGAGCCGTGCCCCTATCACCAGGGTCCCATCAAGCACACCCTCGAAGAATGTGTCATGCTCCGGCGCTACTTCCATAAGACCGGCCCCCAGCGGAAGATGGCAAGGGCCATGACAACGACAGGAAGGAGGGCGACAAGGAAGAGGAGTTCCCGGAGGTCCACAACTGCTTCATGATCTACGGCGGGCAGGCGGCGAACACCTCGGCTTGGCACCGCAAGCAGGAGCGCCGAGAGGTCTGCTTGGTGAAGGTGGCAGCGCCAGTCTACCTAGACTGGTCCGACAAGCCTATCACCTTCGACCGAGGCGACCACCTCGACTTCGTGCCAAGCCTAGGAAGGTACCCGCTCGTCGTCGATCCGATCATCGGCAACGTTAGGCTCTCCAAAGTCCTCATGGACGGAGGCAGCAGCCTTAACATCATCAACGCCGAGACCCTGGAACTCTTGGGGGTTGATCGGTCTGAGGTCCGGGCTGGTGCGGCACCCTTCCACGGGATCGTGCCTGGAAAGCGTATCCTCCCCCTCGGATGGATCGACTTACCCGTCTACTTCGGGACTCCCTCCAACTTCCGAAAGGAAGCTCTTACCTTCGAGGTCATCGGGTTCCGAGGAACCTACCATGCGGTGTTGGGAAGGCCGTGCTACGCCAAGTTCATGTCCGTCCCCAACTACACCTACCTCAAGCTCAAGATCCCGGGCCCGAACGGGATCATCACCGTCGGATCCACGTACCGCCACGCGTACGAATGCGACGTGGAGTACGCTGAGGCCCTCGCCGAGTCCGAGGCCCTCATCGCCGACCTGAAACGCCTCTCCAAGGAGGCCCCCGACGCGAAGCGGCACGCCGGCAACTTCGAACCAGTTGAGGCGGTCAAGTCCGTCTCTCTCGACCCCAGCAACGATGCCAGCAAGAAAGTCCGGATCGGCTCTGAGCTCGACCCCAAATAGGAAGTAGTGCTCGTCGACTTTCTCCGTGCAAACGCCGAAGTCTTTGCGTGGAGTCCCTCGGACATGCCCGGCATACCGAGGGATGTCGCCGAGCACTCACTGGACATCAGAGCTGGAGCCCGACCCGTGAAGCAAACCCTGCACCGTTTTGATGAAGAAAAGCGCAGGGCCATAGGCGAGGAGATCCACAAGCTACTCGCGGCAGGGTTCATCAAAGAGGTATTCCATCCCGAATGGTTAGCTAACCCTGTTCTTGTAAGGAAGAAGGATGGGAAATGGAGGACGTGTGTAGACTACACTGGTCTAAACAAGGCATGTCCGAAAGTTCCCTACCCTCTACCTCGCATCGATCAAATTGTAGACTCCACTGCTGGGTGCGAAACCCTGTCATTCCTCGATGCCTACTCAGGCTATCACCAAATCAAGATGAAAGAGTCCGACCAGCTCGCGACTTCTTTCATCACACCTTTTGGCATGTACTGTTACACTACAATGCCATTTGGTTTGAGGAATGCAGGCGCCACCTACCAGAGGTGCATGAACCACGTGTTCGGAGAACACATCGGCAGAACAGTCGAGGCTTACGTCGATGACATCGTTGTCAAGACGAAGAAAGCCTCCGACCTCCTCTCTGACCTTGAAACGACATTCAAGTGTCTGAGAGCGAAAGGCGTGAAACTCAATCCCGAGAAGTGTGTCTTTGGAGTCCCCCGAGGCATGCTCCTTGGATTCATTGTCTCCGAGCGGGGCATCGAGGCCAATCCGGAGAAAATCACGGCCATCACCAACATGGGACCGATCAAAGATTTGAAAGGAGTACAGAGGGTCATGGGATGCCTTGCGGCTCTGAGCCGCTTCATCTCACGCCTTGGCGAGAAAGGCTTGCCTCTGTACCGCCTCTTAAGGAAGACCAAGCGCTTCACTTGGACCCCCGAGGCCGAGGAAGCCCTCGAAAACCTTAAGGCGCTCCTTACAAATGCACCCATCTTGGTGCCCCCCGTAGCAGGAGAAGCCCTCTTGATCTACGTAGCCGCAACCACTCAGGTGGTCAGCGCCGCGATCGTAGTCGAGAGACGAGAAGAAGGGCATGCACTGCTCGTACAGAGGCCAGTCTACTTCATCAGCGAAGTGCTATCCGAGACCAAGATCCGCTACCCGCAGATCTAGAAGTTGCTCTACGCAGTGATTCTGACACGACAAAAGTTGCGACACTACTTCGAGTCTCATCCGGTGACTGTGGTGTCATCCTTCCCCCTGGGGGAGATCATCCAGTGTCGTGAGGCCTCGGGTAGGATAGCAAAGTGGGCAGTGGAGCTCATGGGCGAAACACTATCATTCGCACCTCAGAAGGCCATAAAATCCCAGGTCTTGGCAGACTTCCTGGCTGAGTGGACTGACACCCAGTTGCCAACAACTCCAATCCAACCCGAGCTTTGGACCATGTACTTCGATGGGTCACTCATGAAAACAGGAGCAGGCGCTGGCTTGCTCTTCGTTTCACCCCTCAGAAAGCATCTTCGCTACGTCATACGCCTCCATTTTCCGGCATCAAACAGCATGGCCGAGTATGAGGCTCTGGTTAACGGGCTGTGCATCACCGCCGAGCTAGGGGTCCGGCGCCTCGACGCTCGTGGCGACTCGCAGCTTGTCATCGACCAAGTCATGAAGAACTCCCACTGCCCTGACCAGAGGATGGAAGCCTACTGCGACGAAGTCCGGTGCCTGGAAGACAAGTTCTACGGGCTGGAGCTCAACCACATCGCCCTACGGTACAACGAGACTGCGGATGAGCTGGCGAAGATAGCCTCGGGGCGGACGACGGTTCCCCGGACGTCTTCTCCAAAGACCTACATCAACCATCCGTCAAGATCGACGACACGCCCGAGCCCGAGGAAGCCTCGGCCCAGCCCGAGGTACCCTCGCCTGAGCCCGAGGAGGCCTCGGCCGAGCCCGAGGTACCCTCGGCCATCAAGGAGGAGGCCTTGCCCGTCGAGGGGAACAGAATGGGGTCACACCAGATCCGAGCTGGCAGACCCCGTACCTGGAATATCTCCTCCGAGGAGAGCTTCCCCTTGACAAGACCGAAGCTCGGTGACTGGCTCAGCGCGCCAAGTCGTTCGTCTTGCTGGGTGATAAAAAGGAGCTCTATCACCGTAGCCCCTCGGGCATCCTCCAACGATGCATATCCATCGCCCAAGGACAAGAGTTGTTGCAAGAAATACACTCGGGGGCTTGCGGCCACCATGCAGCACCTCGAGCCCTCGTCGGGAATGCCTTCCGATAAGGTTTCTACTGGCCAACCGCAGTGGCCGACGCCACTAGGATTGTTCGCTCCTGCCGGAGGTGTCAATTCTACGCAAAGCAGACACGCCTGCCCGCTTAGGCCCTGCAGATGATACCCATCACCTGGTCATTTGCTGTGTGGGGTCTAGACCTCGTCGGTCCCTTGCAGAAGGCACCCGGGGACTTCTCGCACCTGCTGGTCGCCATCGACAAATTCTTCAAGTGGATCGAGGTCCGACCCTTGACCAGCATCAGGTCCGAGCAAGAGGTGGCGTTCTTCACGAACATCATCCATCGATTCAGGGTCCCAAACTCCATCATCACCGACAATGGCACGCAGTTCACCAAAAAAAAGTTCCTGGACTTCTGCGAGGACCACCACATCCGTGTGGACTGGGCTGCCGTAGCTCACCCCATGACGAATGGGCAGGTGGAGCGTGCCAACGGTATGATTTTGCAGGGACTCAAACCGAGGATCTACAACGACCTCAACAAGTTCGGCAAGCGATGGATGAAAGAGCTACCCTCGGTGGTCTGGAGTCTGAGGACGATGCCGAGCCGTGCCACGGGTTTCTCGCTGTTTTTTCTAGTCTATGAGGCTGAGGCCGTCCTCCCCATGGACTTAGAATACGGCTCCCCGAGGACCAAGGCGTACGATGACCGAAGCAACCGGATCAGCCGAGAGGACTCGCTGGACCAGCTCGAAGAGGCTCAGGACGTTGCCTTACTACATTCGGCACGGTACCAGCAGTCTCTGCGACGCTACCACGCCCGAAGCGTTCGGCCCCGAGGCTTCCAAGTGGGAGACTTGGTGCTTCGTCTGTGACAGGATGCCCGAGGGCGCCACAAGCTCACTCCTCCCTGGGAAGGGCCCTTCATCATCGCTAAGATTTTAAAGCCTGGAACATACAAGCTAGCCAACGACCAAGGCGAGGTCTACAACAACGCTTGGAACATCCAATAGCTACGTCGCTTCTACCCTTAAGATGTTTTAAGTCGTTCATGTACCTCGTTTTCTTTACATACATGAAGTCTAACCGTTAAGGAAGGGTGGGCCTTGCCTCAGCAAAGCCCGACCCTCCCTTGGGGGCTAGAAGGGGGGAACCCCCTCTATGTCAAAATTTTCCTCGGAAAAAATTTTCTACCAAAACGACCTTTTGTGCTTTCGACTTCTGTATCGATAGCAGGATCCTAAAAACGACGAGAGTACACGTAAGCGGCAAGGCCGACCGAGCCGAGGGACTCCTACGCCTCTGGGATATGGATACCCCACTCGTCACCTTCCGCGAAAAGTAACTCTCGCTCGCACAAGTGGTTCTGCTACCAACGAACAAGTCATGGCGCACGAAACAAGAGAAAAGAAAACGCAGCTTTATGATACGACGATGAAAGTGTTTAGGCCTCGGCGACCGCAAAGAACACACGCATGCTACAAATAAACTGCTCCAGCAGGATCAGGCATCAGCAGGGGAAGTAGTTGCGCCCTCGGCACCGTTTTCGCCTTCGGCGAGGTCTGGCCCAGCCTCAGACGACGACGCGGGCGGAAGGATCTCCACCTCGAAGGAGGAGGCCAGCACCGCGCTCGGGCCCTTGGTGGCCGCGTCAAGCCTCTGGACCTCGGCTAAGGCAGCCTCGTCTTCGTCGGGTAGACAGTACTCCTCGCTGACCCGCTCCAAGTCCACGTCGTAGTGGGAAGCGAGCACGACGAAGGCCCGCCTAACGCCGTGGTGCAGCGCCCCGCGGAGTCTGCTGCACACATGGCCGCCCAAGGCCCGCAGATGACTCTGGGGGGAGCTACCCGAAGGGACGTCGTCAAGGTCAAAGGCTCGACAAAAGCCCGAGATAGCCTCGGACATAGCCACACGGTCGGCCTCATTCTGCTCAACCGCCAGGGCGTGCGCCTTGACGGACTCATTAAGAGTCATCTCGAGCTCTGCAGATAGCCGATCAAAATTCTTCAGACACGAGTTGAAGAATGAAGCTGAATTGAAGTCGCAAAGCAGGCGAAACATACCTTCAGCCCGGGCACGCTTCTGCGAGGCCATGACTTGGGCAGACTGGGCAGATCCGACGGCCACAGCCAGGTCCACCGCAAGGGCCCCGGCCCGAGCAGACACCTCGGCCAGCTGACCCTCAAGGGCCTCAGCCCGGCCCGCGGCCTGGGCAGCCTGGCTCCGAGATTGGTCCCACTCGTCGATGGCCTGGCCAAGCTCCAACTACCACTGCTGGGCCTCCGTCCGTGCCAACGCCGCCTCTGCCCGCGCCGCCGCTGCCTCCGCCTTCAGATCATCACAGAGCAGCCGAAGGTCCGCCAGCTCGGTGCTCTGTTGGGCAAGGCGCTCATTAGCTTTGGCAAGCGCGACCCTCTGGGACCGCAGCGAACCCCAGATGCCGCTCTCGCAATGGATGAACAGTGACTTGGCGGTGCTTACATCCGCCAGTTCCTGTTTAAGGAAGACAAGGTATTACAAAGAATGCCTTGGCCACGCAAGGTATGCACCTGAAATCCTTACCTGGGGGACCCTGGGAACGTCCCTGGAAAGGATCTCCATGGTCGACCGAAGCGACCCCATCGCCGCCTCGGCATACTCGTGGAGCTCATCCCGAGACTGCTCCTCCCGCTCATCGTTGTGGACGAGGAGGGGTTTCGAGGCGCCGCGGCTTCAGAACTGGAACGCCTGCCCACACCACTCATTGGGGTTGCGCTGCGTGGGGATGAGGACGCCACCCCCCGAGAAGGGCCGCGATGTTGTGCGCTCCTCCGCCAAGGCGTCGGGTTCCCCTACAGTCGACACGTCGGGCACCATCTCCATCGACGCGCTGGGCTTCCCCTCGGCTAAGGTGGCAGGTTTCTGGTCGCCGACCTCGGCAACAGCGTTAGCCCCCACCTCAGGGCCAAGAACGGGGAGGTCGGGGACGACCGCGAGCGGCAACGCCCCAACCACCCCAACATCGGGGGCGGTGGACGGCTCCGCGGGCGAATCAGCAACGACCGCGGCAGGGGTCGACGCCGGCACCGACGACACGTCAGGCGGGCTCGGGGCCACGGTCGCGTCAGCAGCCTCCCCCGGCACGACGACCGCCCCGACGGAGGGGTCGGCCTGGGAGGCTTGCCCCATGGCAGCTCGTGCCGCCTAGGCCCCCTGCTCGAGAGCATCCTGTGCGGAGGACAGCCAAACGGATGGCGCGCCGCGACACCGGCTGCAGAAGTCGGCGCCGTCTTAAGGGCCTTCATGGGGGCCAGGCCGGTTAGGCCCTGCCTCCGCTTGCTGAAAGGAAGAAAGAAAGCAAGTTCAAGACACGCGACGAAAGAGGCCAAAACAGAGGTGTTCTCAGGAACTTACCTGCTCCGGACCAAGGCCAATCGTGCCTGCGGGGAGGCCCCTCGGGCCTCGGTCCCCGCAGGCACTGCCAAGGGTTGCCCCGCTACCGACTTCGGCGCCGCTCCCACCTCGGGTGCCCGAGGCACCGAAGGAGCGACCTGCCCAGGCGTCGCCTCAGCGGACGGAGGATCAACCTCCTGCGCAGCCAGCGCGGGCGTTTGATCTTAGGGGACAGAGGGGTCAGGTGCCCCCTCGGCCTGCCTCCGCTCCTCGGACTGGGACCTTGATGTCCCGGCCTCGGGCACTGATGATACCAGCCCACTTTGAGGCTGGCGCGGCAACCCCTGGCCCAGCCCCGGGTCCGGGCTGAGGCCAAGATGGGCCGCCATGTTGTCGTCCTCGTCATCATTATCGTCATCATCGTCGTCGGGCGTCTCCGGCGACGGCTCCCTCGGGAGCCCATCCCTCTCTTGCCTCCGACGACGCTTCTCTAAGGCGTCCCGAGCTCGCATCCGCTCACGAGCCCGAGCCTTCTCTGAGTCTTTCTTCTCCTTCTTCTTCTCCACGGCGACCCTCCGCGTGGCTCGGTCCACCGCGTCCTCCGGGACCGGCGGTAGGGCAGGTTTATAAAAGCTTAACTCCTGGGGAAGAGCAAAGATCCCAACAGTGGGAATCGAAGGCAACTCGGCGCAATACAGGAGAAGAATCGGATACTTATCAGGGAAACATACCCATGGTCGGGGCGCATCGCAGGCTGGGTAAGGGCGTCGGCCTCCAGCCTCCCTACCGTACCTGCTACCCGCTTGCGAAGGTCGTCATCGGGGAGGGAGGCCGAGGACATTCGCGAGCCCTCCAGATCGACCCCCGGTCTCATCTCTGAGAGCTGCAACCACCGCTCTGCCAAAGGGAGCACCCTCCGGCGATTGATGGCGGCAACAACCCCCGCAGTGGTAAGGCCCCCATCTCGTAACCTCTGCAAAGCCTGCAGAATAGGCTGGAGCTTCTCCTGTCTCTCGCGCGTGGTGCCCCAGCGCCAGTTGCTGCCGGCGGCGATCACCACTCGTTGAGAAAATGACGGAAGCCTCCCATCATCGTTCCGGAGATAAAACCATCGGCGTTGCCACCCCTTGTTCGAAGACACAAGGATGGCAGGGATATACTGCTGCGCGCGCCCCTGCCTCTGCTGGAGGGTGCAGCCACCAGCCCGCACCGCCATACGGACCTTCTTCGCATCCGTCGTCAAGGCAAAGAGCTTCGCGGAGAAGAGGTGGGTCCACAGATCCCAGTGAACTTCGATCCCCAGAAAACCCTCACAAACCGCCGCAAAGATGGCCGCTTGCGCAATGGAGTTGGGGTTGAGGTTGTGCAGCTCCACCCCATAGTGGTGCAAGAGCGCCCGCATAAAGCGGCTCGCTGGCACCGCAAACCCCCGCTCATGGAAGGGGATGAAGCTAACCACGTACCCCGGCGGCGGGGAAGGGATGGCCTCGCTCGGGGCCATCCACTCCGGCTGCGCCCCACCAGAGAGGGGACGGAGCAGACCATCGGCGATGAGGGCCTCCAGATCCTTCGCGACGACGGTGGAGGAGGGCCACGGGTCGCGCGGCGGGACAATGGTCACCCTGTCAGCCATCACCGAACGGAGGTGGTGGAGGCGGAGGGGATGAGGTGCGCGGTTTCCTTTTCCCTGGCTATTCTCTTAGGTTGCGAAAACCAGAGCAAAAGGCAGGCGCAAATGGCAGAGTGACGAACCACTCCCGGCCCCCCTTCCGAGTATATAAAGGCCCGGGCGAGAACCGTTCAAAACTTCGCCCGAACTCGCCGCGAAATTCAAAACTCAAAGGTAAAACGATCTTTCTGTTCCTCAAACGGCTCGCACGCGCAACGGGCACCACGCGAATCGCCCGTCCCGTCGCATTAACTCCCCGGCGGAGCAAGCGACACCTCTGGCAGGCGAGGCGGGCGTCGTTTCACCTCCGCCATGATGACCGCGTCAGAAAAGGTGCGCCACCTTATTTAAATACATATCCTTCTCTCCTCCTCCTATCTCTCTCTTGCTACAGGGACCGGGAAAGGGGACGTTGTGGAAAGGATCCTTCTCGGCGAAGGAAACGGGCCCCAAGCCCTCTTACTGATCAGGGGCTCGAAGGCTAGCCCCTCGGAAGGGTTTCGACAGCCGCCCCAGAGCACTCGGGCTTCAAGCCCATTACTAATCAGGGGTTCGAAGGCTGGCCCCTCGGAAGGGTTCGACAGCCGCCCCAGAGCGCTCGGGCTCTGCGCACACTACTGATCAGGGGTTCGAAGGCTGGCCCCTCGGAAGGGTTCGATAGTTGCCCCAGAACATACAGAGTGAGGGATGACTCTGGGTACATCTGATACATGGCCGAGGCTCGGGCTATGCTCCCGAGGTACCCTAGTACATTTCCGAGACCGGCGGAACGATTTGTAATGGAATCCCACCGGAGGGAGGCATCGAGCCCTCGGACCCTGTCGAAGGGGTCTGGGTCCGGCGAATCACCTGCAGGTACTTTTGGAGCGCGCCTCTGGGCCACCAGCCGACCCCTAACGAACGGGGCACGGGCGTCCACTCGGATCACCCGTTAGCAGCTCACTGGAAAGACCATGTTCGGCGCCCTCCGAGGGCAACATGGCACCTTCCCCCCTCCTCCTTGCGGAAAGGCGACGCAGGGGCGTATGATAAAAGTCGAGAAAGTCCTTGATCATCCTCTTGCTCCATGCAGAGGCTCGGGGGCTGCTCTCGCACCCGGCTACGACCAAACTGTTGACAGCGTCAACAAACCAGCTTAATAACTTGGAACCTGACCCTGCCCCCAGGCTACGGCCAGGCCGCATGAGGGAATGATCAGACCGGCCGAGGCACCATGAAAGGCATTCAGACCTCAGAGGAGTTAAACCACTCCTCCGAGGCCTCGGGGGCTACACACGGCGGGTGCGCTCGCGCGCACCCACCAGAACAAAGCAAAAACCGAGAAAGGCCGGTCCCCTCACCGAAAATGCGGCAAAAGCCTCCAAGCGAGTACCAACACTCCCTTCGAGGCTCGGGGGCTACTGTCGGGTACCGTAATTAGGGGTACCCCCAACGCTCCTAATCACGGCTGGTAAACACCCTCTGACCAACTAACGGGTGCGGTTCAAGTCAAGGCTTCGTCTACCCAAGGGACGCGACCTCACCCGAGCCCAGCCTTGGGCTGGAGCAGTAGTCCCAGACGAGTTCACGCCTCGCCCGAGGGCCTCCTCAGGCAGCGGGCGCCTTCCTCGGCTCTCCCGAAGCCCGGCTCGGGTAGGCTTCGTTGTGAAGCAACCTTGGCCGGACCGCCTCACCAACCGACCGCTTCGCAGGCGCATTCAATGCAGGGGACACCTGACGCCGTATCCTGACACACACGCCTCAGTCGGCCAGGCCGAAGTGACCGCAGTCACTTCGCCCCTCTCTTTTTCTGTCTAATATGACGGGAAAACAGCGCCGCCCGCCCCGCTCCGACTGTCGTGCCAACCACCCAGGCGAAGCTGACAACAAGTCACAATCAACCACCGAGTTCGGTCTCGGGCGCAATAGGAAGCTCCGCCTCGCCCGACCTCAAGCTCCGGCCTCGGGAGGAGGTCTCCGCCTCGCCCGACCCCCAGACTCGGCCTCGACCTCGGTCTCGGGAGGAATCGCGTCCTCGCCCGACCCCGACCTCGGCCTCAAGAGAAGTCTCCGCCTCGCCTGACCTTGGGCTCGGACCGACCGCGCCAACAGGGGATCCATCATTACCCTATCCCTAGCCAGCTCAGGCTACAAGGAACAAGACCGGCATCCCATCTAGCTTACCCTAGCGACGGGTAATGATGGTGCCCCGCGTGCAACCATGACGCTGGTGGCTCTCAGCCCCTTACGGCAGCAAGGAGACGTCAGCAGGATCCTTGCCGCGCTGCCAGCTGTGCTTCTACAGGGCTCAGGTGCTTCTCCAACGGCCACACTATCACGTGTACAGGGCTCAAGCTCTCCCCCGACAGCCACGTTGGCATGTACACAAGGCTTAGGCATCTCTCTGCCGGACACGTTAGCGCATAGCTACACCCCTATTGTACGACTGGACCCTCTCCTTGCGTCTATAAAAGGGAGGTCCAGGGCCATCCTGGAGGGAGGTTCGCGCGAGGAAGGAGTGGACGAACAGGCTCCCTCTCTCTCTTTCTCTCCCTCTCGCGACGTGCTTGTAACCCCTACTACGAGCGGCGCCCCTGGTGCAGGATAATACAAGGCTTGCCCCACCTCTTGTGTTCCATCCCGCGCCAACCCATCTGGGCAGGGGCACGCAGCAACAATCTCACTCGTCGGTCCAGGGACCCCCCGAGTCCAAAACGCCGACATAATTACATGTAAATAAAACCACGCACCACGTTGACCCAAATCAATTCTGACTAAAAAATGAAAAAGTGGAAACTAAAAGAAAGAAAATCAACTAAAATAGCTGAACAACTCCAGCAAAGGTTATATTGATGGGAACATATTGGATGCATGTGAGCCTTTGATGAATGCATATAAACTAACAAAATTCATAAAAAAATCTAAAAAAACTATGCATATTCTTTCCAGCCTACTCCAATTATATACAAAATTTTAAGTTTAAATTTGTATTACATAAAGAGTAATAAAAAAGATAAAAATTTCTGACAAGTTTAAGAGTAGGGGGAAAGAATATGTATGGTTTTTTTTCAGTTTTTTAACTTCGTTAGTTTATGTGCAACATATGTGCACCAAATGCTCATGCACACCGGATATGTTCCCTATTTGATAGAAGATGGCAAGATGCATGATCGGAGCATGTACTGTCGATTGCATATAGGAGCCATACTCGCGCACAAGGAATAGGTGAGCCAGAAAGAGACATGGGAGATAGTGTCTTGGTTGCTTAGGGTCTGTTTGGTTCAGCTGTAGATTTCTGAAAAAATTTGATTCTAGCTATGAGTTGTGAGAAAGCTATTGCGACCTGACGATTGCGAAAAAGCTAAAAATTTGTTTGGTCAAAATACCTATCAATTATATTCTATAAGAGCATGACAACTTATAACATGGATGCCATGAATCTAGAAAATCTACGGTAGAAGGTGATTCCAAATTGAACCAAAGAAATCTGTAGATCTTCAAGAATCTATTCAGTTGTTGTACCTGTTTGGTTGGGATTCTAGATTTTTAGTAGTGAATCTGGTTCGGAAAACTGAACCAAAGACACCCTTAGATTGATACCATAAGAAAGTTGTCTTTATTTTTTTAATGAAAACCTCCTAATCAAGAGCCAATCATGACCATATTTTTTGAAAACAAATGCAAAATATGTAAAGAAAGAAATTCCTTGGCATTATGTTCCTAGTTTTTGCATGGCGACCTTGGCGTCTATAGGTGACACCGGTCATAACATCTCTCTTTGACTCCTCAAACAACTTGTCCTTGACTTGGAAGGGACCAACATAGTGTGGTTCAGGCTTATCCTTGGGCTAGGACTCCAACAAGTTCTTTGGTCAATGGAGGATACAGAGCCACACCCAATCGTCCACCACAACCTCAAGCTTATGATGGCGGCTGTTATAGTAGCGCATAGCATACATCTAAGCTTGGAGAAGATGTTCACAAACCTCCACGAAGAAGGCATAATGGTCGCATAGGAGGGCGTCCACTGCCTCCGTTTGAGCTGTCCTACGACATGTGGAAGAATCATTAATGGGGGTTGGTTGTACACCACTTGTAAGGGCATGGTGCAGAGAGCCATGTGGAAAAATTATTATACAAATATTCCATCCAAGAAAACCAATCAACCTAGATAAAAAATAGTGCCCCATGGTGTAACGGAGGTACATGATGATCACCTTATTGACGACCTTCGACTAGCCATCTGTTTGAGAGTGGAGCACCATGCTCAAGTTGTGCTTGATGCTGACCATCTTGAAGATTTGACACACATGTGATTGGTGAAGACTAGATCGTGGTCATTTACGATGGTCGTGTAGATGAACAACACCCTCAAAGAAGGCATGTGTGACTGAGGTAGACATGTATGGGTGGCTGAGGGTGACGAAGTGTGTGTACTTAGAGAAGTGGTCGACGATGGTGAGAATGACAGACTTCCCTAGACCTTAGGGAGGCCCTTGATGAAGTATATAAAGATGTCGACCCACACCTATGATGGCATGTCAAGCGGTTGAAGGAGACTAACCAACTATAGGGTCAATGTATTGTTGGATTGGCACTAAAAATGCACTCAACTACAGTTGTTTTTCCCCCACACAAAAATACACCACTGACCTACACATGCTCGCCTACTATACGTTGGTGACTCTATTGATGAGTATATCAAAATGGGGAAAAGCTCAACCTTAGAGTGCCTCTAACAATTCTGTAGGGGTGTTATTTCATGTTTTAACGAGTAAGTAGTTGTCCCACTATTGATGATCTTATGTGACTATTAGCTAAAGGGGAGAAGAGAGTATTTTTCTAGTATGATAGAAAGTATAGATTGCATGCCCTGGAAGTGGAGAAACCATCCCATTGGATGGAGAGGATGATTCACAAGGGAAGACATTGGATTTTCGACAATCATGCTTGGAGGCGGTTGCCTCGTATGACTTGTGGATTCGGTATGCCTTTTGGGGTAGCAGGGTCAAACAACGACATCAACATGCTCAACCACTTGTGTGCTCAAGGGAGAAGCGCGAAATATGAACTTCACAGTGAATTAACATGAGTATAACCAAGGGTACTACCTCGTTGATGGTATATACCCTCGGTGGTCGTTGTTTGTGAAGACTATTCCCCTCACACCGACTCTGAAGCAACATGTGTTTGCAGCATGATAGGAGGGTGCACAGAAGGACATAGAGAGAGAGAGAGAGAGCATTTGTTATCCTCAAGGCTCCCTTCCATATTCTCACTAGCCCATGTCATTCCTTTCCCAACCAAGTGCTCAATTTGATCATGTGTGTATGTATCATTCTACACAACATGATTATTGAGGATGAGTGTGGAGGATTATACGATGTAGACAACTACAACATAGTCAAGCTCTCTCTTGCAGCACCAATGATCATCCCTAACACTGATAAGCTTTGCAATCATCCTTAAATGTGAGGCTACAATTCATGCTAGTCCATTGTATGGACTCCAAAATAATTTAATATAGTAAATTTGGGATCTGTATCGCTTGACTTAGATTTTTATTTTATCATGTAATTTTATTTTTTAAGTAATGTAATTTTTAACTGTTTTATGAATCATGTAATTTTATTTTTATTCAATAATATAATTTTTAACTTTTTGTAGAAATTATATAGTTTTTATTAGCTTAATTATGTGTTAGGTATATTTTATTATTTTTTGCATAATAAAGCATCGTGTTTCATTTTAAATACAAACCTATAAAATAAAAGGTGATGTGATGTTAATGTGGTTGTAGGTTGATGGTAGACACTATGTACTAGAGCATTGTGGTAGATATGGACTGATGATCGATAGTGTAGTTGGTAGTGTGATCAATATCTAACGTTAATGGACGGTAAGGGTCAGTCGTATTTTGTCCAGCGTTAGAACAAGGATAATACAACCCATCATGAGTTCTACATCTTTGCTATGTAATTTGGAACCCATAATTAAAAATATTTGTATAATAGATGGTCTCTAATATTGACTCTTAGAGCAAGTATAAGAAGATATTGTAGACGAGTTGTAAGAGATGCCATGTTAGATTTGTGGTAAAATGGAAGAAAGAGAAAGTTCACTTGTAATCACTTGAAAGTAGGCTGATCGCCAACTCTAAGGTATTGTAAGAGGAATGGATAAACTAAATATTAGTTATTTAAATATACAACTTATATTATGAGAGAGCTATTATGTGATTTGGCTTTTAGTTAGTTATATGTGACAATAAGAAACAACAACATCTCGTCAGCTAGAAGAATTCCCGTCGGATATTGCAGAAAACGACGGAGATTAATTAATCTCGAGTGTAAAGGAGCCAACGAGAATTATCCTTATTATCGTTGGCCAGGAAGGCCACGGTCGAGGATTATTTAATTCTCATCGGTTTACGGTGAGAGCCGACGATGATTAGTTAATCCGCGTTGGTCAGGCTGTCAATCGACGGGGATTACGAGTTTATGAGGACTCCACAACTTTCTTTCTCCCCTTTCTCTTCGCACGTCGTCTGGCCCGTTTCACTTCCTCTGTCTCGTCCTTCCACCACCACACGCCGATGTTGTCCCTGGACCCACACGTCACCTTCCGAAGAGTGCCACCACCGCCTCCCCGCCTCCCTGTGACGAGCCTAGGCCCGCGCCTCCTCTCCACGACGCGCGGCTTTGCGTCGCCACCTCGGTTGTCCCTGAACGATTGCATGTTACTTTTTATATTTGAAATTTGAACTTGTGGTTTGTCTTTGGTTATGGATCATGAATGATATGTGTTTAACTGAGCTTTTATATGGTACGGTGAACAAAACACTTGTCTCGTCTTTGGTTATGGATAATGAAATGAATAGATGCTCTATGTTTTTGTTTGGAGATTTGGTAATGTGAACTAATTGATGATGTGATGTATGTGCATTGTGAAAGGTGTTTGTGATGTATGTGAGTTGTGAAAGGTGTTTGTGGTGTATTTGAATGGATGTATATTATGTGCTTGTTTGTGTGAATTTTATGAGAACTAGCAAAATGGGCTGCTAATTTGCAGTAGCACATGTTAGAGCATCTCCAAGAGGCTCTTCATTTTGTGCTCTCTATTTGACTCTCTATTTACCTTTTCATGAGGATTATACTCTATATGTAGCATCTCCATTCCAACATATTATCTATCTAGTTTGGCTAGTCTGGTGGCTATCCAAATTTGGCTAGTGAGGGAGCTAATTTGGAGAGTCGGATAGCTTGGCGAGTCAGGTACCTAGCATGTTGGAGAGTTATTTTGTTGTTGAGTAGCTAAAATTTAACTTGGCGAGCCATTTTACTAGTCTCTTGGAGATGCTCTTAACTTCTATCAGCTTGACCATAATCGACGAGAGTTAATAGTCGCGAGGTTATTCCCATCGACTAGCTAGCCGATGGGGATTATCCGTTAAGTGTCGTCCGCTAGAGTGATGGTCGACGGACATTAACAATTTCTAGCAATATCTGTCTTCGGCTGGTTAAGGCCGACGAGAGACGGGAATAAGCCTTATGCCGACAGTGATTACTAATTCCCGTCGGCATAAGGCATCGATACCTGCCCAACCAGAATTTTCTAGATTTCTGTTTTGTGTGACATAACAATATAAAATCTACTATGGATTATGCGATTAACCTTTCTCTTAGATTAATATCTTGTCTCTTTCTTTTTCTTTTTTTTTTATCTTGAAGTTGAAGCCTGTGCAGGAGGTAACTCTTGTATATGAGAGTCTCCCCTTTATTTTTTTTTGCCTTCTGTTTAATCCAAGTAGATAAAATTGTCGCATGTTGCATGGGAATGCCAACAGATTCCACGCGTACGGGACCGCGCGCTTGACATCTCTGGTGGTACATTTATTTTATTACTCCGCCTCGGACTGTCCTCCCGCTCCGTCGGATCGGATGGTCGACAACGCGACGCGGCCCGGCCGGCCGGCCGGATGCTGACATTGACGGCACCTTAGCAGCATTTTTCGTCGGAGTTGAGCCGTCCGGCCGTCCTACACTTCGCGACTTTGACGTCTCGATCGATCTGTAATTAAAGTTTGTGGCACCGAACGAACAGCGGGTTGGTCAGCCACCTCCCTGCACATTTTTCTCTCCATCAACTCATCGTTGCCGCTCGGATGGACTGGTACTACGTGCGTAGAATGACGAATTCCACGAGGAATTCCAGCCACATCTATATTTTTTGGTGGGTGACGCGACGAGACTCGCGTGTTGACGCGTCACCGGCCTGTGGGCTGTGGCTGCACTGCACGGGAGGAGCCGAGGAGGGCTAACAATAAATACTATTTTTATCGGTTTCTAAACATTTAGCAAATTTTATCCGGATACGTTTATTAAAATAATCCTGTATTTTTATAAAATGGCCAAGAATACATTTATAAAGTTATACCTTAATTGTTCTAGAACATTCGTATAGTATTATTTAGGAGTAAACGTGGAAAGGTGGTCTTAAAAAACGTGGTGTTAAGTATTTTGAAGAAATAAGCGATCAAAAGTATCAAGTCTTGTGAAACGGATGATAGTACCGTGAGACAGGATCTTTTATACTAGAATTTGTTATATACACACTAATACAACTGAACTCCTCTATTTGTGCAATGCCCATGCCTTACGGTACACCATTCATATTTTATTGTATAGTGCAATGATTGTACGATACACTCGACCATCCTAAAAAAAGTTTAAAATTAAAGTAGACACTCTCTAAAAATAATTTTAAAATTAAAGTGCATATGACCAACAAACCAGATATTAAACTGTAGATAATGCACTTTATCTTAGTCAAAAGATCGGAGAAAGGTATGAGTTGAGAATGAGACATATCCTTCTTTATAGTTTGTTGGTCGCTCGTCCTCCTTCAGCTAGTGACGTGGTCTATCCAGAACATTACACTGCGTGTGCCTTCGTATCATGTTGGGCTTGGATGTTTTCTCACGGTTTATTTAAAAGGTAACGACAATGTTATGGTATAGCGCAACAGTTGTACGACACTCGAGGATCTACTGGCAAGCCAGTGTAATGGACTCTCCCCACAAAAAAATAAATTTAAATTTAAAGTGGACCCTCCCTACAAAAAATAAATGCAAAATTAAAATAGACATATGACCCCGTTGGGGGCTTTCTTCTCCGCCGAATGTCCTCTAAGCAAAAACACCTTCGGCAAGACGGTATGCAAGTAGACACAACATGAAGGCATATGCCGAAGCTGCAGTCGATGGAGCTTTGGCATGATGGCACGCTTGAGACAAAGGGTAGCACCGACTTAAAGAGGAAAAGACCGCTTAGTCTCTGACAGTTTGTGTCATGGTTATGATTAGCTATCAAGGACACAAATGTAATTTTGTCTGGGCTGCGTCTCGTACCTATAAATAGGTGAACAGTACCCATGTACTGTTCACGCTGACTTGTAATCACTTGCACGTCACTCTTCGATTCTTGCCTTCTGTCAAGCCAAAGGTACAAATGCAATTTAATACCATTAATGTTTATCCACAATTATATAATGAGAATATAAATAATCTAATAATTTAATATGATTATTCATGTTTTCTTCATGTTTCATACACTCCTGTTTTTATTCTTACATGTTGAGATGATGAAGGTATGTCCTTCATCACCTTCGTCTAAAGATCATTATATCATAAGGGAGATAATGCTTCGAAGGACGAAGGTTTTTAACCATTAACATTTGTGTTGCCTTATTCTTAATTCATAGCATTTGAAAACAAGTGACCAACATTGGTGCCCACCTCTGGTGAACTCACGTCCAGCATTGAGACGATGGCTTCGTTCAACAACCAAGCTGCAGCACCTTTGGTCACGAAGCTGGTGCTTCCAATCACAGGTGGTTCAAGCTCAGAGCCAGCCAACAAGAAGCAGAGGAAGGAAGCACAGAGAAGAGTGCATCATGTTGGGGTGCAAGGACCCTTCATTAGATCCAAGTAGTCCCACATCCCAATCACCTTCACCCAGGAGGATCTTCAGCTTAAAGACTATCCTCACAATGATGCCATGGCTATATCTTGTGTCATCAAGGGATTTCTGGTCCATAATGTTCTAGTTGACATAGGCAGTGCAGCGGACATCATATTTGCAAAGGCTTTCAGACAGATGCAAGAACCAGAAGACAAGATTCACGATGCTACACACCCTCTTTGTGGCTTCGGAGGAAGGCAAATTGTGGCACTTGGCAAAATAACAATGTCAGTCACCTTCGGTTACGTCCACAACACAAGGTCTGAACAAGTTATCTTTGACATCGTTGACATGGAATACCCATACAATGCAATCCTTGGTCGAGGGACGCTTAATGCCTTCGAAACAATACTTCACCCAGCGTACTTATGCATGAAGATACCTTCGGAACAAGGGCTCATTGCTGTTCACGGGAGTCAAGAAGCTGCCAGGAGGGCTGAAGGGAGTTGGATGGATTCAAAGGCGATCCATAACATAGATGGAGCCGAAGCTTGTCAACAATATAAGCACAAAAGAGAGAAGGCTGCTTCGGCAGATCAGCCGAAGCCTATGCTCCTATGTGAAGATATAGCAGATCAAAGGGTACTGCTGGGATCTCAGTTATCTGATGAACAAGAAAAGACTCTGTTAAGATTTTTGTTCAATAACAAAGATGTCTTCACTTGGACAGCTAATGATCTCTATGGTGTTAACAAAGATGTCATTGAACATTCACTCAATGTGGATCCATCTTTCTGGCCAAGGAAGTAAAGACTTTGGAAGATGTCTGAGGATAAAGCCGAAGGTGCTCGGAATGAAGTAAAGAGACTTCTCAGCGTTGGTGTTATCAGAGAAGTAACATATCCAGAGTGGCTAATCAACACTGTTATGGTGAAGAAGGCTAATGGGAAATGGAGAATGTGTATTGATTTCACAAATCTCAACAAGGCATGCCCGAAGGACGAGTTCTCGTTACCAAGAATAGACTCCCTTGTAGATGCAGCAGCTTCTTCGGAACTCATGAGTTTATTGGACTGCTACTCAGGCTATCACCAGATTTGGATGAAGAAAGAAGATGAGCCAAAGACAAGCTTCATAACTCCCAGTGGTACTTATTGCTACCTTCGGATGCCTGAGGGGCTGAAGAATGCTGGAGGAAGCTTCAGCAGAATGACAGCCAAGGTTCTTCACTCTCAAATGGGCAGGAATGTGCTGACTTATGTTGATGACATCATAGTGAAAAACATGAAGCAAGAGAATCATATTGCTGACTTGCAAGAGACATTTGCCAATTTCAGGCAAGCTGGTCTTATATTAAATCTAGAAAAGTGTGTTTTTGGAGTAAAGAAGGGCAAGTTCCTTGGCTGTCTGGTATCAACGAAGGGAATCGAAGCTAACCCAAGTAAGATCGAAGCTATCCTTCGGATGGAGCCGCCAAATTCAAAGAAGGGGGCTCAACGATTGGCAGGAAGGCTGGCATCGTTAAATAGATTTATATCAAGATCAACAGAAAGGAATCTACCATTCTTTGAAATACTAAAGTCAGCCGAAGTTTTTCAATGGGGTCCAGCCCAACAAAAGACTTTCGAAGAGTTAAAGCAATACTTGATAGACTTGACAACTCTAACTCCACATTCACCAGGGGCTCCGTTACTCCTGTATGTGGCAACCTCTCACTCTGCAGTCAGTGTGGCACTTGTACAGGAGAAGAAAGATGGCCAAATAAAAAGACAAGCACCAATATACTTCATCTCCGAAGTACCCAGTTTATCAAAAAAAATTATACAGAATTAGAGAAGGTATTGTATGCTGTGTTAATGGCCTCCAGGAAGCTTCAGCATTATTTTCAAGCATATCATATAATTGTTCCTTCATCACAACCTCTAAAGGACATAATGAGGAATAGAGAAGCTACTGGAAGGATTGGAAAATAGGCTGTGGAGCTTAATAAATTCACTATTGATTATGTGTACAGATCTTCAATTCAATCTCAGGCACTGACAGATTTTATAGCTGATTGGACGCCGGGGGCTCAGGGAGAAGAAGCAACAAAAGATGCTAAAGCCTGGACAGTATTCTGTGACGGTTCTTGGGGAACCTTCAGCGCAGGAGCGGCTGCTGTTCTAATAGCGCCCTCTAAAGTTAGGACATGCTACGCAGCAAGGCTGGACTTTAGTTGTACAAATAATATTGTTGAATACGAAGCTCTTCTGTTAGGGATTTGGAAGCTAAAGGCAATGGGAATAAGAAGGGCAATCCTTAAAACTGACTCCCAAGTTATTTCTGGTCATATAGACAAAAGTAGCAAGGCAAGGGATCTGAAGCTTGAAAAATATTTGGATACAGTCCGAAGATTGGAGGCTTCTTTCGAAGGATTTTCTGTAAAAAATATTCCAAGAGGGAAAAATGAGCACGCAGATCTGCTAGCTAAGTCAGCCGCACAGGGGCTCCCTCTACCTTAGGAAGTATTCTTTGAGACAATAAAAGCACCTTCGGTTGAACTTATGGAGAGAGCAGTGCTTGCAGTATCACCTGTACATAACGAAGATTGGAGGACTGAAATTATATCTTTCCTCCAAGGTAACTGTCTTTCGGATGACGAAGTTTACAATAAAAGAATGGAAGCATGGACAAGACCATATGTAATAATAGAGGGGGAGTTATACAAACAAGGAGTCTGCTCTCCACTACTCAAGTGTTTATCTAGAACCGAAGGTCAGGAGCTGATGAAGAAAATACATGCAGACTTATGTGGATCTCATATTGGGTCTAGGCCTTTGCTGGGGAAGGTTTTCAGACAAGGATTTTATTGGTCGAAGGCAGCTTAGGATGCAACAGATCTGGTTTAAAAGTGTGAAAATTGTCAAAGATGTGCAAGAGACCAGAAACAACCTTCATCTCTAACCCAGTTAATTCAGCCAACTTGGCCACTGCAAAGGTGGGGTTTGGATTTGTTAGGTCCACTTCCACCTGCACAAGGAAATTTGAAATATGTCGTTGTAGTAGTGGAATATTTTTCTAAGTGGATCGAAGCGAAACCTTTAGCCATAATAACTTCGGTCACAGTACAGAAATTCTTTGGCAAAACATTGTTTGTCGCTTCGACGTGCTGAAGGCAATCACTGTGGACAATGGAACACAATTCGATGCCGAAATATTCAAAGATTTCTGTGATCAAATTCGTACAAAAATTCATTTTGCATCAGTAAGGCATCCAGAATCAAATGGGCTGGTAGAAAGAGCAAATGGTATTATAATGACAGGAATAATGAAGTTAACCTTTAATCAGCCCAGAGAAAAGTGCTCAGATGAGTTGATTAAAGTGGTATGGAGCCACAACACAATCGTGTCAAGGTTAGGATTTACACCCTTCAAGCTCCTGTTTGGTGACGAAGCAATAACACTAGAAGAACAACAACTTTGGCGGAAGATGAAGCTGGTTATCAAACAACAAAAGATACTATAGAAGAGACCAGACTTCAGGCTATAGAACACATCTATAAATATCAGGCCGAAACAATAAGGTGGCGTGATAGAAAAGTTCGATTGAAAAACATCAAGCCAGGGCATCTGGTGCTTCGGAGAGTGGCCAACCTAGATACAGTGGGCAAGTTACAACTGAAGTGGGAAGGTCCTTTTCTGGTAATATCTTCGTCAAGACCCGGTTCTTACAGATTGAAGGATATGGACGGCAACGACATACCTAGATCTTGGAATGCGGATGAGCTTCGACGGTACTATGTGTAATTTGATGTAATCTTTTTTTATTTTTTCTATTGCACCCTTTTCCTTTCAAGAGGGGAAAAAGGTTTTTAATGGGGCCATAGTTTATAATTTTTTTCATTCTTATTTAGCCCTACAAGGGCCAAATCCCCCAAAGATGGAATATGTAAAATCTGAGCCTGCACCATCGAGTGCAAAAAAGAAAATAGGGAGAAGCTCAAAAGACGTCCCCAAGGGGATGCAGAGCATGATGAAGCTACAAAAAGTCGTTCCTAAGGGAGCACAGCATAAGTTTTCTGCTTAAAAGTCGTTCTTAAGGGAATGCAAAGCCAAAAATTTGACGAAGCTACAAAAAGTCGTTCCTAAGGGAGCGCAGAGTAAGTTTTCTGCTCAAAAGTTGTTCCAAAGGGAATGCAGAGCCAAATGCCACCGAAATAGAAGGTGAAGAAGCTCCAAAGTTATTCATAAGGGGATGCAGAGCTTAAATGCCACTGAAATATAAGGTGAAGAAGCTCCAAAGTCGTTCCTAAGGGAATACAGAGCTTAAAGACTCCAAAGTCGTTCCTAAAGGGATGCAGAGTCTGAGTGTGACTTTGTGTGTGTTTGGGACATTCATCTGCACTTTAGATTACATCATTCATTGCATTCATACAGACATTCATTTAGACATCCGTAGGATCATCATCATAACATGAAGCACAAACAGAAATACCCCAGCTTTGACGACAGTGCTTCGACGAACACGAAAAAGCTTTGTTTCAAACATACACATTTTATGCAAGGACATGCTTTGTTGTGTACGAAAAGAAGGGAAGGTGTTTTTCGCCTTTGGCTCAAAAGATAAAAGTTTCGTCCACAACAAAGCAACTTATACATGGATGGAAAAGGTAAAAATATATTACATGGTATGGACAAGTATACAAAGAACTGTTCAATTCTCGATTACAATTTCTTTTACAAGGATAATACAAATGCTTCTTAGCTCTATACAGGTAGGCCTAAAAAGTAGCTTCAGCAGCCTTCGGAACGTGCTTCGGATTATCAATCTTTGGCACCACCATCCTGCAGACAAACAAATGGTAAAAGGTAAAAAGTAATTACAAGACATGAGGCAAGCAACAAATATAAATTTCATACCGGCTTAAGCAAGCTTCGGTCTTCGTCATCGGCCAACTCTCGCCCACCCTTAGCCCAAATCTAAGTTATAAATTTGTTTCCAATGCTCCGGGCTTTGCTGGGGATATTAACCAAGTCTGTTGGAGACAGACTGAAGGTTGGTCTATTTACCGTTTTTGTGTGCGTGCAACCAGCCTTTATAAATGCTGCAGCTGTGCCGCGAGAAGCAAGGCACAGAAGTAACCGTGCCCGGCTATCACTTCATCAAGCGCCTCAACTTCATTTTCAATATGTTCGAAGGTGTTTGGTATGTCTTCAGCCGAAGGGATAATGTCTTCGGAGCTGGCCCCAACCGAGCTGAAGACCTTTTTCAATCTTTGCACGTAGCGGTTGCCAAAGTTCAAACATATGTTCCGAAGCTCTTTCAAAGATTGATGCAGCTTTGTATTTTTGTCAGCTTCAGCTTTGTATTTTGCTTGCAAATCTTCTTTCTCTTGTTCGAAGCTCTCTAATTTGTGGAGAAGTTCCTCGCTTAATTTAGCATTTTTGACTTGAGTTTCTGCAAGTGAACCCTCCATTGCTTGAAGCAGGAAGTCTTTCTTCTCTAGAGAAGCTTCGTAGTCCTTAATCTTATTTTCCAAGCCCTCGATTATAATTTCGTTTTTCTTATCTTTGAGGTCCTGTTGCATCCTTAGTGCCTTACTCAGCAGCATACTCTATAGAAATAAGCCTTCATCAAGAAACTTTGCTTCTTCATAAAAATAAAAGAAACCTAATGAAAGGAATTTTACCTTGAAATTGGTGTAGAACAGACTGCCGACGATATGTTATCGCCGGTAGCCGCTAATGTCAGCTTCAAGCTTTGGAAAACCAACACTCTTCGATAGAGTGCCGATTATTTTTGCCCTGGCACAGTCTCGAATACATCCTAAGGCCCCTTCATCGATTCCACCGAAGAGCATGGCTCCTGGCTGGTAGCCACAGGATATACCATATTCCTATAGCTCCTTCTTTTCAGCCTTGGATAATTCTTGACCGACCAGGTTCCGAAGGTCGAAGCCCTTTTCTTCTGAAACAACATCGATAATCTTTTTCCTTTGTCAGGCACTGTGGCCATGACCTTCTCTGCAGCCGCAACTACCTCTTCCGCAGCCATATCCGAGAGCAATTTATTAATCCGAGACAGTGTACTCTCAAGGTTGGCAGCTTCGGCAGCAGCTGCAGCTTCGGTAGACGTATTAGCTTCGGCAATGGCCTCGGCGCTTGCAATAGGTGTTATTTTGGATGCCGAGGCCAACGATGGTGTTCATTCAATGGCTTGCATAACAGTAACGATTCTTCGTTTTTCTGCCCATCAGCCTTCTTTGTAGCTGAAGGCTCATCCTTCTTTTGTAAAAGTTTCATCAGTTCTGGCCCCAGAGGACTTAGCAGCTTGATGGGTGAAGATTCAGTCATTACCTTTAAAATTTCTGCTATTTCGGCAGCAGGAGGCGTCGAAGGAGTCTCCTCTGCTGCCTCAGTTATCTTTAGCTTTGGACTCTCAGCCTTTCTTTTGTTCGAAGCAGTAGCCTTTGGCTCAGGAGTGGATTTTCTTTTCTTTGAAGCTTTTTCATCCTCCTTTACCATTCTAGCAGCTTGCCTGCTTAGAATACCGACAATTCTCTTTCTTTTCACACCTTCGGCACCTTTATCAAGCCTTTCATAATCAGGATATTCAAATTTCAAGGCATCCATTACCCGGTTTAACCTTCATTTTGGCTGGGTACCGAAGGCTGCTGTCGTCAATTGATCTTCTTTGTTGGTATAATTCCCTAGTATTTTATTACACATAGTTTCAATCATCTCTAGCCATTCTTGGCAAGGCTCTTTAAACTGTTTTTCAAACTTGAAACGATAAGCTAATCGAACAAGTTCATGCTTCTTCTTTGTTTCTTTCATCTTCGGCATCCCCTAGCCGCTTGACATTGGATATGTCCGGTTGGCCAGATATTCCTGCACCAAGTCCCTGGTGTTGATTTGCTTGGCCACCACTCTAAACTCTACTTCGGCCAGCTAGCATGGTGACCCAAGTTGCATGTTGCACAGGGGCCTGGTCATTCCGAAGTTTAAAGATAGTGGGCTCATGACCATCGTCATCAGTTTCCCCCTCTTTTTCTCATCAGCCTTAATATAAAACCATTCATTTTTCTAGCCGGTTGGCCACTTTGTAGGTAGTTGAGGACTGGTGCCTTCGTATCCTTGCGATACGCAAAATTGTAACAACCAAAATTTTTGTGAAGACCATCTGCCCTGGCCTTTGTCTGATAGTGCAGCTCGTGCACTCAGCAGAACGCTTCGGCATCTGGGCTCATCCCTTGGCTTCGGAGGGCCCATATGAAGACGCTGAGCCTAACAATGGCGTTAGGGGGTCAGCTGATGAAGATATATTTCGAAATTCTTTAAGACTTCCCCTATCATCTCGTTCAGAGGAAATTACAGTCCTGCTCTGAAGAAGCTTTTAAAAACAACAACTTCATCATTCTTTGGTGCTGGGGTAATTTCTTCTCTGGCAAATCAGACAAGTTTGCTTTCAACTTCTCCAAAATAGCCCAGCTTCATCAATATGGGCATGTCGTCTTCGGACACGGTAGATTTCTCAAAATCTAGATGGCTGGGCTTTGTGGGGATCAAAATGCTGTAATCTTCCTCATCTTCATCAACATTTTCTTCTTCAACAACAGTCTGTTCAACTTCGGCATCAGGAGCACCTTCGTCAATAGCTCCCTCCGTCACAACTAGACCTGATCGTTCCATGACTTCTGAAATTGGTGCTGTCTCAGTGACCTCGGTCTCTTCCCCTTCACGAGTCACCTTGCAGTTGATCGCACTCTGACCATTTTGATGGATTTTTCGCGGTTTGACGAAGCCGATGGATTTTTCGCAGTTCGACGAAGCTTACTTGTCTAACGAAGTTAACTTTAAATGATGAAGTGCTCGCTTGAGAGCGCAGTGTAGAAAGCTTCGGCTATGGTTAAATTTTTTAACAGCATAACAGTGCAATGGCAATGAATGCTGTGGTAACTCTGCACCAACCGTCTGTTTATATAGTGCTGCAGGTGGGAAGGTGAACCGCCAGATCGCTTGCACTCGCTGTACGGTGGACCACTCGACGCTTGGAATATTTTAATCGTTTCTCGGCAACGAGCTCAGGGAAGGTGTTTTTTGGACCTTCGGCATTCCGAAGCCTTCGAGTTTTTCGCGGATTTCTTCTCCGCCAAAGGTCCTCTAAGCAAAAACACCTTCGGCAAGACAGTATGCAAGCAGGCACAACATGAAGGCATATGCCAAAGCTACAGTCGAGGGAGCTTCAGCATGATGGCACGCTTGAGACGAAGGGCAGCACCGACTTAAAGTGGAAAAGACCGCTTAGTCCCCGACAGTTTGTGTCATGGTTATGATTAGCTATCAAGGACACAAATGTAATTTTGTCCGGGCTGTGTCCCATACCTATAAATAGGTGAACAGTACCCCTATACTATTCACGTTGACTTGTAATCACTTGCACGTCACTCTTGGATTCTTGCCTTCTGTCAAGCCGAAGGTACAAATGCAATTTAATACCATTAATGTTTGTCCACAATTATATAATGAGAATATAAATAATCTAATGATTTAATATGATTATTCATGTTTTCTTCATGTTTCATACACTCCGGTTTTTATTCTTACATGTTGAGATGATGAAGATATGTCCTTCATCACCTTTGTCTGAAGATCATTATATCCTAAGAGAGATAATGCTTCGAAGGACGAAGGTTTTTAACCATTAACATTTGTGTTGCCTTGTTCTTAATTCATAGCATTTGAGAACGAACAAGTGACCAACAGACCCACATACCAGATATTAAACTGCAGATACTACACTTTATCTTAGCTAAAAGACCGAGAATGTATAAGTTGAAAAGGATACATGTCCCTTCTTTATAGCTCGCTCAGTCACCCATCCTCCTTTAGCTAGCGAGGTGATCTATCCAGGAGCGTTGCGCTGCATGTGGATTCATATCATGTTGGGTTTAAGTGTTTTCTCATGGTCCATCTAGAAGGTAACTGCCTGGTTGCTAGACGAGACGTGAGGGAGAAAAACAGATCTACTATATCACGCTACGCGCGTGACACACGAAACTCGTGCTTTAAAGCGTAGAGATAGAAAACTTGAGATAAACTATACATGATGATTGTAACCGATACAGACTTATATCACGATCTTCTAATATTAATACGAGTCATATTTTTCTGATGTAGTTAACACACTAACATACTTGCACATGATAATCAGAGTCACCTCTTCCAAGCATATCTAGTTCTCAAGAAATCGTCGATATATCAACAAGTTACAAGTTCTTCATTCTTCTACAACAATCGTGTCTATGCTTGGTCCGACGATAATAGAGAAGCTCATAAAGGATAACTTTCTAGTATGGATGTCTAGTTCATCCCAATGTTGCAAGGCACAAGACTATTACAATTACTGTCACTAAAGATGATAAGAAGATGGAAATTGTGCCAAATCCAAAATATATTACATGGGTCACCTAAGACCAACAAGTGATGGATTATCTCCTAAATTCTTTGCCAAAGGAATTCTTGGTGCATATTGCGACCATGGAAACATCTGCTGAAGCCTCGAAAGCAATCTAAGAATCGTTTTACCTCACAAACTCGAGCCAAAGTAGCAAATATAAGATTTGCGCTAACAGATACAAAGAAGGGAGTTATGCCAATGGCATAGTACTTCGACAAGATGATGAAGTTTTCGGATGAACTAGCCTCAACAGAGAAGATACTCAATGATAAAAAGATTGTTATATATATATGATAGTCGCCTAGAGGGGGGTGAATAGGCGAAACCTGAAATTTCCAAACTTTAAACACGCACTAAAGCCAGGGTTCGCGTTAGAATTAAATCGGAGTTCAAAAGATAGTTCTCCTTGCAAAGAGTTGCTCAATTAACGCGGATAACGTTTGGGAGCAAACTCAAATCAATATGAGCAAGGGAACTTTAGAGAGAGGAGTGAGGGGAAATAAATCAAGTGAAGATCAATGCAAGTGAACATGGTGATTTGTTTACTGAGGTTCAGATCCAAAGAACCTAGTCCCCGTTGAGGAGGCCACAAAGGCCGGGTCTATTCCAACCCTTTCCCTCTCTCAATCGGTCACTCAGACAGGTTGAGGCTTCTCCTTAATCACTTGGGTCGCAAAGAACCCACAAGGATCACCACACACTTAGGTGTCTCTTGCTAGCTTTACAAAGCACTTAGAGAATAAGAAATGAGAAGGAGAAAGCAATCCAAGCAACAATAGCAACAAAAGAACACAAAACACCCTCTCTCAAGTCACTAAGCAATTGAGTTGATTCGGAGGCTTGGAGAGGATTTGATCTATTGAATGTGTATTAGAGTGTATCTTTTGCTCTTGCAATGAATGTGAAGTTCAGAAAACTTGGATGGCTTGAATGGAGGTGGTTGGGGGGTATTTATAGCCCCAACCACTATTCTAGTCGTTGCTGTCGATGGCGCACCGGACAGGACACTATTCAGTGTCCGGTGCGCGCCATATCAGCGGACCGTTGGGGTTTGGAGCGGTTGACCTTTGAAGTCCTTTGTCTTGTAGCTGCACTGGACAGTCCGGTGGCACATCGGACATGTCCGGTGCGTTCTGACTCTACTGCTCTGACTTATGTCGCGCATTGTTCATCTTTTGCAGTCGATCGTTGGTGCAGGTTACCGTTGCTCCATTAGCTCACTGGACATGTCCAGTGCACACCGGACAGTCCAGTGAATTACAACGGAGTGCCCCTTGGAAAACCCGAGAGTGAGCAGTTGGGAAGGTACTCGGCCTGGGCACCGGGCAGTGTCCAGTGCACATCAGATACTGTCCACTGCGCCACTGGTAGCACCATTCCAAGTCATTTATCCAAACTTTGTTGAGTCCGCAACTTAAATTCTTTCTTGGTTTATGTTGAACTTTATGCACCTGAGATAAATGACATCTAAGTAAACTAGTTAGTCCACATGGTTTGTGATGGACGTCAAACACCAAAATTGATTATAGGAAATGGTTAAGTCCATTTCCCTTTCAATCTCCCCCCTTTTTGGTGATTGATGACAACACAAACCAAAGCAAATATGAATTGAGAATTGTAATCTAGTTTGCAATTTTGATAGAAGTGCATAAGTTACTTTGAGTTAAAACAATTGAAAATATCACTAAGTATATATGATTGCTTTCTTTTATTTTAACATTTTGGACCACATTTGCACCACACGCTTGTTTTTGCAACTCCTTTTTGTAAAAGTCTTTTTCAAATTCTTTTGCAAATAGCCAATGGTACAAAAATATGATTTCAAAAAGCAACTTTTCAAGATTTGAAAAATCTCCCCCTATTTCAATGTTTTTCCTTTGGCTAAATAAAAGCTCCCCCTGAAGAAGTTCTCCTCTTAGTTGTCAAGAGGGTTTTTGTAATTTGGATAAATTTCTCCCCTTTTTAACACAGATACCAGTTGAAAAAAACTTCTTTTATATAGAGAAAAAAATTTGAAAATAAGTGGTGGTGCGGTCCTTTTGCTTTGGGCCTATGAATTCTCCCCCTTTGGCATTAATCGCCAAAAATGATGGAATTTTGAGAGGCCAGTGTTAATTCTCCCCCTTTGGAATATAAAGGATATGAGTGCAATTTCATACCAATTGGAAAGTTTATGAGTAAGGTGAAGGTTAAATGATACCGATAGAGTTGGAGTGGAAGCCTTCCCTTTGCCGAGTACTCTATTTCCCTTTCAATCTAAGACTAATCATAGAAGTATACTTGAAAGCATATTAGTCTTAGCCTTGGCACAAGAAGAATAAAAAAATATGCATTTGTACCAAATGAAAAAGACATAATCAAAGGTATATAAATGAGCAATGGTTGCAATGTTTCAATCAAAGTTCCGAGAATCAAGTACATTTTGCTCATTCCTGAGTTTGCTAAAAGTCTTTTCATCTAGTGGCTTGGTAAAGATATCGGCTAATTCGTTGTGGGTACTCACATAAGCAATTTTGATATCCCCCTTTTGTTGGTGATCTCTCAGAAAGTGATACCGGATGTCTATGTGCTTAGTGTGGCTGTGTTCAACAGGATTATCCGCCATGCGGATTGCACTCTCATTATCACATAGGAGAGGGACTTTGCTCAACTTGTAGCCATAGTCCCTAAGAGTTTGCCTCATCCAAAGTAATTGTGCACAACAGTGTCCTACAGCAATATACTCGGCTTCGGTGGTGGATAGAGCTACTGAGTTTTGTTTCTTTGAAGCCCAAGACACCAGGGATCTCCCCAGAAACTGACAAGTCCCTGATGTGCTCTTCCTGTCAATTTTATATCCAGCATAATCGGCATCATAGTATCCAATTAAATCAAAGGTAGATCCCTTGGGGTACCAAAGCCCAATCTTAGGAGTGTAAACTAAATATCTCATGATTCTTTTCACGGCCCTAAGGTGAACTTCCTTAGGATTTGCCTGGAACCTTGCACACATGCATACAGAAAGCATAATATCTGGTCGTGACGCACATAAGTAGAGTAAATATCCTATCATCGACCGGTATACCTTTTGATCCATGGATTTACCTCCGGTGTCGAGGTCGAGATGCCCATTTGTTCCCATGGGAGTCTTAATGGGTTTGGCATTCTTCATTCCAAACTTCTTGAGAATATCTTAAATGTACTTAGTTTGGCTGATGAAGGTGCCCTCTTGGAGTTGCTTGATTTGAAATCCAAGGAAATACTTCAACTCCCCCATCATAGACATCTCGAATTTCTGTATCATTATCCTACCAAACTCTTCACAAGGTGACTTGTTAGTAGACCCAAATATAATATCATCAACATAAATTTGGCATATAAACAAATCCTTAGCAATAGTTTTAGTGAAGAGAGTAGGGTCTGCTTTACCAACTTTGAAGCCATTTGTGATAAGAAAGTCTTGCAGGCATTCATACCATGCTCTTGGGGCTTGCTTGAGCCCATAAAGCGCCTTTGAGAGCTTATAAACATGGATAGGATACTCATTATCTTCAAAGCCGGGAGCTTTCTCAACATACACTTCTTCCTTGATAGGTCCATTGAGGAAGGCACTCTTTACGTCCATTTGATATAGCTTAAAGCCATGGTAAGTATCATAGGCAAGTAATATACGAATTGACTCAAGCCTAGCTACGGGTGCATAGGTTTCATCAAAATCCAAACCTTCGACTTGTGAACAACCTTCGGCAACAAGTCAGGCTTTGTTCCTAGTCACCACACCATGCTCATCTTTTGTTTGTTGCAGAATACCCACTTGGTACCTACAACATTTTGGTTAGGACGTGGAACTAAATGTCATACCTCATTTCTTGTGAAGTTGTTGAGCTCCTCTTGCATTGTCACCACCCAGTCCGGGTCTCTTAGTGCATCCTCTATCCTGTATGGCTCAATAGAAGACACAAAAGAGTAATGTTCACAAAAATGAGCAACTCGAGATCGAGTGGTTACCCACATGTGGATGTCACCAAGTATGGAGTTAACGGGGTGATCTCTTTGAATTGCTTGGTGGACTCTTGGGTGTGGCGGTCTTTGGTTTTGAATTTCTTGATCATCTTCCTTGTCTTAATCATCTTCATCTCCCCCTTGATCAATGTCCTCCTCTTTTGGTGGCTCATCGTCTTGATCTTCATCCTCTTCTTCTTAAGCCTTGTTGTCATCTTGAATTGGTGGAGATGCCTAAATTGAAGATGATGGTTGATCTTGTGCTTGTGGAGGCTCTTCAGATTCCTTTGGACACACATCCCCAATGGACATGTTCCTTAGCGCTACGCACGGAGCCTCTTCATCATCTAGTTCATCAAGATCAACTTGCTCCACTTGGGAGCCATTAGTCTCATCAAACACAATGTCACAAGAAACTTCAACTAATCTAGTGGACTTGTTGAAGACTCTATATGCCCTTATATTTGAGTCATAACCAAGTAAAAAGCCTTCTACTGCTTTAGGAGCAAATTTGAAATTTCTACCTCTTTTAATAAGAATAAAACATTTCCTCCCAAAAACTCTAAAATAAGAAACGTTGGGCTTTTTACCGGTAAGGAGTTCATACGATGTTTTCTTGAGGATTCAGTGAAGATATAATCAGTTGATGGAGTAGCAGGCGGTGTTAATCGCCTCCGTCCAAAACCGGTCCGGTGTCTTGTACTCATCAAGCATGGTCCTTGCATTATCCAATAGAGTTCTATTCTTCCTATCCACTACACCATTTTGTTGAGGTGTGTAGGGAGAAGAGAACTCATGCTTGATGCCCTCCTCCTCAAGAAATCCTTCAATTCGAGAGTTCTTGAACTTCGTTCCATTGTCGCTTCTTATCTTTTTAATCCTCAATCCAAACTCATTTTGAGCCCGTCTTAAGAATCCCTTTAAGGTTTCTTGGGTTTTAGATTTATCCTAAAAAAAATACCCAAGTGAAGCGAGAATAGTCATCCACAATTACAAGACAATACTTACTCCCTCCGATGCTTATATAAGTGATCAGGCCGAATAGATCCATGTAGAGTAGCTCAAGCGGCATGTCGGTCATTATGATGTTCTTGTGTGGATGATGAACTCCAACTTGCTTCCTTGTTTGACATGCGCTACAAATCCTGTCTTTCTCAAAATAAACATTTGCTAGTCCTAAAATGTGTTCTCCCTTTAGAAGTTTGTGAAGATTCTTCATCCCAACGTGGGCAAGTCAGCGATGCCAGAGCCAACCCATGTTAGTCTTAGTAATTAAGTAAGTGTCTAGTTCAGCACTTCAGCATTGTTATCATTAAAATCAACCAAATATAGTTGACCATCTAACACTCTCTTAAATGATATTGAATCATCACTTTTTTTAAAGACAGTAACACCAACATCAGTAAAAAGACAGTTGTAACCTATTTTGCATAATTGAGAAACAGAAAGAAAATTGTAATCTAAAGAATCTACAAGAAAAACATTGGAAATAGAATGGTCAGGAGATATAGCAATTTTACCCAAACCTTTGACCAAACCTTGATTTCTATCCTCGAATGTGATAGCTCTTTTGGGATCTTCATTTTTCTCATATGAGGAGAACATCCTTTTCTCCCCTGTCATGTGGTTTGTGCACCCACTATCGATTATCCAACTTGGTCCACTGGATGCATAAACCTACAAAACAAACCTAGGCCTTGTTCTTAGGTACCCAAACGGTCTTGGGTCCTTTCACATTAGAAACAAGCACCTTGGGTACCCAAACACAAGTCTTGGACTTCTTGTGTTTGACCCCAACATATTTGACAACTACCTTGCCTGATTTGTTAGTGAGCACATAAGATGCATCAAAAGTCTTAAATGAAATGTTATGCTCATTTGATGCATTTTCAATTTTCTTTTTAGGCATTTTGATATGAGTTGAATGCCTATTGCTAGAAGCCTCATTTCTATGTTAAAAGCATGATGATAAACATTATGAGGTTTTCTAGCATGAATTCTCCTAATCTTATGCTCAGGATAGTTTTAGGATATAAAATGTAACCCTCTGTATCCTGAACCATGGGAGCCTTACCCTTAACAAAATTAGACAATTTGTTCTTGGGGTCATTAAGTTTAATGTTGCTTTGGCTCCCTTGTTGGAAGCCAATACCATCCTTAATGCTCAGGCGTCTCCCATTATAGAGCATGCTTCTAGCAAATTTAAAATTTTCATTTTCTAATTCATGCTCGGCAATTTTAGCATTTAATTTAGCTATGTGATCATTTTGTTCTTTAATCATGTCAAGGTGATCATCAATAGCTTCAATGTTAATATATCTACATCTAGTACAAATAGTGACATGTTCAATAGTAGATGTAGGAACATTGCAAACATTTAATTCCTCTATCTTGGCATTTAATCTAGCATTCTCATCTCTAAGACAGGAAATTGAAGCATTGCAAATGTTAAGCTCTTTAGATAAATTTTCATATTTTCCTATCTCTAGAGCATAAGCATTTTTTAATTTAACAAATTTTTTTATTTTCCTTAACGAGTAGGTCTTCTTGGCATTCCAAGAGATCATCCTTCTTATTAATGGCTTCTATCAATTCATTAATCTTTTTCTTTTGATGTTTAGTTAGGTTAGCAAAAAGAGAAGTTAAATCATCATTATTATCACTAGGACTACCCTCATCATCGGATGTAGTATATTTGGTGCTATCTCTAGAGTGTACCTTCTTTTTTGCCGTCCTTAGCCATTAGGCACTTGTGGCCGACGTTGGGGAAGAGGAGGCCTTTGTTGTTGGCGATGTTGGCGGCGTCCTCATCGGAGGAGGAGTCAGTGGAGCTCCCATCGGAGTCCCATTCCCGGCCCATGTGCTCCTTGCCAGCCTTCTTCTTGTAGTACCTTTTCTTCTCCATCTTTTCTTCCCCTTCTTGTCGTCGTCCCTGTCACTGTCACTTGTATATGGACATTTAGCAATGAAGTGACTGGACTTACCACACTTGTAGCACGCCCTCTTGGAATGGGGTTTGTAGTCCTTCCCCTTCCTTTGCTTGAGGATTTGCCGAAAGCTCTTAATGATAAGAGCCATCTCCTCGTTGTCGAGCTTGGAGGCATCGATTGGGAGTCTACTTGGTGTAGGCTGCTCTTTCTTCTCTTCTGTTGCTTTGAATGCAACAGGTTGCACCTTGAGTGTAGAGGTGGCGTCTTGCTCCAAGTTGACAATATGTTTGGAGTCTTTGATCATAAGTTCAAAGCTCACAAACTTGCCATCACTTCCTCGAGAGACATATGTTTATATCTAGGATCTCCATAAATTAATTGAACTTGAGTGGGATTACAAAAAACAAGAGATCTAAGAATAACCTTGACCATTTCATGGTCATCCCACTTGGTGCTCCCGAGGTTGCGCACTTGATTGACCATTGTTTTGAGCCAGTTGTACATCGCTTGCGGCTCTTCTCCTTTGTTGAGTTCTCCCTCGATCGTCTCTCGTTTGGTGATCTTGGTCACCTCGTCCCCTTCATGCGCCGTTTTGAGGACGTCCCAAATTTCTTTGTCATTTTCAACCCTTGCACCTTATTATACTCCTCTCGACATAAGGAGGCGAGGAGTATAGAAGTTGCTTGGAAATTAATGAAAGGGAAATGAGCTTAATCATTTCCTATAATCGATTTTGGTGGTTGACGTCCATCACAAACCACGTGGACTAATTAGTTTGCCAAGATGTCATTTATCTTAGGTGCATAAGGTTCAACACAAACCAAGAAAGAAATTCACTTGGGGACTCAATTTAATTTGGAGCAAAGGACTTGAGAGGGTGCTGCCTTTGGCGCACCGGACAGTGTCCGGTGCACCAGGCCACTCTCGGGTTTCTGCCGGGTGCGCTCCGTATAATTCACCGGACTGTCCGGTGTGCACCGGACATGCCCGGTGAGCCAATGGAGGGTCACTGCGCGTCAACGGTTGATTGCAAAAGTGAATAGTGCGTGTCAGAAGTCAGAACAGCGAAGTCAGAGGTCACCGGACATGTCCGGTGTGGCACCAGACTGTCCGGTGCAACGACTCCAACGGTCGAGTCGCTCCAAACCCCAACGAGCGTGCTGACGTGGCGCGTACCAGACAATGAACAGTGGATGTCCGGTGCGCCATCGGACTGTTCGGTGTGCCCAACGCTAGCAAATTCAGCCAACGGCTAGGAAGTGGTTGGAGGCTATAAATACCCTCCAACCACCTCCATTCAAGCCATCCAAGTTTTCTGAACTCAACAATCATTGCAAGAGCAAAAGACTTCACTCCAAGACACATTCAATAGATCAAATCCTCTCCAAGCCTCCAAATCAACTCAATTCCATTAGTGACTTGAGAGAGGGTGTTTTGTGTTCCTTCGTTGCTCTTGTTGCTTGGATTGCCTTTTCTTTTCCCATTATTATTCTCAAGTGCTTTGTAAAGCTAACAAGAGACACCTAAGTGTGTGGTGATCCTTGCGGGGTCTTAGTGACCCAAGTAATTAAGGAAAAGGCTCATCCAGTCTACATGACCGTTTGAGAGAGGGAAAGGGTTGGAATAGACCCGGTCTTTGCGGCCTCCTCAACGGGGACTAGGTTCTTTGGAACCGAACCTCGGTAAAACAAATCACAGTGTTCACTTGTTGATCTTCACTTGATTTGTTTTCCCTCTCACTAAAGTTCCCTTGCTCTTATTGCTTTGAGTTTGCTCCCAAACGTCATCCGCATTGGTTGAGTAATTCTAAGCAAGGCAAACTATTTTTCGAACTCGGATTTAATTCTAACGCTAACCTCGGCCTTAGTGCGTGTTTAAAGTTTATAAATTTCAGGTTTTGCCTATTCACCCCCCTCTAGGCGACTTTCAATTAAAATGCCTAATTTGGGCGACCTCATCCGAGTCGTAGTCCTCATCGCCCACCTGTGGTGCATGCGCTCCAAACTCAACAATATCCCAAATGCTTTCGTGGAGTGAGGTTAGATGGTGCCTCATTTTATCACTCCACATGTAATTATCTTCACCATCAAAATATAGTGGTTTGCCTAGGGGTACCGAAAGTAGAGGAGCACATTTAGGAATGCGAGGATAGCAAAGAGGCATCTTACTGTACTTCTTACACTCGTGGCGCTTCGAAGTTGTAGACTCGACGCCGGATGTGGAAGGTGATGAAGAATCGTTCTCATAGTTGACCACCTTCTTCATTTTCTTTTTCTTCTTATCACCCTTCCTATGTGACTTGATGGAGGAAGAGGAATCCTCCTTGTATTTGTCACCGAACTCCCTTGACAGAGTCCTTCCTGAGCCTATGGTCTTGTTGCCGGTGACAATCTCTCTATTGGCGTGATCTCCAAACATCACTTCGAGTTTGTTAGACTCTTAATGAAGCACTGACTCCGATACCAATTGATATTCACCTAGAGGGGATGAATAGGCGAAATCTGAAATTTACAAACTTTAAACACGCACTAAGGCCGAGGTTAGCGTTAGAATTAAATCAGAGTTCGAAAGATAGTTCTCCTTGCAAAGAGTTGCTCAATCAATACGGATAACATTTAGGAGCAAACTCAAATCAATATGAGCAAGGGAACTTTAGAGAGAGGAGTGAGGGGAAATAAATCAAGTGAAGATCAACGCAAGTGAATATGGTGATTTGTTTACCGAGGTTCAGTTCCAAAGAACCTAGTCCCCGTTGAGGAGGCCACAAAGGTCAGGTCTATTCTAACCCTTTCCCTCTCTCAATCGGTCACTCAGACCAGTCGAGGCTTCTCCTTAATCACTTGGGTCACTAAGACCCCACAAGGATCACCACACACTTAGGTGTCTCTTGCTGACTTTACAAAGCACTTAGAGAATAAGAAATGAGTAGAAAGCAATCCAAGCAACAAGAGCAACAAAAGAACACAAAACACCCTCTCTCAAGTCACTAAGCAATTGAGTTGATTCGGAGGCTTGGAGAGGGTTTGATCTATTGAATGTGTATTGGAGTGTAGTCTTTTGCTCTTGCAATGAATGTGAAGTTAAGAAAACTTGGATGGCTTGAATGGAGGTGGTTGGGGGGTATTTATAGCCCCAACCACTATTCTAGCCGTTCCTGTCGATTGCGCACTAGACAGTCCGGTGGTGCCCCAGACAGGACACTGTTCAGTGTCTAGTGCGTGCCACGTTAGCAGCCCGTTGGGATTTGGAGCGGTTGACCATTGAAGTCCTGAAAGTCGCCTAGAGGGGGGGGGGGGGGGGTGAATAGGCGAAACCTGAAATTTATAACTTTAAACACACACTACAAGCCACGATTAGCGTTAGAATTAAATTCAAGTCTGAAGAGAGAGGGAAAAACAAATCAACCAAGAAATAAGGCAAGTGACATGGTGATTTGTTTTACTGAGGTTCAGTTCCAAAGAACCTAGTCCCCATTAAGGAGGTCACAAATACCAGGTCTATTTCAACCCTTTCCCTCTCTCAAACGGTCACTTAGACCGAGTGAGCCTTCTTCCTTAATCTCACGGGTCACTTAGACCCCGCAAGAACCACCACACACTTGTTGTCTCTTGCTTCGCTTACAAAGCACTTGAGAATAAGAATGGAAAAGAAAAAGGCCAAGCCAAGCAACAAGAGCAACAAAAGAACACAAAATACCCTCTCCCAAGTCTCTAATGAAATTGAGTTGACTTGGTGGCTTGGAGAGGATTTGATCTATTGAATGTGTCTTGGAGTGGAGTCTTTTGCTCTTGTATTGAATGCAATATTCAAAATGGTTGGATGGATATGAATGAGGTGGTTAGGGGTATTTATAGCCCCGAACCACTTCCATAGCCGTTGGGGAGGCTGCTGGCGATGGGCGCACCGGACAGTTCGATGTGCCACCGGACAAGCACTGTTCCTTGTCCATGCGTTGCCACGTCACCCAACTGTTAGGGTTCGGAGCTGGATCGATCGTTGGAGCTTTGTCTTCTTGCGGCACCGGACAGTCGGGTGCCACACCGGACAGTCCGGTGCCCCTCTGACTTCGCTACTCTGAATTCTGTGCGACACTGTTCATCACTGTAGCACTTTGCAGAGTCGACCGTTGGCGCAGGGAGTCATTGCTCCGCTGGCTCACCGGACAGTCCGGTGAATTATAGCGGAGCGCGTCCTGGAATTCCCGAGAGTGGCTGGTTTGGAGTTGTACGGCCTGGTGCACCGGACACTGTCCGGTGGCACACCGGACAGTCCGGTGCGCCAATTCTCAGCACACTCAAGGCCTTTTGCTCCAATAAAATTGTGTCCCTAACTTGATATTTTTCTTGGTTTGTGTTGAACCTTATGCACCTGTTGTTGGGGGCCTTCGTCCTCCGAAGGTCCTCAAAAACATGATTTGACAATGTTTTCCAAGTGGATTATGTGAACAGGCATTTTTGGACTCAGAACTATGAATATGAAGCACGGCCAGGACGAAGCCTGAACTAGACGAAGGACGAGCGCAGCCGAAGCTGTGCGCAGGGAAGCTTCGTCGCGACAGCAGAGGGGGGAACCGACTTAAAGATGAAAAGACTGCGTGGGCCTTGACAAATTTCCATAAGCCATTAACAAATGTAATGGACATGGATGTAATTTTACGTGGGCTGCGTCCCGCGCCTATAAATAGATGAACAGTACTCCCGTACTGTTCACGCTGACTTGACATTGGCTTTTGCGTCACGCTTGTACTTTTTGCCTTCTCTCAGGACCGAAGGTACATTTGTAATTTGAAATCATTTCTATTTCTCCATGTTAATAAAATAGAAATGATTTTATGTTGATGTTTATATTTCACGCTTTATATGAATCCTTCGGCATTACTTATTATATTTACGAAGGTATGTCTCTTATGACCTTCGTCCTAAATCATTATTTCCCGAAGGGACATGATGTTTCGAGGGACGAAGGACCTTAATGTTTAACACTTTTTATGTTGCCTTGCTCTTAACTCTTAGCATTTGAGAACAAGTCCCCAACATTGGCGCCCACCTCCGGTGAACCTACTTCCACTTCGAGTTTTGTGAACACCTTCGAAAGCTATAGACCTTCGCTATGGCGCCGAAGAAAGCTTCAGCGGCTGGGGCTGCAGCACTACAACCGCTGGACCACAACCAGGAGACCGTCTCTCTTCGGGAGGCCCGAAGCCAGAAGAGAAAGGCCGTCAGCCCGACACTTCAGGAAGAAGAGCTAGACCAAGAAATCAGGGATATGGAGATGCTACACCAACAAGTACAAAGGAAGAAGGAGAAGATGGCCCGCCTAGCTGAGTTGCAAAGGCAGATAGACGAAGCCTCTGAGGAAGTTCGCCATCTTACTCACGATGAGCAGAACAGAAGGCCTCATCAGAAAGACCTTCATCAGGAGGGCTTCGTCAACGAAGATGACTGGTATGATAATTTCCATCAGGGAAATTTTGTTTTTGATGATGCTTCTCCTCTGTCTGCTGAGCTGCAGGCTACACCTTGGCCTCCATCCTATAAGCCACCCCAGCTTCCTATGTTTGATGGTCACTCCGACCCGAAGCAATTCTTGATGAGCTACGAAGCAACAGTGTCTTCGTATGGGGGCAATGCTGCAGTCATGGCGAAGTCTTTCGTCATGGCCGTCAGGAATGTTGCTCAGACCTGGTATTCCTCCCTTCGGCCAGGAACAATAACTTCATGGCAGAAGCTGAAGGATATGTTACTGACCAGCTTTCAAGGATTTCAGACGAAGCCGGTCACAGCTCAAGCCCTGTTCCAGTGTATTCAGGATCACGAAGAGTACCTTCAGGCGTATGTCCGAAGGTTTTTACGATTGAGGGCGCAGGCACCAACGGTGCCCAATGAAATTGTTATCGAAGCCATGATCAAGGGGCTTCGTCCTGGGCCTGCAGCTCAATACTTTGCTAGAAAGCCTCCTCAGACTTTGGAGAAATTGCTCCAAAAGATGGATGAGTACATTCGTGCTGACAATGACTTTCGTCAAAGAAGGGAGGAGGCCTTCAGATTTTCTGAAATGACCAGGGGCTTCGGAGGAAGATACTACCCGAGACATGTCCGTTCCATCCACAACACTCAGAATGATGATAAGGGGAGTCAGAACAGACCGCAATGCTCCTCACTGGCTTCGGGGCAACAACAAACTTCCTTCCGGCCACCAGCTCCAAGAGGCAGAGGCGCCAGGGGCTTCGGCGGAAGATTCGGAGATCAGCCAAGGAGACTGTTTTGCTTGTTCTGCGGAGAAGGCAAGGGCCATACCACTAGGGCGTGCCATATTACAATCCAGAAGCAAAAGGAAATAGCCGAAGCTGCATCTCAACAAGCTCAGCCGAAACAGGTCATGCATACTGCTTCGTATCATCCGCCTTATATCCCACAATACATAGACAACCACCCTGCAGCTTCTGTAGCTTCGGCAAGTCAACCTCAAGCTTCCTGGCAACAGCTTCCGCCTCCACCTCCATTGCAGCAAGGTCAACAGCCAGAAGGGAGTCAATACGCTCCACATCAGAGGGACTTCAGAGAACAATCCGAAGCTCGCACAGTCAACAGCACTGTGCCAGAGTCGAAGCACATTTATTGACATATCCTACCTTTGATAGCAGTCTTTTCTATTCAGTTTTATTTTCTGTGAAGCAAGAAACATTGATAGTTTTCACGTAATAATTTCGTTGTTTCCCACAAAGAAAATCTATTTGCTCCACAAGCTTAAGTTGCTGAAGCCTAAAACTTTTTCCGTTACCAAGGAGGACCTTCGGATTAAAAATCCTTCGGAGTAACAGAAAGTCGTTCTAAGGAACGCAGAGTAAGTTTATGAAGTCACAAAAAGCCGTTCCAAAGGGAGCGCAGAGTAAGTTTTCTGCTCAGAAGTCGTTCCTAAAGGAATGCAGAGCCTACAGCGAAAAGTCAACGCTGATACCGCCTAAGTAAAAGGCGAAGAAGCTCCTAAGGGAGGCTTACAGCGAAAAGTCAACGCTGATACCGTCTAAGTGAAAGACGAAGAAGCTCCAAAGACGTTCCTAAGGGAATGCAGAGCTTACGAATATATTTTATGTGTATCTTCGGAACAAATGTCACATGCATAACATAACATCATCACATCATTTTGCATAGCATAAGCATCATACATCATATTGCATTTGGCAAGAGAAGGGGATACTCTCAACCTTCGAAAGGATGCTTTGAGAAAGTGACTTCGAAATTGTATAGCTTCGGAATACAGCTTCGGAGAATATTTTTACGAAACATGGGCAGGCTTTATCAGATCAATACCGAAGTTGTATAGCTTCGGAGTATAGCTTCGGAGAATGTTTCCACGAAACATGGATGGGATTCATCAGAATAATTTTAACGAAGAATGTTTTCTTCACGAAGCATGAAAAGAAGGGAAGGTGTTTTTTCGCCGAAGGCTCAAAAATGGTATGTATTTAAAGTTTCATGCATCGTAAAGAATTCAATAATGAAAAGAGACTTGTATATTACATTCAAATGTACAAAGTGTTACATAGATTACACTTTAAATGTTTTTTCCAAATAGCATCTAATCTTCTCTCAATACTGCTTCGGCGGCCTCATTTAGAAGTTGGTCAACAACCTTGTCCAAGATAGTTTTGGCCATTTGTTTAATTTCTTCATCCCCTTTTGTGTGGGGGTCGGCAGTCGATCCAGCAATTTCTGAGGGAAGAGAACATTTCTTCATTACCTTTACAAACCTTGAGCAAAGTTTGACATAAAAATTACAACACAATAAAAGCGACTAATTGGTACCTAACTGCCTTTCGGGCTCTGTACTTCGTTCGGCAGCTTCTGCCACTTTCCTGGCGTCATGGATACCTTTTTTGCTCCTTTGGATGATTTCTTGCGCCATTCCTCGGCCGCCGTCGTTCCAGATATCAGTAAAGAATTTGCCGCCAACCACGCTTGCTTCGGCCGAGGGGTCCTTGATGTCTTCGGAAGATAAGGCAGCTTCGGACTGAGCTAAAAATTTTACATGCCCGCAACCTTTCTTCTCTAAGACAGAAGCAATTCCTCTGGCGCCCGAGAAAGCGTAGATGTCGCCGCGACTGCTCAGGATCTCCTCGAAGGCCTCTGCTTCGTGACTAATCCATTCCAGTGGACCTTCGGGATTGCCTCGAGAGAAATTCTCTTCGCTGGAGAAGGCGCCCACGCTGGCGAAGCTGGTTTTAATTTTATTCACGCATTCTACAGATTTGACATAGCATTTCCCCTGAGATGCGCGAAGCTCTTTAACTCTTAATTCCAATTTATTGACCATATGATCACTAAGTTCTCGTTTCGTTTCCTCAAGTACGCGCTCCTCCTTAGCCCTAGCCAGCTGTTTCTGAAGGTCTTTAATCTCACGTTTTTGAGCTTCGGCCTGGGCCTTTGAAGCAGCTTCGTCTTTCTTCACTTTATCTACCAGTGTAAGCAGAATTTTATCCTTTTCCAAAGCTTCGTTTCTCAGTTTGATAACTTCGGAGCGTAAATTATTAAATGCAATTTCATAGCTTTCATCTTCGGCGCTCTTTTGGGCTCTTAGTGCGTTGCTTAGGATCAGGCCCTATACGAAAAAGAATTCATATAAGAAAAAAGGAATGAGTTGCGTAAAAAAAAGGGGGTTTTTCAAGCGTTTAATTCCCATACCTTCAGGCTGTTGTACGCAAGACTGTCTGCGAGATCTTCTTTCGTCATGGCGCTTAATCCAGATTCAAGCTTCGGGAAACCAATACTCCTGGCCATCTCTCGGCAGACGGATAATTCTTTATTGTCTGGGAGGCAGTACAGGAAATCATCTTCGTTTGTCCCATTGAATATCACTGCCCCCTTCGGATATTTTAGCTCCCTCGCATAATGGTTAGCTTCATGAGTTTCTTCTTCAGATAATTTTTTCCCCGAAGCATGTCGAATGATGTAATCACATATGCTGGCAGGCGCTTCGGGGATGGCAGTGTTAGTTTCTTCAACTAAAATTGGTTCTGGTATTTTTATTGCTTCGGCTTCCAAAGTTTGCTCCTTCAAGGCCTCCGAAGGCCCAGCTTCAGCTTCAGCCTGTTGCGTCGAAGCTTCAGTAGAAGCTTCAGCAACTTCAACACTCTTTTTTGGAGTTGTGCTTGAAGACTTAATTGTCTCCAAGACATCTAGTACGTTTACCATTCTTTTCCTTTTTGGGGTCACCGTTGGACCCTTTTGGATTTTTGCTGTTTCGACATTTGCTACAGGACTCAAAACTTCTGATGCTTTTTCCTTAGTCGGATTTTTTGCTTCTTCCATTTTTTCTGTGGATGGCGCTGCGGCCATCTCTGCAATTTCTGGCAGCAAGGTTGGCTGTTCAGCTTCGGCGGCCGAAGAAGTTTCTCCGGTGAACTCAGGCACTGAAGCTGGTTCAATGTGGCGTGGCCGGTGTGTGAGGACCTTCAACCTTTTTCCTTTCGGTTCTGGCTCGCTAGGAGCAGTTGCAGCTTCTTCTTTTGCAGAGGTTGTGTTTTTCCTCTTCTGCCCTCGAATGGGATAACGATAATCGGGGTAGAAGAACCCGATTGCGTCAAACACCCGGTTGAGTCTCTTCTTTTTTCGGCCTCCGAAGGCTGCTGATAGCGCAGTATTTTCGGCCTTCGAATATGCCCCAAGTAGTTCATCACTTAAAGTTTCAATGCTCTTCAGCCAGTCATCATCAGGTTCAACAAATTTATCTGCATATTTGAACGTGAATTTCAGTCTAACTAGTCCGCCTTCGTCGGACTCTTTAATAGTTTCCTTCGGCATTTCCCATTTTTCTGTAAGTGGCCATACCCTGAAGGCAATGTGCTCTTGGACCAAGTCCCTTGTCCCAATGAAAGAGCAGACCACACCGAAGGCTCTTTGGCACTCCTCGGCTGCTTCGTCCATTTCAACCTTCGGCCTTCGTAGTCCGAAGCGTTGCCAGATGGGGCACATAATAATACTTTTAACATTTTCTTGCGCTGTTAAGTCATTCTTCACATAAAACCACTCTGTCATCCAGGCTCCGGGCCACCTCTTCCGAAAGGTCGGCACAGGGCAGCTTGACCCGGAGCGGGCTCCGAAGCTGTAACACCCAAAATTGTTGTGATATTGTTCTTTTCCCCAGGGCTTTGTCTCGTATAATAATTCATGAATGTTGCAAAAACTCTTAGCATTTGGTTCTACACCTTGACTTTTTGCAGCCCAGACAAATATCCCCATTCTTATGATAGCTTCGGGAATAAGTTGATGAAGGTAGACTTGAAATGTTTTCAGTACCTCGACAACAAAGTTGCTCAGGGGGAATCGAAGCCCAGCCTTGAGAAAGCTTCGGAAAATCACAACTTCATCTTCTTCGGGGGTGGGAGAAGTCTTTTCTCCAGCGTCAACCCTCACAATAGATATATCTCGAAAATACCGCCCCCTCATATTATCAATATGGCTCTGCTTGATAGTGGTTTTCCCGAAAACCGTGTGACTTGGCCGCCATGGACGATCTTCGGCCTCTTCTTCACCACTTTCTACATCATAGCTGTCGCTGTCACCAGTATCTTCGGACAGACCTTCGAGAATCTCTTTGGTGATTTTCTCTGTATTGGTCTCTGCCATCGCTATCAGGAACCCCAGATTCTTCTCCTCCTCGAGACTCAGCTTCGTCTCAGCAGGGATCTTCTTGCCTTCAGACATCTTCGGAAACGCTAAAAAATTGTTCCCGAGGCCGAAGCTCCAAAATCAAAAAGACCAGCAAATCTTAGTGCACAAGAGCTAAAAATTTTAGTGGGCCGAAGCAAAAGGCAAGTGTGCGTACCAAATGAGTTTGCGGTGCGATCTTATTTATACGCCCAGGGCGTTAAAAATTTAAAGGCCCCGCCTGTCAGTGAATGTTGCCATTCTAGCAAAGGGAAGGTGTTTTTTCGGACCTTCGGCTCAAGGCCTTCGTCCATATCGCAATCTGAATTTATTATTAACAAATTAATATTGCGAGGGGCTACTGTTGGGGGCCTTCGTCCTCCGAAGGTCCTCAAAAACATGATTTGACAATGTTTTCCAAGTGGATTATGTGAACAGGCATTTTTGGACTCAGAACTATGAATATGAAGCACGGCCAGGACGAAGCCTGAACTAGACGAAGGACGAGCGCAGCCGAAGCTGTGCGCAGGGAAGCTTCGTCGCGACAGCAGAGGGGGGAACCGACTTAAAGATGAAAAGACTGCGTGGGCCTTGACAAATTTCCATAAGCCATTAACAAATGTAATGGACATGGATGTAATTTTACGTGGGCTGCGTCCCGCGCCTATAAATAGATGAACAGTACTCCCGTACTGTTCACGCTGACTTGACATTGGCTTTTGCGTCACGCTTGTACTTTTTGCCTTCTCTCAGGACCGAAGGTACATTTGTAATTTGAAATCATTTCTATTTCTCCATGTTAATAAAATAGAAATGATTTTATGTTGATGTTTATATTTCACGCTTTATATGAATCCTTCGGCATTACTTATTATATTTACGAAGGTATGTCTCTTATGACCTTCGTCCTAAATCATTATTTCCCGAAGGGACATGATGTTTCGAGGGACGAAGGACCTTAATGTTTAACACTTTTTATGTTGCCTTGCTCTTAACTCTTAGCATTTGAGAACAAGTCCCCAACACCTGTAATACATGTATTCTAGATAAACTAGTTAGTCCATAGGTTTGTGTTGGTCATCAACCACCAAAATTAATTATAGGAAATGGTTAGCCCAATTTCCCTTTCAATCTCCCCCTTTTTGGTGATTGATGCCAACACAAACCAAAGCAAATATAAAGTGCAGAAATGTAACTAGTTTGCAATTGAGATGACAGTGCATAGGTTACTTGGAATTAAACCAATTGAAAGTCTTACTAAGTATGAATGGATTGGTTTTCTTTTATTTAACATTTTGGACCACATTTGCACCACATGTTTGTTTTTGCAAATCTTTTGGAAAATCTTTTCAAAGTCCTTTTGCAAATAGCCAAAGGTATATGAATAAGATTGCAAGAAGCATTTTCAAGATTTGAAATTTCTCCCCCTGTTTCAAATGCTTTTCCTTTGACTAATTAAAAGCTCCCCTGAATGAAATTCTCCTCTTAGCTTTTAAGAGGGTTTTGAAGTAGATACCAATTTGAAACTTTACTTCCATAAATCAAGTGAAAACAAGGATACCGATTGATACCAATTGAGAATACATTAATTGAAATTTTACTTTTGAAGACACCAATTGAAAGACAAACATTTGTGAAATTTTTTGAAATTTGAAATGGTGGTGGTGGTGCGGTCCTTTTGCTTTGGGCTTAATACTCTCTCCCCCTTTGGCATTAATCGCCAAAAACAGAGAACTTGAGAGCCCTTTAATACTTTCTCCCCCATTGGTAAAAGAAATATGAGTGAAAAATTATACCAATTTGAGAGATTGTGGAGTAACGACAAAGGGTAAATAATACCATTAGAGTAGAGTGGAAGCGTTGTCTTTGCTGAATACTCCAATTCCCTTTCAATCTAAGACTAAGTATAGAAATACACTTAACACATTAGTCTTAGTCTTGGCACAAGAAGAATAAGAAATATGCAATTGTACCAAATGAAAGAGATATGATCAAAGGTATATAAATAAGCTATGTGTGCAATGTTTCAATCAAAATTCCGAGAATCAAGTATATTTAGCTCATTCCTAAGTTCGCTAAAGGTTTTCTCATCTAGTGACTTGGTAAAGATATCGGCTAATTGGTTTTGGGTATTAACATAAGCAATTTCGATATCTCCCTTTTGTTGGAGATCCCTCAGAAAGTGATACCGAATATCTATGTGCTTAGTGCGTCTGTGTTCAACGGGATTATCCGCCATGTGGATTGCATTCTCATTATCACATAGGAGAGGGACTTTGCTCTATTTGTAGTCATAGTCCCTAAGAGTTTGCCTCATCCAAAGTAATTGCGCACTGCAATGACCTGCGGCAATGTACTCGGCTTCGGTGGTGGAAAGAGCTATGGAGTTTTGTTTCTTTGAAGCCCAAGACACCAGAGATCTCCCTAGAAACTGACAAGTCCCTGATGTGCTCTTCCTATCAATTTTACACCCTGCCCAATCGGCATCGGAATATCCTATTAAATCAAATGTGGATCCCCTGGGATACCAAAGCCCAAACTTAGAAGTGTAAACTAAGTATCTCATGATTCTCTTCACAGCCCTAAAGTGAACTTTCTTAGGATTTACCTGAAATCCTGGACACATGCATACAGATAGCATAATATCCGGTCGAGATGCACATAAATAGAGTAGAGATCCTATCATCGACCAGTATACCTTTTGATCTATGGATTTACCTCCTGTGTCGAGGTCGAGATGCCCATTGGTTCCCCTGGGTGTCTTGATGGGTTTGCCATCCTTCATTCCAAACTTCTTAAGTATGTTTTGAATGTACTTTGTTTGGCAGATGAAGGTGCCCTCTTGGAGTTGTTTGATTTGAAATCCTAGGAAATACTTCAACTCCCCCATCATAGACATCTCGAATTTTTGAATCATAATCCTACTAAACTCTTCACAAGAGGACTTGTTAGTAGACCCAAATATGATATCATCAACATAAATTTGGCATATAAACAAGTCTTTTACAATAGTTTTAGTAAAGAGAGTAGGATCGGCTTTTCCAACTTTAAAGCCATTAATGATAAGAAAGTCTCTCAGGCATTCATACCATGCTCTTGGGGCTTGCTTGAGCCCATAAAGCGCCTTTGAGAGTTTATACACATGGCACTATCTTCAAAGCCGGGAGGTTGCTCAACATGGACCTCTTCCTTGATGGGTCCATTGAGGAAGGCACTTTTCACGTCCATTTGATACAGCTTAAAGCCATGGTAAGTAGCATAAGCAAGTAAAATGTGAATTGACTCAAGCCTAGCTACGGGTGCATAAGTTTCATCAAAGTCCAAACCTTTGACTTGTGAATAACCTTTGGCCACAAGTCGGGCTTTGTTTCTTGTCAACACACCATGCTCATCTTGCTTGTTGTGGAATACCCACTTAGTACCTACAACATTTTGGTTAGGACGTGGAACTAAATGCCATATCTCATTCCTCATGAAGTTGTTGAGCTCCTCTTGCATAGCCATCACCCAATCTGGATCTCTTAGTGCATCCTCTACCCTGTATGGCTCCCAAGTGGAGCAAGTTGATCTTGATGAATTAGATGATGAAGAGGCTCTGTGCATCGCGCTAAGGAACATGTCCATTGGGGATGTGTGTCCTAAAGAATCCGAAGAGCCTCCACAAGCACAAGATCAACCATCATCTTCCAACCAAGCATCTCCACCTACCCAATATGAAGATTAGGCTCAAAATGATGAAGATAAAGATCAAGAGGATGAGCCACCTCAAGAGGAGGACATTGATCAAGGGGGAGATGAAAACAGTAATGACAAGGAAGATGATCAAGAAATAAGAGATCAACGACCGCCACACCAAAGAGTCCACCAAGCAATTCCAATTGAAAGTCGCCTAGAGTGGGGTGAATAGGCAAAAACCTGAAATTTATAACTTTAAACACATACTACAAGCCGGGGTTAGCGTTAGAATTAAATTCAAGTCCGAAGAGAGAGGGAAAAACAAATCAACCAAGAAACAAGGCAAGTGAACACGGTGATTTGTTTTACCGAGGTTCGGTTCCAAAGAACCTAGTCCCCATTGAAGAGGTCACAAAGACCGGGTCTATTTCAACCCTTTCCCTCTCTCAAATGGTCACATAGACTAAGTGAGCCTTCTTCCTTAATCTCACGGGTCACTTAGACCCCGTATGGACCACCACACACTTGGTGTCTCTTGCTTCGCTTACAAAGCATTTGAGAATAAGAATGGAAAAGAAAAAGGCCAAGCCAAGCAACAAGAGCAACAAAAGAACACAAAATACCCTCTCTCAAGTCCCTAATGAAGTTGAGTTGATTTGGTGGCTTTGAGAGGATTTGATCTATTGAACGTGTCTTGGAGTGGAGTCTTTTGCTCTTATATTGAATGCAATATCCAGAATGCTTGGATGGATATGAATGAGGTGGTTGGGGGTATGTATAGCCCCCAACCACTTCCATAGCCATTGGGGAGGCTGCTGGCGATGGGTGCACCGGACAGTCTAGTGCGCCACCGGACAAGCACTGTTCCTTGTCTGGTGCGTCACCACGTCACCCAACTGTTAGGGTTCAGAGCTGGCATTGGACTGTCCGATGCCCCTCTGACTTCGTTGCTTTGACTTCTGTGTGACACTCTTCATCATTGTAGCACTTTGCAGAGTCGGCCGTTGGCGCGGGAAGCCGTTGCTCCGCTGGCTCACCGGACAGTCCGGTGCCACACCGGACAGTTCGGTGAATTATAGCGGAGCGCGCCCTGGAATTTTCGAGAGTGGCTGGTTTGGAGTTGTACGACCTGGTGAACCAGACATTGTCCAGTGGCATACTGGACAGTCTAGTGCGCCAATTCTCAGGACACTCAAGTCCTTTTGCTCCAATAAAATTGTGTCCCTAACTTGATATTTTTCTTGGTTTGTGTTGAACCTTATGCACCTGTAATACATGTATTCTAGACAAACTAGTTAGTCCATAGGTTTGCGTTGGTTGTCAACCACCAAAATTAATTATAGGAAATGGTTAGCCCAATTTCCCTTTCAAGTCCTTTGTCCTGTAGCTGCATCGGACAGTCCAGTGGCACACTGGACATATCCGGTGCGTTCTGACTCTACTGCTCTGACTTCTGACGTGCATTGTTCATCTTTTGCAGTCGGCCGTTGGCGCAGGTTACCTTTGCTCTGTTGGCTCACTGGACATGTCCGGTGCACATCGGACAGTCCGATGAATTATAGCGGACTACCCCTAGAAAAACTCGAGAGTGAGCAGTTGGGAAGGTGCTCGGCCTAGGCACCGGACACTATCCGGTGCGCCATTGGCAGCACCATTCTAAGTCATTTCTCCAAACTTTATTGAGTCCCCAACTTAAATTCTTTCTTGGTTTATGTTGAACTTTTTGCACCTGAAATAAATGACATTTAAGCAAACTAGTTAGTCCACATGGTTTGTGATGGACGTCAAAACCAAAATTGATTTTAGGAAATGGTTAAGTCCATTTCCCTTTCAATATATATATATAGTTTATATATTTGGAGCCCTGGGCTTCCAATAACTAGAGAAAGCTCTGGCTCAACGGTGCCATCCTGTTCAGCCGCACTAAGTTCAGACGGCTATAAAAGACCCCTAGGCCACTAGAGATTAGGTTTTAGCGGTGGTGGCGGTTCCCTCGGGTGAGCAAGCGGTGGCGGTGGTTTGCTCGGGCGTGCGAGCAGCGGCGATCCCGAGGCTAGCGGTGGTTGCGCACCGAGGCGGGCGACCGGCGGCGACGTTCCTATGGAGGGCGGGCAAGCACCGACGGTGCTCCCAAACCGGGCGGCACACCCTAGGCCCGGTGGTGACGACGGTTGCGCGAGGCGCGGTAGGCTTCAGCAGCAGTGGCGGTGGATCTTGGAGGAGCGCACATGGCGGTGGATCCCAGAGGCGCGCACATGATGTCGGCTCCTCGGAGGCGCGCGCCCCAGAGTGGCGCCCGCTGGCATCCCCTCCCGCGACAACGACGGCCTTCCTTAGGCGCGAGTGACGACGACGGACTTCCCTAGACGACGAGTGGTGACGGATCGATGACCCTTTTTAATGCTATTTTGTATACATATTTATGCCAACGTCAATATATTTTTATGATACATTGTCAGTTCATGGCTGTCCTTCCATCTTTTTGTATGTTTATGATATTTCTATTCACATTTTATGTAAACGTTTGTTTATTTTTGCGTAGTGTACCGCAATGCATAAATAATTTCGATATGTAGCATAATTAGTATCAGTATATATCATAAACTGGTTCTAACGAGCCTAACTGCATGGCTGTTAGAGAGATCCTATATTTATAGACGAAATAAAATATTAAAAATCAAATTTTTGTTTCCATGCATGCCAATCCATTTCCTTTCAACTCACATTCTTGTCATCCTAAATTTGCGCACATACAATAATAAACAGATTTTGTACACAGTGTACCGCATTGCATAAATACCTTCGACGTGTAGCATAATTAGTCTCAGCGTATATCATAAACTGTTCTAACAAGCTTAGATGCATGGTTGTTGGAGAGATCCTATATTTATGGAAGAAATTAAGCATTTAAATCAGATTTTTTGTTTTCATACATACCAATCCATTTCCTTTCAACGCACATTATTGTCATCCTAAATTCATGTGCATGGAGTAGGAAACAATTTTTTTGTGCTGTACCGCAGTGCATAAATATCTATACCGTGTAGCATAATTAGTGTCAGTATATGTCAGAAACCGGTTCCAATGATCCTACCTTCATGGCTGTTGTCAAGATCCTAGTTTTATGGACGAAATAAAGCATTTAAATTAGATTTTTATTTCTATGCATGTCAATCTATTTCCTTTCAACCCACATTCTTATCATCCTAAATTTGTGCGCATGCAGCAGGAAACAGATTTTTTACGCGATGTACTACACTGCATAAATATCTACACGGTGTAGCATAATTAGTATCAGTACATGCCATAAACTGGTTCCAACGAGCCTAACTGCATTGTTGTTGTAGAGATCATATTCTTATGAACAAAATAAAGCATTAAAATCATATTTTTTGTTTCCATGCATATCAATCCATTTTTCTCTCAATGTATTACCATCCTAAATTTGTGCACACGCAGCAGGAAACTGATTTTTTACGCAGCGTACCGTATTGCATAAATATCTACATTGTGTAGAATAGTTATTAGCAGTATATTTTCATAAAATGTTTTTAATGAGTTTAGCTACATGACTGTTATAGAGATCCTATACTTATGAAATGAATAAAACATTCAAATCAGATTTTTTGCTTTAATGCATGCAGCAGTTAACGGATACACTTACTAATTTCTCGCATGCAAGGAATGGACTCATGCGGGAGGTGGACTGGTGGCCAGGCTACGATAGTACTTGGCTGGCGTATCATCTATAAAGTCAAGAATAGAGCTAATTTTAGTCAATGTAATGTATGCTCAACTGCGCAAGCTATTGGCTATTGGCTTATCAAGATATGCTACTTGGTGAAAACAACAACTGTCCCTATCCGTAAATTCGACTGTGCATGGCCATGGTTGTGACAAAAGTTATGGAAACAAAGGAAGAAGCACCTTCATTTGAGGACATAACCAAGGAGGTGGTAACATGGGAGGCTACACTAGACCAAATCAAGGCTCTTAAAACCAAGGCCAGGAGGTATGCCGTCAAAAAAAAGTGTGGCAAGCCAAATCATCAAATTAGTGATTATTGTCCTCGATACAATTAATATTTCTAGAAAGAAGATAAATTTGTAGGTGCAAAAATGCCTTTCTATGGAGTGGATACAAACTAGCATACAAATTTAGGAGCAATTGATCATCTCATAGGAGATTTAGAGAAGTTCATCGTACATGATAAATATGGTGGGCATGAGAAGTTGAATTCCTTCTTTCAAAAAATAGGAATTACTCATTGTGTCTTGTCCTCATGCTCATTAGCAAGATGGAACAATAAAAAGAAAACACCATCATATTATAGAAGTAGACTTGCTTTACTAGCTAGTGTGTCCATGCCTTTGAAATTTAAGGATGAAGTCTTCCTAACTGTTATGCATCTCATCAACACTCTACCATTTTGAGTAATCCTGATGAAAACCCCACAAAAAATCTTCTTGGCAACAAACCTACCTACTTGAACCTTTGATTTTTTATGGGCATGTTGTCTGAACCTAATACCCTACAATAATATAAATCTTGCCTTTAGATCTATCTATTTTTGTGTTTTGGGGTTATAGTTCCATGCCTAAGGGTTTTAAGTTCCTTGAGCCTTAAAAAATGCTGAGTTTGTATCTTTGATATGTTGTATTTGATGGGCAAGTGTTTCCCTTCTCCTATCTCCATGAAAATGTCGATGCTAAGCTCCCAAAAGAAATTCTCCCCCTACCATAACGTATTCAACCTAGCCTGACTGTAGTCGATTCTTAGAGAACTTAGGTAAAAAAAAGATGGCATACCATATTTATGGTATGATAATTTAGGCGCAATGTACCTTTTAGCAAATCTAGTCTTTTATATATAGCATAGTTAAGCCTCTGAACATTGATTATCATTTTGTAAGAGAGAAAGAATAGAGTTCGATCTATATTATATAGAGATTAGATAGATGACGGCTTTACAAAAGCTCTGTCGACACAGTTATAATTTTTTTCCCAATACAATCTTGACTTGATTAAATTATGATTGAGTGAAGCCGTTAGAAAGAAACTTTCTATATAAATAGAATTTATTATATATAGGAGTAATTGAACAGGACTCCTCTATTTACATAAACAAAAAAACTTAAAGATAAATTAGGTGTGATATTTATAACCGTCATGGATTTCTATCGCGATTTCTTAATATAATAAACATAAGTCACTGCCTCTTCCGGTAGAAGCGAGACGCCAATATATTTCACAAGCACAAGCTGGTTTCGGCAACAACAAACCGTTTGATTTGGCTATGTTTACTTAGCTTGTTCCAATTGATTTTTTATTAGCCTGTTACTAGTAACTCCATTCCTGACTAGGCAAACTAATCCAGCTCCCGTAGGTACACTCTCCCTCCACGGAAGTCCAGAAAGGAGGAAATATCATCGGGTACGGTGGTGCATCAGCATCTGGACGTACCATCCGTTCCTATCCGGTGCCCTGTGCTCCTTTGCAAGGAAGCACAATCATACGCACCTTTTTCTTCTTCTTCTTCTCCAACCGGAATATATATATACCGACCAACATATATAGAAAACAATTATTCTCTCGTATCAACCGCACTAAAATTTAAAACTTGGAGTCACGTATATTTATTTATATATGAATATGATGATGTTGCCATTTGATCTTTGTGGACCTGAAAGCACTCCACTACTCAACACACTAGCAACAAAGGCGTCGTCCTTGTTAGAGTAGTAGCAGCATAGTTCCAACCAAAAGCAGCCCATGACGCCACCGAGAACCGTATAGTTTTCTTTGTGACCTAATAATTTGGTCCTCGTCGATCTCCAACCATATGTTTGTTTGTTTTCTCTGTGGCTGGGAATGGGACTGGTGGCTGGCCGCCCTGTACGCTGACGCTGGTCCAGCGCTGTATATCACGCACGCATGCATGGAGTCACGCTTCTTACTGGGGACCATATCTCCACACAATATATACGCACACATTTCGGGCTGTGGGAGGCGGCACTACCCCAGCCGTGTCAAGAAGTGCAATTTATATATACTATCATATTTTACAACTTATATAGTTATATGTTGTATGTGGTATAGATTCAAAGCTATACTATTAAATTTGATTAGTTTGTTTTATTTTCTAGATTTAAGTGTAATTTTTTTGACATTATTCGTAACACTTTTTCTAACATTAAGTAGTATTTTATATGGGAATGAATTATTTAAATTTTTATTTGTATCATTAATTGCATGATATTGTAGGATTATAGTAACAGGATACTAGAAACTCTTATATATGATAGTGGGAAGTCTACTTAAAGAAATTTTAGAGTATACGATGGAACTGCTGCGCTATTGTCATCGTGATATGACATTGGGTACGGAGGGTATCCAAAAGTTGAAAAGCTTAACGGATACAACGGAGGCATGGGCTGTATATGCGTTGCACCTAGGTACAGCTGGATACCAGCACAAGACAATTTAGAGAGGTTCAGACCGCAGTACACGTAATACTGTATGTCCTCTTGTGTGTGATAGATTAATGAGCATAAAGGTGTATCAACTGAGCACCATGACCTCCTAGCTCCCTCTTACCATTTGGTTCTAATGAGAGTACTATCTTAACATTTCATAGTTCACTTTTATGCCTACCCTTCAAAGGTGGTATTACTCAACCTTGACCGAATTGGCTGAAGATTGCTTTTCTCTAGAGCCAAACCCATTTTCACATCGCTCTACTTTTCCTTACCAAATGAGGAGAGAGGATTACAGATTGGTTGGATTGTGGGTCCCAGCCAGCTGTGGCCCAACAACCCCAATCATATCCTAGCTGTGAAGTTGTATGCAATGTTATGCCTTTGGTCGAACTACACCATCAAGGATGACATGCCATAGTGGCATACACGTGTCATAGGGATAGGTATATCATGTTGTATCAGACACCAAAGTCCACACCGTTGGGTACAACATAGTTGGTAATCAGTGTAACATTTTGTACTTGATAATACTTACTGGTACACTGGTGTGCCTAATGTGACTATAAGGTCGATGACATGTATTGAATAGTGGTTTTGAGTATGCTTTTGTCGAAGTCATGGCAACAATGTGCATACCATACTATAATGCCGCACATTACAATTAATAAGATGTATGGTAACCTCATCCCATAGTGGTAGCACCATGAAACTATCATGAGTAGACCTTGAACATGTCATCATACCTTTAGGGATCATCATACCCTTAGCGGGGCTCAACTATATTCCTTTGACTTATGGGTGTCTTCAAACTTATCCATTACAGGATCTCCTTTGTCCCCTTGAGAGGCCTTGGGCATCGTGAGAGGGCGAGGGCTCAGGGCCTAATCATTTGAATTATTTCAGTCTTGTGAGATGTGATGGGCAGAACAACTTTAGTCTTTCGGGCCCCCAAGATCAGGTTCCCTAGGATGTTGGGTCCCTACTTTGTTAGAGCTAAGATAGGTGGTCTCTATTGGGGAGAAGGTCTATGGCTAATGGTCCAAATTAATGAAATCAATGCTTAGATGGTTTTTAGTTCAAGGATGTCAATTGAAGCCAAAGGAATATCATCCCTCTTTAAAAGCTTTAGAACATGTACAATGTGAACAAAACCAAAGGTACGAAAGCCAAAGTTTTGGTGTTGAAAGGACTCCGAGAAGATATTTAAGAATCTTCTATGAAGAGAAGACGTGTGTGACATGTCTATGCAGCGAAATGACATTATTGTACTCCCTTAAATGTGAAGAGCAACTATGTAACAGGGTGTGGGCAAAAGTGTAAATTCATATGAAGATGTACCAGTGTTTGACCCTATAAATCGATGAACAGTACAACCACTATAGGGGTTGGCTATTCTAAAACATCGTGCATGTAGCATTCTCGCCTCTAGAGAGCCTCCGAAGGTGTAACAATGTCGAAGCTTGCACACAAAAAGTAAACTCCTTTAATGTTCTTGTGTACTTTAAGTCTTGGATTGTTTGTACATGAACACATGATCTTCATGCTGTTGATTAATTTTGTAATATCAAGTTTTTGATTGAATGATAAACTTATCACACGTATTTACGAAGAATACTATGAAACCCCATGAGACTATCAGGAGTAGACCTTGAACATGTCATCATACCTTTAGGGACCATCATAACCTTAGTGGGGCCAAACTGTTCCCTTGACTTGCGGGTGCCTTCATACTTATCCATTGTAGGATCTCCTTTGTCCCCTTGAGAGGCCTTAGGCTTCTTGAGGGGGCTTAGGGTCTAACCATTTGTATTATTTCAGGCTAGTGAGCTTAAAGATCTATGGGTCGGTAGAGAGTCCTAGGCGACCAAGAGAATGTATAAGTGTGCTTCTATCAGGAGTGTCTTGGTCCCTTTGGTTTTAGGTCATTCTTGGGGACAATGGTGGACGAAAGAAATCAAGTTTGGAAGCGTCCCAAAGCTTAGAGCGTCTCTAGGCCCTAGGGGTCTGATTTTAGGCCATACTTGTGAGATGTGGTGGGCAGAACAACTTTAGTTTTTTTGGGCCCCCAAGATCAGGTTCCTAGGATATTGGGTCCCTACCTTTATCGAAGCTAATATATGTCCCTATTAGGGAGAAGGTCTATGGCCGGAGGTCCTAATTAATGAAATCAATGTTTAGATGTTTTTAGTTCTAGGGTGTCAATTAAAGCCAAAGAAATATCATCCCTCTTTGAAAAGATTTAGAACATGTAAACAAGCCCAATGTGAATGAAACCGAAGGTATGGAAGTCAAAGTTTCCATGTTGGGAGGACTTCAGAGGACATGATATTTAAGAAACTTCTATAAAGAGAAGACGTGTGTGACATGTCTATGCAATGAAATGACATTATTGTACTCCTTTAAATGTGAAGAGCGACTACGTAATAGGGTGAGAGAAAAGTGTAAGTTCATATGAAGATGTAGTAGGGTTCGACCCTATAAATAGATGAACAGTACAACCACTATAGAGGTTGGCCATTCGAAAATATCGCGCATGTAGCATTCTCGCCTCTAGAGAGCTTCCAAAGGTATAAAAATGCCGGCGCTTGCACGCCAAAAGTAAACTCCTTTAATGTTCATGTGTACTTTAAGTCTTTGATTGTTTGTACATGAACACGTAAGCTTTGGACTATTGATTAATTTTGTAGTATCAAGTTTTTGATTGAGTGATAAACTTATCAGACATATTTACGAAGAATAATATGAAATCCATATAACATCTTCTGTCCCCATAACCTTCGGAAGGGAGATCATATATCGTCCTGTTATTGTTCGTTCAGAATTTCGACAGGGTCAGCAATGGGCTCAAGAAGCACAGGCGCGACAGCAGCCGAGCCCATCCATTATTTTTTCATTGGAATTATTGAATAAATTTTGGCAGTATTCAAAAGTATGGCCTTCTCGGATACTATTTTGATTTGATCAGATGCTAACATTCTAGGATAAGGATCGAGATGTTGGTAACCTTCGAATTTCCGGATTCACTTGTGATCTACACATAATACCCCCTCTGTCCTAAAATAAAATTTGTTTTAGATAATTAATGAATTCATATAATATTTGATGTATGTGTTTTAGATATATGCCTATACTCACCATTATACATTTGAATATAGAAATAAAAATCAAGATCTAAAATAAATACTATCTCCATTCTCGAATATTTGTCGCCGGCTAGTTTATTTTTGAACTAAAACGCGATATATAAAAAAAAACCCGGAGGAAGTACTATTCTAGTACGTTCCTCACCCGGCTTAAAAATGTTCCTGGTTTAAAGAACCGCATCCAATGTCTTGTGCATGATTGCGCCTTCATTTCAGCAAGTGCAGAAATGGAATAGGATCAAGAGTATGCTACACTATATTCTGCTCATTGCTCCTAATATGCTGCTTTCGTCATCCCTTCGTCACACAAATTGTAACTATATAGTATCTTTTCTTGTTGCGCATGCACCTCCGTTTTATACTGAGTAATGAAGAGCAGATGATGCCATGCAGGTAGCATCTGGCCACACTTGCATCTAGGGAAGCATATATAGATGCATCCTTTATCAAGTGTGTAAGGGCAACAAAATTTTTAAATAGATTGAGGACAAAGGTGTGTGCCTCAAAGCACGCCCAAAATTTTATTCTCACTTTATTTGATCATTAGCTAACAAAATCCAAAGTTGTATTCATACCTGAGTCACGCGCATTATAGACCCTAGATATACATATGCAAGTACATGTCTCGGACAAAATGCAAGAACTTAACAAGTGTTTGGTCTAAGGACACAGTAAAATGGGATGGAGCACAACAGTAAACCCTAAAATAGCCGACAACCAAAGTCATTGAAAATAAGCCCTTAATAGTTGGAAATAACTTATTTCTAATGGCTTATTTCTGTCGGTTGTAAACAGTCTAACACCCAAAATCTTAACTTATAATTTAAGGAAATCCTTTAGAGAAAAATAATAATATAAATATAATTATCAAAATAAATGCCTGTGACAAATAATTAGACTTTAGAATTCACCCCTTTTCTAAAGTGATTGGTCATAATAAAATAATGTTAGCTAAATCCTATCTTGATAAAGATTTAGACATTTGAAAATGTTTTCTACCAAAACAAAGGAATCATAATTCAAAATTTGAATTCAAATTCTAAATGAGGTTATAAAATATAAGATGAATAAAAAGAAAAGAATTCTAATTAAGACCCCTACCCTCTCCATAATTAAATAAAAGGAAGAAAGATAAATAATATAAATACAAATAGTGGGAGTAATATTCACATTAGGATAGTATTTAATATTTGGAGATCTGAAATTGAAACCAGGAATTTAAAATTTGGTTTGAATATTTAAATTCAGAATTTTAAAAAATAGAAAAGAAAAAACAACAACAACAAAGGAATCACACCTACCTGGGCCGATTTCTCTCCCCCTCGGCCCAGTGCCACTGCTCCCACTCCCGCTCGGCCCACCCATCTCTCCTGTGCGCGGCCCAGATCAGACTGGTGGGCGTGCGACGGATGGGGCCCACACGTCAGCCGCTTCACCCGGTGTCCGCGCGCGTAGGTGTCGTCTGCGTTCCTGCGTGGATTACGTGTGGGCCCGGATGGGCAGTCCCCGCGGGCACGACTCCACGTGCGCCTCGGCTCACTGATCCGTGGGCCTGAATGTCGGATCTTCTTCTCCGCGCCAGCGTGCGACCAGCTCCGCGGATTTCGCGCGGTGCTCGCTGGGTCGTTACAACAAGTGGCCCAAGATCCTCTCGCAATGGAGTATATATGCGACCGCCACCTTGGACCTTCCCTGTCGAGTTACCGTGCCGCCGTCGCGGAAAAAGGGGAAAAAAGACCGCTGTTGGTAAACCCAGTGCTCCCCGCTGTCGAGACCTCGGTGTCGGGCCTGGAAGCTTCGCCGGACCGCAAGGCGGGTGATTGTGGCCTCGGCGCACGAGATTGGTAACCAGGGCCCCCGGAATTGCTTGCCGGCGTCAGGCGGTCCGCACCGCACCGTGGGAGGGGGTACTCACGCCACGATTTATCGATATGTACTCCCCTGTCGAATCACCCTGCGCCTAGCATCGTTTAGCGCTTATAGCACAGAAGTTTGCGTGCTTGAATTGCGTACCAGCTTTCACCGGCGATGGCGCCACCGCGCTGGTCATCGGCGCCGCCGCATCTGGTCATCATGGGGGGAGTTGGTGTGCCTGGGTTGTTGATCCCGGGGCGGACGGCTCGGATTACCCCTGTGCGTACCGGTTCGGCTGGTATAGGCTAGGTCATCCAATTCGAATCATGCGCGTAGGATTCAATCTAGGGCTTTTTAAATTGGATCCGCTGATCACTGATCTGACGGCCACGAGCACGTACCGATTCATCTCGGCACAGTTCTAATCAGGACCGTCCATAACCGATCGCACGACTAGGATTAGACGATACCGCTTCGGCTTATAGAGTTGCAAAAGAGACCCTGTACTCTGGTGTAATCAACCCGCCGTCCTCGGCCTCTGTAAAACAATTGTGATTAATCCCTAGATATTTATAAACTAGCCCTGTGCTCTTTAGAATTTGTAATAGCAGTTCGTAGCCCTTGTTTTTAATAACTAGAATTTTAGAAAATGATTCATAATATAGAAATAAATCAAATAATCCTAGAAACTTATAACTTGCATGTTTCAACTCCGAATTGATCCATTCCAGTTGCATTAAATTCATGTTAATATTGTTTATCATATAGTAACCTTATTTTAGTATGAAACGCATGGTTACAATTATACAATTAATTTGTGTATTCTCTAACACCTAAGTATGCAGAAAATCATAGCTTTATAACTATAACTCCGAATTTAGTGGTTCTCGAACCTACAATCTCGTTGCGATGCGTAGAACATTATTATACAGTTTGTTCTTATGTTTGGTGTGATGTTAGTTTTGCCTATACCATGTTTGTTTGTATTGCTACGATTAGCAGTGAGGTTACGAGAATCTTGAAGACCAAGCTGGTACCTAGGAATCTTAAGTCTCATGCAAGTTATGCCCTTGATCACTTTTCGTTACCCAATAATATTCCTGTTAATCACTGTGACATGCCTAGGTTAATCTGATGGACCTAATAGGTTTTCCTAGACTTGTTTATCCCACACCTTGTTTACCACTGAACTTTTGGGTAGTTTTGCTATTGCTCTACCTAGTTTTGGGATTAATATTACATTATGATCATGTTCCAGTTAAACTATTGTTTTAATTATTATTCATGACAAGATCATTGTGTTAATTAGAACATGGAGCTTAACTTGAGATATCCGAGCTACCATAAGGGTGGAATGGGATGCCCTTGGCTTACTAATTAGGAAAGCTAGTGGAGGACTACCTTACCCGAAAGGGCCAAGGGCGGTACAGGAGCTGTGTATAGGGAGGTTCTTGGGTCGATCATGCTGCGATGGCTTTTCGGACGAGGGATTCCTATATTGCCCTTCTCAGAAACCGTAGCGGGTTTTCTGAAGCTAGTGGAACTTTGTAAAGGCCTTGTAGTGGATCCCTAGCCATTCACCTCGGAAGTGCCTAAGGGTCTAGCTAACCCTGGCTAGACAGAATACATGACTTGTGGGTAAAGGGCGCAACCTTTGCAGAGTGTAAAATTGGTATATCAGCCATGCTCACGGTCAAGAACGACTTAGGACTCTCGTATGATTAATCTATGGAACTAAACTTAATTTGTCATATGCATTGCATTGTGGGTGTTGTTATTAATTTGATCTCTTACTTATTTGGGTTGGTATCTACATATACTTAGTAACTGCTAATAAAATTTTGACCAACTCTAAAAGCAATGCTCAGCTTTAACCATCAACTTTGGTGAGTTCATGCACATTATTCCCCACAACTTGTTGAGAGATGAACGTATGTGAGCTCACCCTTGTTGTACTCACATCCCCTAGGTCAAGAATAGGTACCACTGGATGAGGCGCATGAAGGATGTTGTGATGAGTTCGTGAGTGGTCTAGGCCATCCTCTCCCAGTCAACTATGGTTGCTGGATCGATGTCTTCGTATGATGTAGTTATTTATTTATTTTGTACAAAACTCCTATTATATAGTAAAGATGTGGCATTTGTTTCTGTACCATAAGTAATCATATGTGTGAGATTTGATCCCAGCACAATTGGTGATTATTCGTGCCCGGGTTAGGTGTCCCTTAAACACGGGTGTGACACAGTTGAAAACAAGCTTATTTCTGACATCTGTTAGTGACTGTCATCATTAAAGTAGACTAACGGCCTGATGACGCTGTGTGGGCCCCACCTCCATATTTTCAACAGTCGGATGTAATCTCGGAGGCTATCTCCACTCTTTTAGGTGCACCTCTTTAGGTCCTAGGAGCTTCCTGGTCGCTTGTAGGTGCCTTGGAAATTCCCGATGAAGGCCCTCCATAGGTCGGCCCTGTCGTGAATGGTCCTAGCTGGCAAGTGCTCGAGCCTGGCCCTTGCTCCTTCCGCGAGGTGGATGGGAAGGAATTGGATGATGAGGTAGTCATCCTTTATCCCTACCACACGACGAGGCCGTAATCTTCCAACCATACGTCCAGGTTTGAAGACCCGTCGTATTTGGAAATGTTGGTCGGTGCTCTCACCTTTGCAGGGTATTGAGCCTTGCGTATCGCGCGTCTGAAGGCGCGTGGCTCCGACCTGTGAGGCCATTCGTGGGCCAAAGCTTTCAGTCACAAGAGGGGGCTACCGATCGATCTCGGCTTGCTGCACGACGGCCCTCTCTACTAAATTGCGGAGGTTCTGGTACATTACTTTTGCCCCCGGCTCATCTGGCTCCGGGATAGATCGGAACATCGTGGCTACTGTGGCCATGTTCTGCCCGGCACTTAGGAAGTATTGTGTGCCATCGCTGCTCTCAGTGAGCAGGTCGTGTACCTTCCTCGGTCTGGGCCTCTCAGCCTCGAGACACCTCCGCTCAATGTCCTCGTAGGCCCGGTCAATCTTTTGCATGAGGGCGTCGAGCTCTTCTTGCTGCCGACAGAGGGTGGCCTCACGAGTGAGGATGCGTGCTTGGCGCTGGCGTTGGTACTTGAAAGGGAAATAGGGTCAAACCTTTTCTTAAATGATTTTGGTGGTTGAATTGCCCAACACAAATCATTGGACTAACTAGTTTGCTCTAGATTATAAGTTCTACAGGTGCCAAAGCTTCAACATAAACCAATAAAAAAAGTCCAAGATAGGGTTCAAAAAGAAAGGAGCAAAACCCACCGAAGGATGCCCTAGTCTGGCGCACCGGACTGTCCGGTGTGCCACCTGATAGTGTCCGGTGCACCAGGGAGATCAACTCTGAACTGCTTAGCTTTGGGTTTTTGGAGAGCCACTCCACTATAATTCACCGGACTATCCGGTGTAGCACCAGACTGTCCAGTGTGCCATGCGGAGTAACGGCTATAGCGCCAACGGTCGTCTGCAAAAGGTGAACAGTGCGTGAACAGTGATGGGCCGGTTTCAGCCTAGGACAACCCAACTACACAGGAAACAGGGTCGCGCGCTCTGGCAACTTTGCACAGAGGCCCTCGATTTATCAGCTAAATCGAAGTAGGTTTATTTACTATTGCATTCAGTCGCTGACACATTGCCAAAATGACCCTAGACTTCTATTTCTTTCCCAACTTGCTCCCTGACCGCGGCGCGCTGGTCGTTCATCTCAGACGAGGTCTGTACCGGCCATGGCCGGCGACGACTGCCCGGGCTAGTGACCGGGAAAGCATAACCGACTAAAGATGACCTCGGAACACGCATCAATTTGACATGAACGCACTGAGAACGACATGTCCACGTGCACGACGGAAATCGTGACCACGGGCACGCGTTCCCGCTTAGTCAGGGCCGGATTGAGCAATCGGGCGCCATGGTGAGCTTCACAAGTGTACAGAGCTGCATAAACAACATTCGATATAGGCAAAGCCTTACCAGGGTGGTCTGGCCATGGAGCACGGAGTTTCGTGCTTGCTGGAGACAGAAAAGGGGAAAATGGGGTCGTGGCGGCTCTGGGCGAAATTGGGAGATGGGATCAGGGCTATAGGACCGTAAGAGGTTGTGCTTTCACCGTGCGTAATCAATTTGGGCGAAGGTGGAGAGGGCAGTGTGAATTCAACTTCGATTGAAGTCACTGGTGTGCGTGATAACCGAGCCTCGCCGTGAACCATGGGGCTATTTATAGCCGCGGAGGTCTGGCGATCACCTCGCGGCCCGAATACCATCACAAGCGCATGCCAAGCACGTAGAGAAATGGTACAGTGAGGAAGAATCACGGTGCAGAGGACACAGTGGCAGAAAGGACTGACGCGATGGCCACCGGTGAATCACTCCGGCCGAGCTCAGGAGATGGCACCACGTATGAATCACCCTTTCCCCGGTGTTATCCATCCTATACCTTGCACGAATCCGGACGGCGATCAACGATGACGAGCTTAGCTGGCGGTCTGATCCACCTGAACACTGTACCATGGCACATCTTCATCAGTCGCCTGAACCAGCCACCATCCTCCCCAATTATCTCTGGATTTTTGTTAAGAACAGAGCTATCTCTCTTAATAGAATTTGTTCACTATACCTCAATCTTCAACCTTGCTATAGGATTCTGGGATCGACACCGAACGGATTCAAAGATACAGTGCATCTAAAATGACTTCATTCTGCTACAACCATTCCTGATTTCAGATTCAGTTTCAGTCATCAGGCACAAGTCTGACAGAGCAACTTTGGACTTGTTTTTCTCCAATTTTTGTGTCACAACCCAAAGGGATGTCTGCATCAAAGTTGTTCTCCTATAATAGGTTTACAAAATTGATGTGGTGACCTACGGCAAAAAACCTATAATTTGAAAGCTACAAGGCTCCAAAGTTGAGCCCTCAACTCTGAAATTCAGACTTAGAGTGAATTCTCAATTAGGGTCCTTTTTGCAAATTAATCCAAAACTTAGGGTTTGGCTTGTAAATCTTCCTAAATGTGAACCATGTGACTTTATATGCTTTAACATAGTAGTTTTTACACTTTAGTCCAAATGTGCACTGTTTTTGCACATAGGCCCCTAGGGTTTGGACTTAGGGTTTTCCAGGGTTCAAATGGGGGTTTTTTTGGTATCTCAGGGGTATAAATGTGATTCAAGTTCATTCTTGGGAATATTTTATGACTATTCCCCTAAAGCTTTTAGGTTTTCTCAATTTGGGTTATGTTTTACCCTTTAATCCCTATTTAGGGCTAAGTCCCCTATTCCAGGGTTCTATTTGCAAAACACCAAAACAATACAACTTGTTTGAAATTTTTACCTAGTGAATGCACTCTAGGTGTGTCAAACATATGCAATGCCAATGTTTATGATGCCATGCTCAAGTTTTAGTTACAGTAACACCAGGGGTGTTACATCCTTCCCCCCATAAAAGAATCTCGTCCCGATATTAAAACCCTATGGTAGGTAATGGAAAAGGAAATGCTTCACATCTGTATTTCCTAAGTTGTGGTACAAGGCAGGGGTGGTCTGGGGCTCACTCCTTTATTACAACCATGTTGTACACTTTACAAATTACAAGAGGCTAAAAAGCCTAGGAAATTCTTATCTAAAAAGTCTTGAGTTTCCCATGTAGCCTCATCTTCGGAATGTTGGTTCCACTGTATCTTATAGAACTTGAGGGTTTTTCTCCGGGTAACCCTGTCCTTTTGATCTAAGACTCGAATGGGATGTTCGAAATATGTCAAGTCTGGTTCAAGGACAACATCTGTCACCTCAACGGTTTGATCTGGAACCCGAAGACATTTCTTCAATTGTGACACATGGAACACATTATGTACAGCAGACAAGGTTTCGGGTAGTTGAAGTCGATACACCACTGGCCCATATCTTTCAAGTATAGGGAATGGACCAATGTACCTGGGCGCAAGCTTCCCTTTAATTCCGAAACGCGATACACCCTTCATTGGTGAAACCTTTAGGTAGACATAGTCTCCTTCAAGAAAATATAAGGGCATTCGCCGTTTGTCTGCATAACTCTTTTGACGAGCTTGGGCTTTCTTCATATTATGAATTATTTTCTAAACCTTTTCTTCGGTCTCTTTCACCATATCAGGCCTGAAAAAGTACCTTTGTAAACCCTAAAAATAAGTTATGAGTTCATGTATTCCTTCTGCGCCTTTTTATAGGAAGCAACACTAAGAAATAGAGTAAACATAAGATAAAATAGAAATATCATCCATCTAGTATGATAAGATATTCTTCTCATGAAATTTAAAGAATTCTCATAAAAAGATATTAAGTAATTCTTGGTAAAAGAGAATATATTATTTTACTCTAAATAAGTGAAATGGTGGATATTCATTTTGGGGTTAGCTTGAAATTTGATCCCACACTCATAAGTAACATAACATATGTACATGACATGCCTTGAGCCTTTAACTAAATAAAGGAACAAAATAATTAAAATAAAAATATATACCTGGCATTCATGCCGATATTTTGAATGTTTGAAACTCATGATTTGAATTCAAATTTGAAGTAGAAATATAAAACAAAAAATCATCCTTTCTTCCATATTTAAACAATAGGGAGAAGAATAAATAATAATAAATAAATAAATAAATTCAGTACAAGTAATATTGTAACACCCCAGGTGTTACCTTGGTTGGAGCCCACCTTGATACTAAAGGCTTTGATCACATATGGTAGAGGCTTAGGGCTACACCGAAGAACTTTGGAAATCATGTGCTAACCATGTTGCCAATGACCTAAGAAGCATTACTCTAATCCTTGCTCATTTACTACCTTGGATAAGAGGGGAGAAGAACCCTAGACCTCTTTTTAAACTCTATCTTCCAAAACCCTAAGTAAAAGGGGGAAAGAGAGTGAGCAATGTGCAAAGCATGGGCAATCTTTACCCAAACCCTAAGCAACCTTGTGACCAGCAATTAGGGGAGGGAAACCATGCAAAAAGACCCCTGGAGAAACCCCAATTCAAATCTCCAAGTGGAGAGAGAGCTAGAGCTCTCTATTTCTCTCTAAGTCCATTTTTAACCCTAGTTTAAGGATCAACCGTGTTCACCTTGAAGATGGCACCAAAACCACTTGGGTTCTATACCAAAAATGTGGTATACCACCTAAGGCACCCCCTGGAAGAAGTGGAGACCGAGACTTGGACGTTTGACAGGGATTGGCATCAGTTTTGTCGCGTGGTGGGCAGTGAGACAAGCCAGATTTGGCGCCCGTCTATCTCCTGATCTAGGGCATATCTTCCTTTGGAACTCACACATGTGAGATAGCCCTAGGTGCCAGGAGGAGGTCTGCGCCGGATTCATGGCAAGATTCGCACGTTTGCGATCTCTGGAGACGTTTGAACAATGGAAGAAACTCACCTCCACGTGTTCGACGCCTTCTGCCCGCGCCAGAGCACGCCCGCGCGCGCTCCCGCGTGCCCAGCGCTGCGCTCGAGCCAAACCAGCGCCGTGGCCCGCGCCCGAGCCTATAAAACCCTCCCAAGCTTCGAATACACTCTTCCGCGCACCCTCAAAACCTCACCGGAGCTAGCTCGTCGCCGTTTGCCCGTGCGCAGCGAGTCCGCGGCCGCCCAACCCCCCTGTCACCGTAGACCGGCCAGCAGAGCCATTCCCAACCCCGTCCAGCCCTCGGAGAAGACTGTACACGCCTCCGTGAAGCTCCCCGAGCGAGGAATCGGAGATTGCTTCGCCGGAGAAGCCAGTCCACGCTCGCCGGAGCTCTCAACCCCGCCGGAGTACGTGGACCGGGTAAACCGCTCAACCATCCTTCGATTCCTTGTGCACACAGTCGCTACGTTACACCGTGAAGCTCACCGTGCCCTTGGATTGAACCAGTTCGCCGTAGTTTGGCCGGTACACTCGCCGCCGACGAGCACACCCGCCTGCGCTCGTGGACCGGGCGATTCCGACCATCCCCGACGTCAAGCCGTACCTCGACGTGACCGCCAGAGTCTCCCCGAGCCAACCCCACCCTTCGCCGGACTCCCTCGCCGCCGGTAAGCCGCGCCACCCTTTTCTTTCCCGCGGTTACTGTTTCAGTTGGGGGAAGGACTGCGGGTGAGAGGGAGAGAAGGTCAGGGGGGGGGGTTTTGTGAAATGTCAGAGACACAGGGAAACAGTGGCGCGAGGGTAGATCTGCGAGGGTTGATTTGTTTTAAACCCAGGGACCCCGGTGTAAACCGTTTTTCCAGGAAACTCTTTTTAAAATCTATTTTAAAATTGAACAGAGACTTTAAAAATTCATAACTTATGTTTAGTTCATCCAAATTTGGTCAAACCAATTTTGTCAGACTCTAATTAATGTAACCTATTTAAAAAAAATATAAAACCCCTTGGTATTAAGGAAGATTTTAAACTCTGATTTAATGTTAGTTTTGGCCAAAAGCTCAATAATAGTAAGAAAAATAGTTGTGCTATTTGACAAGGGTTAGAAAAATTTGGAGAAGTTTATATCTACCTACTGACCTGTTTAAAAATATTGAACCTCTCTGTCCACTCTATTAAGTTGGTCTTTACCCCTTATTCCATAATATGCTTAAAGATAAGAAAAATAAAAAAAATGTAATTTAAACCATGAAACAGAGAGCACCCCTATTTTTGTTAGGATACTTATTTAATGTAGTTCACTGGAAAAATATATCATACCCTGGTTTAGTATAAAATAAGAAGGATACCTTTTAAATTAATAAAATAAGGATAACTTAGAAAAACCCTACAAAAATAACCCTAAGGCAAAGACACGCCAAACCTTGGGATAACAAATGTTTGGTTATTATGCACAGAGGAAAAATACAAAATCTGTTGTTTGATATTTTTCAAATGACAAGTTAGTTATAAGCACCTTTTTGGCATTAAACTTTAGAAAATCACAATTAAATAATCACCAATTAACTTTCTATGGATTTGGGCACAGAGGTTTAGTATTACTGTTAGATCCCAATAAAAATGACCCTTAGGAAGAAACTCAACTCTAATGGTGAGGTGTAGTGTAAAGTGGCCCATTTTACACCACCCTTGTTATTTTTGTCTAAAGCATAGCCCTTATAGTTTAAGCCTCAAATTCCTAAAACCAGCTAGGATAGCCAATGGCAACCCATTGCAATTTTTACAGAATTTTTGGAAATTATTAACCCACTGTCATAGTTCAAACCTACACTAAAAACCATAAGTAGAAATTAAAGAAAGGAAAATAAATACTGGTAATTAGTGTCACCCTAAAACCCTTATAACATTTCCCATTGAAATGTGTAAGGGCAATGCAAATCCATTATGTTATCCTCAACAAACATCTAAACCTAGGAGTAATAAGCCTAAACCACTAAAAGCCCCGTATGACCTAGAAACCCTAAGTTATTCCTTAACTTAGTCTTCTTTTTGCATAATGTTATTAATCCTGCATAATCATAACATACATGTTCATTGCATTCGATAGACTGTAATCTTGCTGACGGAGAGTACGTCCTCGTGCCGGAGCAAGGAGCTGCTCAGGAGGTAGCCCCAGACCCAGCACCAGAGCCTGCACCAGAGGACCTGCCTGCCACTGCTTTGGAAGGCAAGCCCCGGTTTTATGCATAACCTGTTATTTATGCTATTTTACTACACTTAATGATTGTAGGATTGTTTGTGCACTTAAGTGTAGGAGTTGTTTGAAACCATAGTTGCATGATCTCAGGAACCCTATTGTGATGAATACTAGTATGCTAAGTCGAGTAGCTGCTTTATTAAGTAGGATCTCGGTAGAAGTCGAGTGATTTTTCTAGCACTCGCGCGAGATCAGGAAATTGGTTGTATCCATTTTTTATATCATAATGGTGTTGGTCTATGGACAACAATCCATGGGGATTGGTTGTCTACGAGGTGGGAACTGGAATAAGGATTAAGGTGTGGTACCGTGAGTCAAGCGTTTGAACGTACTAAGCACATGCCGAGAAATATGGTAAATCGGTAAGCCTAGTACCTGAGTGAACCTGGCAGTGGACATATCCCCTCACGCGACCTGAGACGAGGTCTCCCATTCCGGTTATGGTGGGTACAAGTGCGGTCACTGCACGACGGCCAGTCGGGGTCAGTGAGGCATTGTACGCCAAGGCGGTGAGCCCTGATCTGCTGACAGGGAATCGATGGGGACGGTTGATGTGTGTGGGGACGGAGTGCCCCTGCATGTCGTGTGTTTAGGTTTACCTTGCAAGGTTTAAAAACTCGATTCGAATCGTCTGCTTCTCGCAGCTAATGAGACTGCTTGATCCATGCTGCTACATTGAGTAACAAGTGGAACTGTGTTAAGATGATACAAGATATTGATTGCTAAAAATGCTTGCTACTATGTATGAGTAGATAGTACACTTTAGGCCTTAAGAGAGTCACACTTAATTTTGACAAAGTTAAAATCTTGATTTAGAAACTCAGCTAGTGCTTTTGGCAACCAAATCCCACAGCCAAACAGCTGCATGTCTAGAAGTAGAGGAGTAGACTCCTCACACCGGGTAAGTCTAGCTGAGTATTAGTATACTCAGCCTTGCTTGTGGCATAATTTTACAGGTTCTCTAGAGGAAATGGTTGCTGGAGTGACTTGGCCGTCCACCTTGCCACCGGGTTGGACTGTCGAGTGGGACCCTGCCTCGGCTGAGGAGGAGCATGAGGAGTGATGGGACAGGCTTCCCCATCTCTCTATTTATTTACCGTTAGTTTATTTCCGCTGCACTTCGAAACAATGATGGTCACTTTTGCAAAAACTCCGATGATGATGATGATGATGATGATGTAATAATTTAATACTCTGACATGTATGGTTTTATGCTTTATTGTATTTGCTCTGTGACTCACCATCGAGTGAGATTGTGGTACTTGATCCTGTCAGTGGCTGTGTCGGACTAGATCCGAGGGATTGACGGGTTATTCCCATTTAAGTGTGGTCTAGCCTCTAAGGCAGGGCTTAGGCACTTAAGTTGGAATAATTCGGGCAGTTCCGCCACAGCTGGTATCGGAGCTTGTACCACCACAGAGGAATCAATAAAACATGAATGCCATTCCTTTTCTAAAGTAAAATTTGATAGAAACAATGTTGGATAGATAGTGGGACGAGCAGGATAGACCTAGGACGTGAAGCCTTAGGATGATAGAAGGGTAGCTAGGTGGCTAAATAACTAGGCCCTACAGGCCACTTTTACAGGATGGGAATTCTTCCCTATTCCTTTTATCTTCTTGTGAGGTCGTTCAGGACGAGCATGCATGCATTCTTAATTAAGCAAATGGAGAACTAAGTAAAAGGACTTAAAAACAAGATAACAACCAACTAGGTCCTAGTGCCTTTTCATTTAACTAGAGAAAGGCTGAGTTTTATTTTTCCTTGTTTCTTCTTATAATTCTTTTTCTTTTACTTACGCTCAATCGTACACAGATGACTTCCCACGGATCCTCCGATGACGGAAATGCACTGACCCACACTGACGGACTTGCACGAGAGGGTTTTCCCCGCATCTTGTGGGAGGTACTTCAGGGGGCCGGATACTTGACACCCCCTCAGTACACGGTGCAGCAATTTGAGAAGCACCGGGTGCCTCGCTGTAGGGTGAGGATGATCTTAGAGCCTCATCCCCTGCAGCCAGGCTGGCGTTCTCTGGACTCCGAGTCTTTCGGATACCGGGCGGAGGACACGATCGAGGCGATCGCTCTGCACGGGTTGACGACTTTTTGTGGGTTCCATCCCTTGGAGCTCTCTACCCACCCCATTGGGTTGTTCCCCGCAGAAAAGGAGGACGACCCGATGTGGAAGGATCGGGTGGAGCATGCCAAGGACATCTGGGCTCTCTACCCAGGCCACACGGCTCACTTGTCAGTGCGATGCATGAACGCCCTGTATCGTCTGCAAGTGATGCGTGGGGAGGCAATGTCTCATTTGATGGCACTACTAGAGGCGACCAAGATCACCTTGGACAACAGGGAGGAGCTCGTGGTTGACTTGTCCCAGGAGCTGGTAGAAAAAGATTTGCAAGTGGAGCAGCTGCCTGATGAGATTCATGAGTTGGAGGAGCTAGTGGGCACCAGGGAGAACACCATCGAGGTTTTAGAGGATCAGCTCATTAACACTCAGCAGCAGCTTGCTGAGGCTAACGAGCATCTGGACATGCATCACCAGGAGATCCAGGACCAGGAGGCCAACGAGGACGTCGACATCGAGGGAGGAGATGAGCCTGCCTCCAGTGTAGACACTGCTGGCTCGGGAAGACCACCTTCCCCCGAGTCGAGTGCGGCCTCATTCGCGCACTAGGTGACCAGAGTAGAGTTAGACGTTGGTAATGGTAGGACTCCTCACGGCTAGCTTAGCTTTTGCGCCCTTGGGGTGCTAGGCTAGTTAGAGTTGAGTCATTTTGGGACAAATCGATGTAATCGTGCTAAACTCTCTTGGAAGCCTGTTTGATGGATGCTACTATCAGTTTAAATTTGGAAAGAGGAATTTATGACTTTTAAAAATCTTTATGTTGAAGTTGGAGTCTATCATGTTGTTTTAACTTTTTCTCCGCGATAAATCTTGAACTTGGAAATGTGGTGTTAAGCATGTATGTGGCTTTTCAGATGGCCGGGAGGCAGCGTCGTGGCCAGAATGAGCACGTTCCTCCACCGCCACCGCCTCCCACTCTGCAGGAGCTCATGGCTCAGCAGAATGAGATCTTGAGGCAGCTGGCTCAGCGTCAGCCACCACCTCAGCACTATGGTGGTGGAGACCATCAGCGTCACCCCGCAGCGGCTACCTATCAGGAGTTCCTCAGCACCCAGCCTCCATTGTTCACAAGGGCAGAGGACCCACTTGATGCAGATGTATGGTTGCGGGTGGTGGAATCCAAATTCCCACTGCTCCATGGAGCTTGCTCAGAGGTCACCAAAGTCAGGTTTGCCACCCAGCAGCTTCGCGGACCCGCAAGGACTTGGTGGGATCATTTTCTTGCTATACAGCCAGAGGACCGAGAGGTGGAGTGGAGGGAGTTCAAGGCAGCTTTCAGAGGACACCATATACCCGCCGGGATCATGGACCGGAAGATCAATGAGTTTTTGGCACTCACTCAGGGCAACAGGACAGTGTTGCAGTATGCCCAGGCCTTTAATGACTTGTGCCAGTATGCTGGATACCATGCAGACACGGACGAGAAGAAGAGGGACAGGTTCAGACGGGGGCTCAGCACCAAGCTCCGTGATCGTCTCAACACCGTCAGGGCCAACAGCTACAATGAGTTGGTCAACATGGCTATCTCCCAGGAGGACTGCATTATAGCTCGACAAGCAGAGAAGAAGAGGAAGACCCCTGTGGCAGGACCCTCAGCTCAGCCACAGCGCTTGAGGATTGTGTCCGACACGCAGAACAGGGGACCCCAGCAGCAGCAAGGGAGATGAGTGATCAGACCACCGCAGCAGCAGCAGCAGGCACCCAACCGCACCCAGTTTCCAGCTCAGAGGAACAATCAGCAGCAACAGTACCGCCAGGCAAATGACAACAGGTGTTTCACCTGTGGTAACACTGGGCATTATGCCAAGAATTGCCCCAGGAATCAGCAGAGGCAGGGGCAGAATGTTAATCAGAACCAAGGAAAGAGGCAGAAGGTGCAAGTGAGGCAGGGCAGGCTGAACTTCACCACCATGGCTGATATTCCAGAGGGGGCACCCGTCATGACTGGTATCTTTACAGTTTTAAATTACCCTGCTATCACTCTTTTTGATTCTGGTGCATCACATAGTTTTATTAGTGCCAAATTTAGTGCCAAGTGTCAATTGCCTTTTCATCACACCCACGGGGGTATCACCATTTCAACACCAGGAGGCAGGATTGCCACCAATCAAATCAACAAGAATGTGCCTCTAAAGTTTGGTAGTTTGATAATTAAAACCAACCTTCTTATCTTGGGACTGGATAGTGTGGATATCATATTGGGAACTGATTGGTTGACCAAACATCAGGCAGTGATTGACATTGCAGCTAGGGCCATCGAAGTGCACTCACCAACCTGTGGTGAAACCACATTATATTTGCCCAATCAGGGTTGTACCCATTCTTGTGCCTATATCATGACAGAATCCCTAGTAAGAAAGATCCCAGTAGTCTGTGACTACCCCGACGTTTTTCCGGATGAATTGCCAGGAATGCCACCTGATAGAGACATTGAGTTTGCGATTGAATTGCAACCCGGGACTGCTCCTATCTCCAAGAGACCCTATAGGATGCCTCCCGCGGAACTGGCAGAACTGAAGAAGCAATTGCAAGGACTGTTGGACAAGGGGTTTATTCGCCCAAGTACTTCACCTTGGGGATGTCCTGCATTATTCGTGAAGAAAAAGGATGAGAGTTTGAGGATGTGCGTTGATTACCGCCCTCTCAATGCGGTGACTATCAAGAACAAATACCCGTTACCCCGCATTGATGTTCTGTTTGATCAGTTGGTAGGAGCCAAGGTATTCTCCAAGATAGACCTTCGCTCAGGTTACCATCAGATCAAGATCCGTGCCAGCGACATTCCCAAGACGGCCTTCTCTACCAGATATGGGCTGTATGAGTTTTTGGTGATGTCTTTTGGGCTGACCAATGCCCCGGCTTATTTTATGTACTTGATGAACTCAGTATTCATGCCAGAGCTGGACAAATTCGTGGTCGTTTTCATTGATGATATTCTGGTCTATTCCAAGAATGAAGACGAGCATGCTGAGCATTTGCATATCGTGCTTCAGCGACTACGCGATCATCGTCTTTATGCTAAATTGTCTAAATGTGAATTCTGGCTAAAGGAAATAAAATTCTTGGGTCACACAATCTCTCAGGAGGGGATATCAGTTGACCCTGAGAAAGTGCAAGAAGTGATGGACTGGAAACCTCCAACTACAGTGAGACAGATTAGGAGTTTTCTGGGATTGGCAGGGTACTACCGACGATTTATTCCGGATTTCTCCAGAATTGCCAAGCCAATGACTGAGTTATTGAAGAAGGGAGCCAAGTTCACTTGGAGCCAGAAGTGCGAAGATGCTTTTCATACACTGAGGCAACATTTGACAACAGCACCAGTGCTGGCTCAACCCGATAACACTAAGCCCTTTGAAGTTTATTGTGATGCTTCTGGTACAGGATTGGGATGTGTCTTGATGCAAGAGAACAGAGTGATTGCTTATGCTTCCCGAGCACTCAGGCCCCATGAGCAGAACTACCCTACACATGATCTGGAATTGGCAGCTGTGGTTCATGCTCTTAAGATATGGAGACACTACTTGATGGGGGCTCACTGTAACATCTACACTGATCATAAGAGCCTCAAATACATCTTCACTCAGGCAGATCTGAACATGAGGCAGAGGAGATGGTTGGAATTAATCAAGGACTATGATTTGGAGGTGCATTACCATCCTGGCAAAGCCAATGTTGTGGCAGATGCTTTGAGCAGAAAGGCCCAGTGCAATTGTATGAACATGGATGCAAGAGTCACCACCCTGTGTGATGAGCTGTGTAAGCTGAACCTGGAAGTTATTCCTTCCGGGGAATTGAGATATATCTCGGTGGAGCCCACATTGCAAGAGCAAATAGTTCAGGCACAGATTGGGGATAAGGGTGTTCAGGTTATCAAAGATATGCTCAAGCAAAAGGCAGAAAAATACAAGTGTTTCCGTCAGGACAGCAAGGGAATTTTATGGTTTGGAGACCGATTGGTGGTTCCCAAGGACCCTGAACTTAGAAAGAAGATACTGGATGAAGCTCACCTTTCCAAATTCTCCATGCACCCTGGTGGCAACAAGATGTACCATGATCTTAGACCTTTTTACTGGTGGACCAGAATGAAGAGGGAAATTGCCAAGTACATCTCCGAGTGTGACACTTGCCAGAGAATAAAAGCTAGTCACTTGAAGGCAGCAGGCCCTTTGCAACCCCTTCCCATACCATCTTGGAAATGGGAGGACATTTGCATGGACTTCATAGTGGGATTGCCCAATACCTCCAGGCACCATGATTCTATATGGGTTATTGTGGACAGATTGACCAAGACTGCTCATTTCTTGCCAGTGCACACCACCCACCGGGCGGAGAAGTATGCAGAGATCTACATTGACCAGATAGTTCGTCTGCATGGGATACCAAGGACTATAGTCTCCGATCGAGGAGCACCTTTTGTGGCACGATTTTGGGAGCAATTGCAGGAATCACTTGGAACCCAGGTTATACGAAGCTCAGCATACCATCCCCAAACAGATGGTCAGACAGAAAGGGTAAATCAGATTTTGGAAGACATGTTGCGAGCATGTGCACTACACTATGGAAAGGATTGGGACAAGTGTCTTTCCTTGGCAGAGTTTTCTTATAATAACAGTTATCAGTCCAGTCTCAAGATGGCACCTTTTGAGGCATTATATGGGAGAAGGTGTAGGACACCACTAAATTGGTCTCAAGCAGGAGAAAGGGAAATTTTTGGGCCCGATTTGGTACTTGAAGCAGAAGCAAAGGTCAGAATTATCAAGAAGAACCTAGAGGCTGCTCAGGCCAGGCAAAAGAGTTATCATGACAAGAGGCGGAAGCCTCTACAGTTTGAGGTGGGAGATCATGTCTATCTTAAGATATCACCAACCAAGGGTGTCCAGAGATTCGGGATCAAGGGCAAGTTAGCCCCTCGTTACGTTGGACCCTATGAGATCAAGGCAAGTTGTGGACCGGTAGCTTACCAATTGGAATTGCCACCCCGTATGTCAGCAGTTCACAATGTGTTCCATGTATCTCAGCTGCGGAAATGTGTTCGTCTACCCACTGAAGTGCTACCAGAACCGGACATTGAGATAGAACCAGACTTGTCCTACCAAGAGTACCCCGTCAAGGTATTGGATCAGAAGGAGAGATCAACTCGGGCAAGATCAATTAGAATGTATAAGGTTCAGTGGAGTCACCATTCAGCAGAAGAAGCTACATGGGAGACGGAGGATTTTCTACGCTCTCGCTTCCCCGACTTTCTGCCCAAAGAAGTCGGTATGTAACCCCAAAAACCCAACCCCCCCACCTGCCCTTTGAATTCAATTATAAGAAAAACTTAGATAACAAGGATAGTCTAAGTTGTGGATTTAACTTAAGAAGGGCTTCCTTCTGAAGTTGCAAAGAGGATGACATTCGAAGAACAGTTGATAAGTGAAACTTGAGCATAAAGGAAGAGTAGCACTAACACACCTTCAAGCACCCTCCAAGGGACTCTACCTAAAATCTCAGGACGAGATTCCTTTAAGGGGGGAGGGCTGTAACACCCCAGGTGTTACCTTGGTTGGAGCCCACCTTGATACTAAAGGCTTTGATCACATATGGTAGAGGCTTAGGGCTACATTGAAGAACTTTGGAAATCATGTGCTAACCATGTTGCCAATGACCTAAGAAGCATTACTCTAATCCTTGCTCATTTACTACCTTGGATAAGAGGGGAGAAGAACCCTAGACCTCTTTTTAAACTCTATCTTCCAAAACCCTAAGTAAAAGGGGGGAAAGAGAGTGAGCAATGTGCAAAGCATGGGCAATCTTTACCCAAACCCTAAGCAACCTTGTGACCAGCAATTAGGGGAGGGAAATAATGCAAAAAGACCCCTGGAGAAACCCCAATTCAAATCTCCAAGTGGAGAGAGAGCTAGAGCTCTCTATTTCTCTCTAAGTCCATTTTTAACCCTAGTTTAAGGATCAACCTTGTTCACCTTGAAGATGGCACCAAAACCACTTGGGTTCTATACCAAAAATGTGGTATACCACCTAAGGCACCCCCTGGAAGAAGTGGAGACCGAGACTTGGACGTTTGACAGGGATTGGCATCAGTTTTGTCGCGTGGTGGGCAGTGAGACAAGCCAGATTTGGCGCCCGTCTATCTCCTGATCTAGGGCGTATCTTCCTTTGGAACTCACACATGTGAGATAGCCCTAGGTGCAAGGAGGAGGTCTGCGCCGGATTCATGGCAAGATTCGCACGTTTGCGATCTCTGGAGATGTTTGAACAATGGAAGAAACTCACCTCCACGTGTTCGACGCCTTCTGCCCGCGCCAGAGCACGCCCGCGCGCGCTCCCGCGTGCCCAGCGCTGCGCTCGAGCCAAACCAGCGCCGTGGCCCGCGCCCGAGCCTATAAAACCCTCCCAGGCTTCGAATACACTCTTCCGCGCACCCTCAAAACCTCACCGGAGCTAGCTCGTCGCCGTTTGCCCGTGCGCAGCGAGTCCGCGGCCGCCCAACCCCCCTGTCACCGTAGACCGGCCAGCAGAGCCATTCCCAACCCCGTCCAGCCCTCGGAGAAGACTGTGCACGCCTCCGTGAAGCTCCCCGAGCAAGGAATCGGAGATTGCTTCGCCGGAGAAGCCAGTCCACGCTCGCCGGAGCTCTCAACCCCGCCGGAGTACGTGGACCGGGTAAACCGCTCAACCATCCTTCGATTCCTTGTGCACACAGTCGCTACGTTACACCGTGAAGCTCACCGTGCCCTTGGATTGAACCAGTTCGCCGTAGTTTGGCCGGTACACTCGCCGCCGACGAGCACACCCGCCTGCGCTCGTGGACCGGGCGATTCCGGCCATCCCCGACGTCAAGCCGTACCTCGACGTGACCGCCAGAGTCTCCCCGAGCCAACCCCACCCTTCGCCGGACTCCCTCGCCGCCGGTAAGCCGCGCCACCCTTTTCTTTCCCGCGGTTACTGTTTCAGTTGGGGGAAGGACTGCGGGTGAGAGGGAGAGAAGGTCGGGGGGGTTTTGTGAAATGTCAGAGACACAGGGAAACAGTGGCGCGAGGGTAGATCTGCGAGGGTTGATTTGTTTTAAACCCAGGGACCCCGGTGTAAACCGTTTTTCCAGGAAACTCTTTTAAAATCTATTTTAAAATTGAACAGAGACTTTAAAAATTCATAACTTATGTTTAGTTCATCCAAATTTGGTCAAACCAATTTTGTCAGACTCTAATTAATGTAACCTATTTAAAAAAAATATAAAACCCCTTGGTATTAAGGAAGATTTTAAACTCTGATTTAATGTTAGTTTTGGCCAAAAGCTCAATAATAGTAAGAAAAATAGTTGTGCTATTTGACTAGGGTTAGAAAAATTTGGAGAAGTTTATATCTACCTACTGACCTGTTTAAAAATATTGAACCTCTCTGTCCACTCTATTAAGTTGGTCTTTACCCCTTATTCCATAATATGCTTAAAGATAAGAAAAATAAAAAAATGTAATTTAAACCATGAAACAGAGAGCACCCCTATTTTTGTTAGGATACTTATTTAATGTAGTTCACTGGAAAAATATATCATACCCTGGTTTAGTATAAAATAAGAAGGATACCTTTTAAATTAATAAAATAAGGATAACTTAGAAAAACCCTACAAAAATAACCCTAAGGCAAAGACACGCCAAACCTTGGGATAACAAATGTTTGGTTATTATGCACAGAGGAAAAATACAAAATCTGTTGTTTGATATTTTTCAAATGACAAGTTAGTTATAAGCACCTTTTTGGCATTAAACTTTAGAAAATCACAATTAAATAATCACCAATTAACTTTCTATGGATTTGGGCACAGAGGTTTAGTATTACTGTTAGATCCCAATAAAAATGACCCTTAGGAAGAAACTCAACTCTAATGGTGAGGTGTAGTGTAAAGTGGCCCATTTTACACCACCCTTGTTATTTTTGTCTAAAGCATAGCCCTTATAGTTTAAGCCTCAAATTCCTAAAACCAGCTAGGATAGCCAATGGCAACCCACTGCAATTTTTACAGAATTTTTGGAAATTATTAACCCACTGTCATAGTTCAAACCTACACTAAAAACCATAAGTAGAAATTAAAGAAAGGAAAATAAATACTGGTAATTAGTGTCACCCTAAAACCCTTATAACATTTCCCATTGAAATGTGTAAGGGCAATGCAAATCCATTATGTTATCCTCAACAAACATCTAAACCTAGGAGTAATAAGCCTAAACCACTAAAAGCCCCGTATGACCTAGAAACCCTAAGTTATTCCTTAACTTAGTCTTCTTTTTGCATAATGTTATTAATCCTGCATAATCATAACATACATGTTCATTGCATTCGATAGACTGTAATCTTGCTGACGGAGAGTACGTCCTCGTGCCGGAGCAAGGAGCTGCTCAGGAGGTAGCCCCAGACCCAGCACCAGAGCCTGCACCAGAGGACCTGCCTGCCACTGCTTTGGAAGGCAAGCCAAGGTTTTATGCATAACCTGTTATTTATGCTATTTTACTACACTTAATGATTGTAGGATTGTTTGTGCACTTAAGTGTAGGAGTTGTTTGAAACCATAGTTGCATGATCTCAGGAACCCCATTGTGATGAATACTAGTATGCTAAGTCGAGTAGCTGCTTTATTAAGTAGGATCTCGGTAGAAGTCGAGTGATTTTTCTAGCACTCGCGCGAGATCAGGAAATTGGTTGTATCCATTTTTTATATCATAATGGTGTTGGTCTGTGGACAACAATCCATGGGGATTGGTTGTCTACGAGGTGGGAACTGGAATAAGGATTAAGGTGTGGTACCGTGAGTCAAGCGTTTGAACGTACTAAGCACATGCCGAGAAATATGGTAAATCGGTAAGCCTAGTACCTGAGTGAACCTGGCAGTGGACATATCCCCTCACGCGACCTGAGACGAGGTCTCCCATTCCGGTTATGGTGGGTACAAGTGCGGTCACTGCACGACGGCCAGTCGGGGTCAGTGAGGCATTGTACGCCAAGGCGGTGAGCCCTGATCTGCTGACAGGGAATCGATGGGGACGGTTGATGTGTGTGGGGACGGAGTGCCCCTGCATGTCGTGTGTTTAGGTTTACCTTGCAAGGTTTAAAAACTCGATTCGAATCGTCTGCTTCTCGCAGCTAATGAGACTGCTTGATCCATGCTGCTACATTGAGTAACAAGTGGAACTGTGTTAAGATGATACAAGATATTGATTGCTAAAAATGCTTGCTACTATGTATGAGTAGATAGTACACTTTAGGCCTTAAGAGAGTCACACTTAATTTTGACAAAGTTAAAATCTTGATTTAGAAACTCAGCTAGTGCTTTTGGCAACCAAATCCCACAGCCAAACAGCTGCATGTCTAGAAGTAGAGGAGTAGACTCCTCACACCGGGTAAGTCTAGCTGAGTATTAGTATACTCAGCCTTGCTTGTGGCATAATTTTACAGGTTCTCTAGAGGAAATGGTTGCTGGAGTGACTTGGCCGTCCACCTTGCCACCGGGTTGGACTGTCGAGTGGGACCCTGCCTCGGCTGAGGAGGAGCATGAGGAGTGATGGGACAGGCTTCCCCATCTCTCTATTTATTTACCGTTAGTTTATTTCCGCTGCACTTCGAAACAATGATGGTCACTTTTGCAAAAACTCCGATGATGATGATGATGATGATGTAATAATTTAATACTCTGACATGTATGGTTTTATGCTTTATTGTATTTGCTCTGTGACTCACCATCGAGTGAGATTGTGGTACTTGATCCTGTCAGTGGCCGTGTCAGACTAGATCCGAGGGATTGACGGGTTATTCCCATTTAAGTGTGGTCTAGCCTCTAAGGCAGGGCTTAGGCACTTAAGTTTGAATAATTCGGGCAGTTCCGCCACAAATATAAGAATTAGAATTTGACTTGATATTTGAAAACTAGAAATTAAAACCAGAATTCAAATTTAGTTTGAATTTTTGATTTGGAAATAAAACAGAAATTATAAAAGAAAAATAAAACAAAAAGGGAAAACACACCTGGGCTGAGTCTGGCGCCTTTGGCCCAACTCCCTCCGCGCCTACAGCCCACTCAACCCTCTCGCATTTTCCCACCCGCAGCGACTAGCCTTCGGTGCCCGTGTGTCGGCCACTTGAGTGCCGCACCGTCCTATCTCTCTCTAGCGCTTGGGACCCACTTGACAGGTTTCCTTCTTCCTCGTGAATAGACCTGAACAAACCCGGTCACGCTCGCTGACCCGCGCGTCGGTGCTGTGATTCCCGGGAAAGTGCTCCGTGAATCTCTCTGGATGGTTGGGATCCGACCGCGCCTTGGGGCTATATAACCTGGGCTCCCCTCAATCGATCAACAGAAGAACACCCGCGTCGTGTGCCAGGGCGGTGCGCAGAGAGAGAGGGAGAAAGAAGTCGGCCACGCGGGCATCCTGCCTGTATCTTCCCAGTCCCCACCGCGCTGGGAGTACGGTCTTGGTGAGAAGCCATGGCACCCCGACGATGAACATGCCCTCACCGGGGGGAATCTGGTGGCGTGGCCGTGTGAAATTGCTTTCCGGAGTCGCCGAACTACCGTCATGCCGCATCTCGTCGTGGTCAGGCACCTGCATGACTCCAAATCTTCGGTAAGACACCTTGAGATTGTTCGCCTGGGCCTCAGCGTGATGTAGCAGTAGGTCTCAGGGTGGGGAGTGCACCCTGGCGTGGTAATGCATTGAGTCGGTGAGATCACCGCCGCGGCGCTGTGAAACGCCGTAGTCAGCCCGGTCGGGGTATCCATCGCCGGCTGGTGGTCTTCCTGGGAGGTCGCCTAGTCATACTCATGGTTTTGTGGTGATGGGATCGAGCTTTGGGTAGGAGGGGGTTCGGTTCTGTGCTGCTCCGGTGGCCTCACCGGCGCTTGGGTTTGGCGCCGTCGTGGCCGGGTACTTGGGGAAGAAGATGGCCCCTGGACCGTTGGATCTGGGCCAATGATCAATTATGGACGTGCGGGATCGGGTCAGGGATGAATGTCTGGGATCAAAAGCGGACTCCACCTTCATAACTGCGTCGTGCACCGTTCGATCTACCGCCAACGCGTGTGATTGTGTCTCACAGTATTGCGCTTTGGGCCGTTAGATCTGGATCGTGGGGACTAGGTCACGCGCGGACTGAAGCTAACTTGGGGGGATCGTGGGCCATCGATCACGGATCCTGCGTCCCGGATTGAATACCGTTTCACATAGGATCCGATCTAATCTGTGCCCTCGACTGTTGATCCAACGACCTAGATTGGGTGATACCCCTTCGGCCAAGCTATTTTGTTAAAGAGACCCTAACTTTTTATTAAATCAACCCGCGGTCCCACCTGGTCTTAAGAACCATCACGACTAGGTCCTAAAAACTTGCTTGCGACCCCCTGGGCTTCGCTGGAATTGTGGCAGCTGTTGGAGACTTGTTCTCAAATGCTAAGAGTTAAGAACAAGGCAACATAAAGTGTTAAATGTTAAATTCCTTCGTCCTTCGAGACATTATTCCCCTTCGGGAAATAATGAGTTTCGGACGAAGGTCACAAGAGACATACCTTCGTAAATATAACAAGTAACGACGAAGGACTCATATAAAGCATGAAATATAAACATCATCATAAAATCATTTCTATTTTATTAACATGGAGAAATAGAAATGATTACAAATTGCAAATGTACCTTCGGTCCTGAATGAAAGTAAAAAGTACAAGCGTGACGCAAAAGCATATGCCAAGTCAGCGTGAACAGTACGGGAATACTGTTCATCTATTTATAGACGCGGGACGCAGCCCACGTAAAATTACATCCATGTCCATTACATTTGTTAATGACTTATGGAAATCTGTCAAGGCCCACGTAGTCTTTTCATCTTTAAGTCGGTTCCCCTTTCCGCTATCGCGACGAAGCTTCCCTGCGCACAGCTTCGGCTGTGCACCAACCTTCGTAGAGCTTGGTAATCAGCTCGTCCTTTGTCTAGTTCAGGCTTCGTCCCGACCGTACTTCCTGTTCATAATTCTGAGTCCGAAGATACCTGTTCACAATCCACTTGGAAAACATTGTCAAATCATGTTTTTGAGGACCTTCGGAGGACGAAGGCCCCCAACAGTAGCCCCTCGCAATATTAATTTGTTTAACGATAAATTCAGATTGCGATATGGACGAAGGCCTTGAGCCGAAGGTCCGAAAAAACACCTTCCCTTTGCTAGAATAGCAACACTCACTGACAAGCGGGACCTTTCAATTTTCAACGCCCTGGGCGTATAAATAAGATCACACCGCCAACTCATTTGGTACGCACACTTGCCATCTGCTTCGGTCCACTAAATTTTTAGCTCTTGTGCATTAAGATTGGTGACCTTTTTGATTTCGAAGCTTCGGCCCTGAAAACAGTTTTTTAGCCTTTCCGAAGATGTCTGAAGGTAAAAAGATCCCTGCTGACACGAAGCTGAGTCTCGAGGAAGAGAAGAATTTGGGGTTCCTGATAGCGATGGCGGAGACCAATACGGAGAAAATCACCAAAGAGATTCTTGAAGGTTTGTCCGAAGATACTGGTGACAGCGACAGCTATGATGTAGAAAGTGGTGGGGAAGAGGCCGAAGATCGACCATGGCGGCCAAGTCACACGGTTTTCGGGAAACCACTATCAAGCAGAGTCATATTGATAATATGAGGGGGCGGTATTTTTGAGATATATCTATTGTGAGGGCTGACGCTGGAGAAAAGACTTCTCCCACCCCAGAAGAAGATGAAGTTGTAATCTTCCGAAGCTTTCTGAAGGCTGGGCTTCGATTCCCCCTAAGCAAGTTTGTTGTTGAAGTCCTAAAAACATTTCAAGTCTACCTTCACCAAATTACCCCCGAAGCCATCATAAGAATGGGGGTGTTTGTCTGGGCTGTGAGAAGCCAAGGTTTGGAACCAAACGCTAAAAGCTTCTGCAACATTCATGAGTTATTATACGAGACGAAGCCCTGGGGAAAAGAACAATATCACAACAATTTTGGGTGTTATAGCTTCGGTGCCCGCTCCGGGTCAAGCTGCCCTGTGCCGACCTTTCGGAAGAGGTGGCCCGGAGCCTGGATGACAGAGTGGTTCTATGTGAAGAATGACTTAACAGCGCAAGAAGATGTCAAGAGTATCATTATGCGCCCCATCTGGCAACGCTTCGGACTTCGAAGGCCGAAGATTGAAATGGATGAAGCAGCCGAAGAATGCCAAAGAGCCTTCGGCGTAATCTGCTCTTTCATTGGGACAAGGGACTTAGTCCAAGAGCACATTGCCTTCAGGGTATGGCCACTTGCAGAAAAGTGGGAAATGCCGAAGGAGACCATTAAAGAGTCCGACGAAGGCGGACTGGTCAGACTGAAATACACATTCAAATATGCAGATAAATTTGTTGAACCTGATGATGACTGGTTGAAAAGCATTGAAACATTAAGTGACGAACTTCTTGGGGCATATTCGAAGGCCGAGAACACTGCATTATCAGCAGCCTTCGGAGACCGAAAGAAGAAAAGGCTCAACCGTGTGTTTGACGCAGTCGGGTTTATCTACCCTGACTATCACTATCCGGTATTGGGTCGCAAAAGGAAAAATGCTTCTCCTGCGACAGAAGCTACCACGAGTGCCACTAGTGAGCCAGCGCCTCAAAGGAAAAAGATTAAGGTGCTCACCCATCGAACGCGTTTTATTGAGCCGGCCACAGTGCCAGAATTTATTGGTGAAGTTGCTTTGGCCCCTGAAGCTACAGAACCAGCCCCGGTGCCGAAGATAAAAGAGAAAACTGAAGCGCCTTCAGCAATAGAAAAACCGAAGATTGAAGGGCCAAAAACATCAGAAATTTTAAGTCCTTCAGTAAATGTCGAAACAAAAAATCAAAAGGGTCCATTGGTGACCCCAAGAAGAAAAAGAATGGTGAACGTACTGGATGTCTTGGAGACAATTAAGTCTTCAAGCACAACCGCAAAGGAGTCTGTTGAACTCGCTGAAGCATCCACTGAAGCTTCGAAACAACAAGCTGAAGCTGAAGCTGGGCCTTCAGAGCCCGCCAAGGAACAATCCAAGAAAATATCAGAACCAGCTTTGGTTGAAGGAATTGACACTGCCGCCCCCGAAGCTCCCTCCAGCATACGCGATTACATCGTGCGACATGCTTCGGGGAAGAAACTGTCTGAAGAAGAGATCTATGAAGCGAATCACTATGCTAGAGAGTTGAAGTATCCGAAGGGGGCAGTAGTATTCAATGGGACAAACGAAGATGATTTCCTGTACTGCCTCCCAGACAATAAAGAATTATCCGTGTGCCGGGAAATGGCTAGAAGTATGGGATTCCCGTAGCTCGAAGCTGGGTTATGCGCCATGACGAAGGAAGATCTCGCGGATAGTCTTGCATATAATAGCCTGAAGGTTTGGGAATTAGACTTTTGAAAAAATTTTACAATACGTAATTCATTTCTTTATTCTTATATGGATTCTTTCTTTTATAGGGTTTAATCCTGAGCAACGCATTGAGAGCACAAAAGAGTGCCGAAGATGAGAGTTATGAGATTGCATTCAACAATCTACGATCATAAGTGATAAAATTGAGAAACGAAGCTCTAGAAAAAGACAAAATTCTGGTTACACTAGTAGACAAGATAAAAAAGGACGAAGCTGCTGCAAAGATCCAGGCCGAAGCCCAAAAACGTGAAATCAAGGATCTTCAGAAACAGCTAGCTAGAGCTAAAGAGGAACGCGTGCTTGAGGAGACAAAACGAGAACTTAGTGATCATATGGTCAATAAATTGGAGCTAAGTGTTAAGGAGCTTCGTGCATCTCAGAGGAAATGCTATGTTAAATCTGTAGAATGCGTTGAAAAGATAAAATCCAGCTTCGCCAGCGTTGGCGCCTTTTCTAGTGAAGAGGACTTTTCAAGAGGGAATCCCAAAGGTCCACTGGACTGGATTAATCACGAAGCAGAAGCCTTCGAGGAAATCCTGAGCAGCCATGGTGACATCTGCGCTTTTTCAGGCGCCAGAGGAATTGCTGCTGTTTTGGAGAAAAAAGGTTGCGAACATATAAAATCCTTAGCTCAGTCCGAAGCTGCCCTATCCTCTGAAGATATCAAAGATCCCTCGACCGAAGCCAGCATGGTTGGCGGTAAATTCTTCACTGATATCTGGGACAATGGTGGCCGAGAAATGGCGCAAGAAATAATTCAAAGAAGTGAAAAAGGTATCCATGATGCTAGGAAAGTGGCAGAAGCTGCCGAAAGAAGTACAGAGCCCGAAAGGCAATTAGGTATTAATTAGTCGTTCTTATTGTGTTGTAATTTTTATTTCAAACTTTGCTCGTGATTTGTAATAGTAATAAAGAAATGTTCTCTTCCCTCAGAAGCTGCTGGATCGACTGCCGACCCCCACACAAAAGGGGATGACGAAATTAAACAAATGGCCGAAGCTATCATGGATAAAGTTGTTGATCAACTTTTAAATGAAGCCGCCGAAGCAGTATTAAGAGAAGACTAGATGCTATTTAGAAAAAACATTTAAAGCGTGATCTATGTAACATTTTGTACATTTGAATGTAATATACAAGTCTCTTTTCATTATTCAATTCTTTACGATGCATGAAACTCTACATACATACCATTTTTGAGCCTTCGGCGAAAAAACACCTTCCCTTCTTTTCATGCTTCGTGAAGAAGACATTCTCCGAAGCTATTCAATTTCGATATTGCTCTGATGAAGCTCGTCCATGCTTCGTAAAAATATTCTTCGAAGCTGTATTCCGAAGATTATCATTGTATTCCCTCGTGACTTTACACAATTTTCACTTTCTCAAAGCGTCCTTTCGAAGGTTGATACTGTGTCCCCTTCTTTTGCCAAATGCAACATGATGTATGATGCTTATGTTATGCAAAATGATGTGATGATGTTATGTTATGCAAATGACATTTGTTCCGAAGATACACACAAAATATATTCGTAAGCTCTGCATTCCCTTAGGAACGTCTTTGGAGCTTCTTCGCCTTTTACTTAGACGGTATAAGCTCTGCATTCCCTTAGGAACGTCTTTGGAGCTTCTTCGCCTTTTACTTAGACGGTATAAGCTCTGCATTCCCTTAGGAACGTCTTTGGAGCTTCTTCGCCTTTTACTTAGGCGGTATCAGTGTTGACTTTTCGCTGTATGCTCTGCATTCCCTTAGGAACGTCTTTGGAGCAAAAAACTTACACTGCGCTCCCTTTGGAACGGCTTTTTGTAACTTCGGCAACTTACTCTGCGCTCCTTATAACGACTTTTTGTTGCTTCGAAGGATTTTTAATAATCCGAAGGTCCTCCTTGTTACCGCAAATTTTTAAGCTTCAACAACTTAAGCCTGTAGAGAAGATAGGTTTTTCTGATAACCAACCACGAAACTACTGTATGAAAACTGAAGTGTTCTTTATTACACAGAAAACAGAACTTAAACGGAAAAGACTGCTATCAAAGTAGGATATTTGTCAATAAATGTGCTTCGACTCTGGCACAGTACTATTGACTGTACGGGCTTCAGATTGCTCTCTGAGATCCCTTTGGTGCGGAACATATTGGCTCCCTTCTGGCTGTTGGCCTTGTTGCAGCGGAGGCGGAGGCGGGGGCTGTTGCCATGAAGCTTGAGGTTGACTTGCCAAAGCTACGGAAACTGTAGGGTGGTTGCCCACGTACTCCGGGATGTAAGGCTGATGGTACGAAGCAGTATGCATGACCTGCTTCGGCTGTCCCTGTTGCGCTGCAGCTTCTGCTAGCTCCTTTTGTTTCTGGATGGTGACATGGCACATCCTGGTGGTATGGCCCTTGTTCTCACCGCAGAATAAGCAAAATGTCCTCCTTGGTTGATCTCCGAATCTCCCGCCGAAGCCCCTGGCGCCTCTGCCTCTTGGAGCTGGTGGCCGAAAGAAAGTTTGTTGTTGCCCCGAAGCCTGTGAGGAGCACTACGGCCTGTTCTGCTGACTCCCCTTGTCTTCATTTTGAGTGTTGTGGATGGACCTGACATGCCTCGGATAGAATCGTCCCCCGAAGCCCCTGGTCATCTCAGAAAACCTGAAGGCCTCCTCCCTTCTTTGGCGAAAGTCATTATCAGCACGAATGTACTCGTCCATCTTTTGGAGTAGCTTCTCCAGAGTCTGAGGAGGCTTCCTAGCAAAGTATTGGGCTGCAGGTCCAGGACGAAGCCCCTTGATCATGGCTTCGATAACAATTTCATTGGGCACCGTTGGTGCCTGTGCCCTCAAACGCAAGAACCTTCTGACATACGCCTGAAGGTATTCTTCATGATCCTGAGTGCACTGAAACAAGGCTTGAGCAGTGACCGGCTTCGTCTGAAATCCTTGAAAGCTGGTTAACAACATATCCTTCAGCTTCTGCCATGAGGTGATCATTCCTGGTCGAAGGGAGGAATACCAGGTCTGAGCAACATTCTTGACGGCCATAACGAAAGACTTCGCCATGACTGCAGCATTGCCCCCATACGAAGACACTGTTGCTTCGTAGCTCATCAAGAACTGCTTCGGGTCTGAGTGGCCGTCGAACATGGGAAGCTGGGGTGGCTTATAGGATGGAGGCCAAGGTGTAGCCTGCAGCTCAGCGGACAAAGGAGAAGCATCATCGAAAACAAAATTTCCCTGATGGAAATTGTCATACCAGTCATCTTCGTTGACGAAGCCCTCCTGATGAAGGTCTTTCTGCTGAGGCCTTCTGTTTTGCTCATCGTGAGTAAGATGATGAACTTCCTCACAGGCTTCGTCTATCTGCCGTTGCAACTCAGCTAGCCGGGCCATCTTCTCCTTCTTCCTCTGCACCTGTTGATGTAGCATCTCCATATCCCTGATTTCTTGGTCTAGCTCTTCCTCCTGAAGCGTTGGGCTGACGGCCTTTCTCTTCTGGCTTCGGGCCTCCCGAAGAGAGACGGTCTCCTGGTTGTGGTCCAGCGGTTGCAGTGCTGCAGCCCCAGCCGCTGAAGCTTTCTTCGGTGCCATAGCGAAGGTCTACAGCTTCCGAAGGTGTCCAAAAAACTCGAAGTGGAAGTGAGTTCACCGGAGGTGGGCGCCAATGTTGGAGACTTGTTCTCAAATGCTAAGAGTTAAGAACAAGGCAACATAAAGTGTTAAATGTTAAATTCCTTCGTCCTTCGAGACATTATTCCCCTTCGGGAAATAATGAGTTTCGGACGAAGGTCACAAGAGACATACCTTCGTAAATATAACAAGTAACGACGAAGGACTCATATAAAGCATGAAATATAAACATCATCATAAAATCATTTCTATTTTATTAACATGGAGAAATAGAAATGATTACAAATTGCAAATGTACCTTCGGTCCTGAATGAAAGTAAAAAGTACAAGCGTGACGCAAAAGCATATGCCAAGTCAGCGTGAACAGTACGGGAATACTGTTCATCTATTTATAGACGCGGGACGCAGCCCACGTAAAATTACATCCATGTCCATTACATTTGTTAATGACTTATGGAAATCTGTCAAGGCCCACGTAGTCTTTTCATCTTTAAGTCGGTTCCCCTTTCCGCTATCGCGACGAAGCTTCCCTGCGCACAGCTTCGGCTGTGCACCAACCTTCGTAGAGCTTGGTAATCAACTCGTCCTTTGTCTAGTTCAGGCTTCGTCCCGACCGTACTTCCTGTTCATAATTCTGAGTCCGAAGATACCTGTTCACAATCCACTTGGAAAACATTGTCAAATCATGTTTTTGAGGACCTTCGGAGGACGAAGGCCCCCAACAGCAGCGTCCCAGAAATTAAATAAAATTGATAAAATTGATGGAGAAAATGATTTTAGGATAAAAATAATTTCCAAAACTTTGGAAAATCATATCTCCTTGGTTTTAACTCCGATTTGATCCATTCGAATTGCGTTGGCTTCATAAAAATATTCTCTACGCAGTAGCAACATCATGTGTACCGTATTCCATATAATTATAATTAGGAAAATGTTCAATCTTTATTCAGTAGATTAACTCGACTAACCTAGGATTAATCTCTCTATAAATATAATCTGGGTAAAAGTTAATCCCTAACCAAGTTATGATCTAGGTTAAAGTTGGATTAACTATTTAGAATATACTTTCTCATATACTGTAAGCTAATCAATTTATAATATGGTTTAATCACATAGACCTTTCATAAATCATAACTCTGTAACCATAACTCTGATTTTAGTGGTTCGCGAACCCACGATCTCGTAGCGGCGTGTAGATTATTATTACACAGTTTTTTCTCATGTTTGGTGTAATGTTAATTTTGCCTATACCATGTTTGTCTGTATTGCTACGACTAGCAGCGAGGTTACGAGTCACCTGAAGATCATCCTGGTACCTGGAATCTCAAGTGCCAGGCAAGTTGTGCCCTTGATCACTTCTTTTTACCCACTCATGTTCTGATTAATCATAATGATCTACATAGGTTAATTTTGATGGGACCCAATAGGTTACCCCAGTTTGACTATCTTTATACCTTGTTGACCACTGAATTTTTGGGTAGTACCTGCTATTGCTTTATGTGGTTTTGAGTATAGAGATACACATTATTATTCATGATTATACTTTTATTATCAGTTGTTATTTACTGTTCATGATAAGATCATTATGTTAATTGGAACATGGAGAACCACCCGGGAAAACAGTGCTACCACAAGGGTTTAATGGGACGCCCTTGGTTGATTAATTAGGAAAGCTAGTGGATGACTACCTTACCCGAAAGGGGCAAGGGCAGTAGGGGAGTGGTCAGTGTAGGGAGGCCCTTGGGATGATTTTGCTGCGATGGCGGTCATGCGAGGGATTCCTGCATTGGAGCTTCCTATAAACTGTAGCGGGTTTTCTAAAGCTAGTGGAACTTTGTAAAGGCCTCGTAGTGTTACCCTACCTCGCCTCCTCGGTAGAGGTGTATGGGATTGGCCGTCTCTTGGCAGATGGGTAACACGACTTGTGGGTAAAGATGCGCAACCTCTGCAGACTGTAAAACTGGTATACTAGCTGTGCTCACGGTCATGAGCAGCTCGGACACTCACATGATTAAATTATGGAACTAAATTCAATTTGTCATATGCATTGCATCGCAGGTGAGGTTGTTACTTTTGTTCTACTATTTAATTGGATTGGTATTTACTTATACTTAGTAACTGCTAATAAAATTTTGAACAACTTTAAAAGCAATGCTCAGCTTCAACCATCCTCTTTGGTAAGCCTTACACTTCACGTGAGCTCCCACCTTTGGTGAGTTCATGCACATTATTCCCCACAACTTGTTGAGCTATGAACGTATGTGAGCTCACTCTTGCTGTCTCACTCCCCCCCACAGGTCAAGAACAGGTACCACAGGATGAGGCGCATGGAGGATGCTGTGATGTATTCGTGAGAGGTCTAGGTCGTCGTCTCCCAGTCAACTTTGGGTTGCTGGACCGTTGTCTCCTTATAATGTAATTATTATTTTGCATAGAACTCCTATTATATAGTAAAGATGTGTCATACGATCCTGTGCCATGATTCATCATATGTGTGAGACTTGGTCCTAGCACACCTGGTGATTATGTTCGCACCCGGGTCTTGGTGCCCCTGAACCCGGGTGTGACAGGAGTGGTATCAGAGCAATGTTGACTGTAGGACGAAACCTAGATAGAACTGGACAACCAATACTTACTTACCTTTGCTACTCTGATTCTTTTCTAAACTTTTCTTAATCTTTCTCATCTATTTTCGCTTCACTCTGATTATTCTTATCTTTTCCTTCTAGAGACAAATGTGGTTTTCACACTTTGAAATCCTGCACCTAAAGTGACTTTTAGGAATAGGAGACCTACTCTTAGGAACAAAAACAAAATTATTTTTGTAGGTATCTATGTGCTTCAATGTTTGTTCTTATGATACATGTTTGATTTGGATCTTTGATTGAGTGTGATGGGTTGTGGAGTAATGTCCACAATTACATCTGCATATAAATATAGACATAAATATAAATAAATAAAAAAATCATAAGATAACTATACAAATTAAGAATACCACCACTAGAATATATCAAGCCTAATAGATCCATCTTATCTTAAAAGATTCTCTCTCATCTTAATGGATTCATCTTACCTTAAAAAGATTTTTTTTATCTTATCCTAACCACTTTGCTTATCTCATCCTAAAGTAACAACTAGGATCTAATCCAAAATAAATTAAATAGATCTTATCTAGTCTATCTTGTCATAACGATCTAACCTAGATCTGATCTAATGTGATAGATTAGTCTAACCTAACAAAGTATAACCTTAAGTAGAGCTAACCCAACCAATAGAGTCATGATGGATTGCATAATATGTCTATTTTCACTTAACATCAAATAAACTTTTGACCTATATCATGTAGTCCATCTCACCCCTATCTATATTCACCATATTTCCCCAACTCCGATAAAATTCACTAACCTCGAATCAATAAGATCAAGACTGGAGAAGAAAAGATCAACCTCATCAAGGAAGGAGAGAAGTCAAACTCAATCTTCAAACGCATTACCACCCAACACGAGGTTCTTTCTCACCATAAACTCTCTCATCCCAGGTTACTCTTGCACTAACCTACCCATCTTTTCTCCTACATAACAAGTGGCTAGGTATAAAAGATACATATACTCTCCTAATCACCCATTAAGGATTATAAAAAAAACTCTTAAATTTTTGAACTAATGGGAAACTAAAAGCTAATTTACATACCAATCTCTCTACAACCCTTTTCTTACAAATATCGAGGACGAGATTTCTGTTAAGGGGGTAGGATTTGTAAACCCTAAAAATAAGTTATGAGTTCATGTATTCCTTCTGCGCCTTTTTATAGGAAGCAACACTAAGAAATAGAGTAAACATAAGATAAAATAGAAATATCATCCATCTAGTATGATAAGATATTCTTCTCATGAAATTTAAAGAATTCTCATAAAAAAATATTAAGTAATTCTTGGAAAAAGAGAATATATTATTTTACTCTAAATAAGTGAAATGGTGGATATTCATTTCGGGGTTAGCTTGAAATTTGATCCCACACTCATAAGTAACATAACATATGTACATGACATGCCTTGAGCCTTTAACTAAATAAAGGAACAAAATAATTAAAATAAAAATATATACCTGGCATTCATGCCGATATTTTGAATGTTGCATTTAGACTAGAGTTTGAAACTCATGATTTGAATTCAAGTTTGAAGTAGAAATATAAAACAGAAAATCATCCTTTCTTCCATATTTAAACAATAGGGAGAAGAATAAATAATAATAAATAAATAAATAAATTCAGTACAAGTAATATAAGAATTAGAATTTGACTTGATATTTGAAAACTGGAAATTAAAACCAGAATTCGAATTTAGTTTGAATTTTTGATTTGGAAATAAAACAGAAATTATAAAAGAAAAATAAAACAAAAAGGGAAAACGCACCTGGGCTGATTCTGGCGCCTTCGGCCCAACTCCCTCCGCGCCTACAGCCCACTCAACCCTCTCGCATTTTCCCACCCGCAGCGACTGGCCTTCGGGGCCCGTGTGTCGGCCACTTGAGTGCTGCACCGTCCTATCCCTCTCTAGCGCTTGGGACCCACTTGACAGGTTTCCTTCTTCCTCGCGAATAGACCTGAACAAACCCGGTCACGCTCGCTGACCCGCGCGTCGGTGCCGTGATTCCCAGGAAAGTGCTCTGTGAATCTCTCTGGATGGTTGGGATCCGACCGCGCCTTGGGGCTATATAACCTGGGATCCCCTCAATCGATCAACAGAAGAACACCTGCGTCGTGTGCCAGGGCGATGCGCAGAGAGAGAGGGAGAAAGAAGTCGGCCACGGGGCATCCTGCCTGTATCTCCCCAGTCCCCACCGCGCTGGGAGTACGGTCTTGGTGAGAAGCCATGGCACCCCGACGATGAACATGCCCTCACCGGGGGGGAATCTGGTGGCGTGGCTGTGTGAAATTGCTTGCCGGAGTCGCCGACCTACCGTCATGCCGCATCTCGTCGTGGTCAGGCACCTGCACGGCTCCAAATCTTCGGTAAGACACCTTGAAATTGTTCACCTGGGCCTCAGCGTGATGTAGCAGTAGGTCTCGGGGTGGGGAGTGCACCCTGGCGTGGTAATGCATTGAGTCGGTGAGATCACCGCCGCGGCGCTGTGAAACGCCGTAGTCAGCCCGGTCGGGGTATCCATCGCCGGCTGGTGGTCTTCCTGGGAGATCGCCTAGTCATACTCATGGTTTTGTGGTGATGGGATCGAGCTTTGGGCAGGAGGGGGTTCGGTTCTATGCTGCTCCGGTGGCCTCACCGGCGCTTGGGTTTGGCGCCGTCGTGGCCGGGTACTTGGGGAAGAAGATGGCCCCTGGACCATTGGATCTAGGCCACTGATCAATTATGGACGTGCGGGATCGGGTCAGGGATGGATGTCTGGGATCAAAAGCGGACTCCACCTTCATAACTGCGTCGTGCACCGTTCGATCTACCGCCAACGCGTGTGATTGTGTCTCACAGTATTGCGCTTTGGGCCGTTAGATCTGGATCGTGGGGACTAGGTCACGCGCGGACTGAAGCTAACTTGGGGGGATCGCGGGCCGTCGATCACGGATCCTGCGTCCCGGATTGAATACCGTTTCACATAGGATCCGATCTAATCCGTGCCCTCGACTGTTGATCCAACGACCTAGATTGGGTGATACCCCTTCGGCCAAGCTATTTTGTTAAAGAGACCCTAACTTTTTATTAAATCAACCCGCGGTCCCACCTGGTCTTAAGAACCATCACGGCTAGGTCCTGAAAACTTGCTTGCGACCCCCTGGGCTTCGCTGGAATTGTGGCAGCGTCCCAGAAATTAAATAAAATAGATAAAATTGATGGAGAAAATGATTTTAGGATAAAAATAATTTCCTAAACTTTGGAAAATCATATCTCCTTGGTTTTAACTCCGATTTGATCCATTCGAATTGCGTTGGCTTCATAAAAATATTCTCTACGCAGTAGCAACATCATGTGTACCGTATTCCATATAATTATAATTAGGAAAATTTTCAATCTTTATTCAGTAGATTAACTCGACTAACCTAGGATTAATCTCTCTATAAATATAATCTGGGTAAAAGTTAATCCCTAACCAAGTTATGATCTAGGTTAAAGTTGGATTAACTATTTAGAATATACTTTCTCATATACTGTAAGCTAATCAATTTATAATATAGTTTAATCACATAGACCTTTCATAAATCATAACTCTGTAACCATAACTCTGATTTTAGTGGTTCGCGAACCCACGATCTTGTAGCGGCGTGTAGATTATTATTACACGGTTTGTTCTCATGTTTGGTGTAATATTAATTTTGCCTATACCATGTTTGTCTGTATTGCTACGACTAGCAGCAAGGTTACAGGTCACCTGAAGATCATCCTGGTACCTAGAATCTCAAGTGCCAGGCAAGTTGTGCCCTTGATCACTTCTTTTTACCCACTCATGTTCTGATTAATCATAATGATCTGCATAGGTTAATTTTGATGGGACCCAATAGGTTACCCCAGTTTGACTATCTTTATACCTTGTTCACCACTGAATTTTTGGGTAGTACCTGCTATTGCTTTATGTGGTTTTGGGTATAGAGATACACATTATTATTCATGATTATACTTTTATTATCAGTTGTTATTTACTGTTCATGATAAGATCATTATGTTAATTGGAACATGGAGAACCACCCGGGAAAACAGTGCTACCACAAGGGTTTAATGGGACGCCCTTGGCTGATTAATTAGGAAAGCTAGTGGATGACTACCTTACCCGAAAGGGGCAAGGGCAGTAGGGGAGTGGTCAGTGTAGGGAGGCCCTTGGGATGATTTTGCTGCGATGGCGGTCATGCGAGGGATTCCTACATTGGAGCTTCCTATAAACTGTAGCGGGTTTTCTGAAGCTAGTGGAACTTTGTAAAGGCCTCGTAGTGTTACCCTGCCTCGCCTCCTCGGTAGAGGTGTATGGGATTGGCCGTCTCTTGGCAGATGGGTAACACGACTTGTGGGTAAAGATGCGCAACCTCTGCAGACTGTAAAACTGGTATACTAGCCGTGCTCACGGTCATGAGCAGCTCGGACACTCACATGATTAAATTATGGAACTAAATTCAATTTGTCATATGCATTGCATCGCAGGTGAGGTTGTTACTTTTGTTCTACTATTTAATTGGGTTGGTATTTACTTATACTTAGTAACTGCTAATAAAATTTTGAACAACTTTAAAAGCAATGCTCAGCTTCAACCATCCTCTTTGGTAATCCTTACACTTCACTTGAGCTCCCACCTTTGGCGAGTTCATGCACATTATTCCCCACAACTTGTTGAGCTATGAACGTATGTGAGCTCACTCTTGCTGTCTCACTCCCCCCCACAGGTCAAGAATAGGTACCACAGGATGAGGCGCATGGAGGATGCTGTGATGTATTCGTGAGAGGTCTAGGTCGTCGTCTCCCAGTCAACTTTGGGTTGCTGGACCGTTGTCTCCTTATAATGTAATTATTATTTTGCATAGAACTCCTATTATATAGTAAAGATGTGTCATACGATCCTGTGCCATGATTCATCATATGTGTGAGACTTGGTCCTAGCACACCTGGTGATTATGTTCGCATCCGGGTCTTGGTGCCCCTAAACCCGGGTGTGACAACCTTTCACCAGGTTCAGACCAATTTAGCGGAGTGCGACATCGTCGTCCATATAAAGCTTCGAAGGGTGCCATCTTGATACTTTCTTGATAGCTATTATTATATGAAAACTCCGCTAAGGGCAAACATTCATCCCATTTTTGTGAGAAGTCCAGAACACATGCCCGCAGCATATCTTCAAGTATTTGATTAACCCTCTCAGTCTGTCCACTTGTTTGAGGATGATAGGCCGAACTGTGGAGCAATTTGGTACCCAAGGATTTATGAAGTTCTTCCCAGAATTTGGATACGAATTGGGATCCACGATCCAACACTATAGTCTTCGGAATACCATGCAAACTGAGAATACGGGCAATATATAATGTTGCATAAGTGGCCACTGAATACTTTGCCTTAATAGGTAAGAAGTGGGCAATCTTTGTGAGTCGATCAACGATAACCCAGATAGAGTCATACCCTTTGGCAGTCCTGGGCAATCCCACGATAAAGTCCATACTAATGTCTTCCCATTTCCATGTTGGTATTGGTAGAGACTGTAATGGACCGGCAGCTTTCAAGTGTATGGCCTTGACACGTCTGCAGGTTTCACATCTAGCCACATAGCGTGCAATCTCGATCTTCAATTTCGTCCACCAATAATGTTGTTTCAGATCTTGGTACATTTTAGTGCTTCCGGGATGAATAGAATAGCGACTAAGATGTGCTTCATCAAGAATTTCTCTGGCGGACCTCTTCATTCTTCGGCACCACTATGCGGTTATTAAACCATACAATGCCTTGATCATCTTCTTTGAAACATTTGGCTTTTCCAACCCTTATCTTCTCACGAATGTGTTTCATACCCTCATTATGCCTTTGAGCATCAATTATCCTTTGCAAGAGGACTGACTCAAGCTTTAGCTGACTTAGTGAAAGGGAAATGTGCCCTTGGGCCATTTCTAAGTATTTTGGTGATTGAGTGCCAACACAAGTGCTTGTGTGCTAATCTATGCAAAGTGGTGGACAAAGTGCAAATCATGTCAAAAGGTATGTTTCTAGACTTAGTACATTGTTTTATGGACTAATGTATTGTGTCTAAGTGCTGGAAACAGGAAAAATCGAGTTGGAAATGAGATGGCTTTGTTCAGCCAAAGTCTGCTCAGTCTGGGTGCACCGGACTGTCCGGTGGTGCACCGGACAGTGTCCGGTGCGCCAGGATGGCTCTGGCGAACAGGCTGCTCTCGGGACTTCGACGACGATGTACGACTATAATTCACCGGACTGTCCGGTGGTGCACCGGACTGTCCGGTGAGCCATTCACAGGCGAACTCGTCGCTCTCGGGAGATGATTAACGGCGTACGGCTAAAATTCACCGGTCTGTCCAGTGGTGCACCGGACTGTCCGGTGAGTCAACAGTCAGCCGGGGCAACGGTCGGCCGAGGATTCCGCGCGTGACGCGTGGCCGAGCCAACGGTCACATTGGTGCACCGGACTGTCCGGTGTGCACCGGACAGTGTCCGGTGCGCCAACGGCTCTCAGACTCCAACGGTCGGCTTCGCCAAATAAGGAAGGATATCTGCACCGGACAGTGTCCGGTGCGCCAGTCGACAGAAGGCAAGATCTGCCTTCCAGGATTGTTCTCAACGGCTCCTAGCTGCCTTGGGGCTATAAAAGGGACCCCTAGGCGCATGGAGGAGAATACCAAGCATTCCTTGAGCACTCTTGATCACTCACACTCCATTCTTGCGCACTTGTTCGACATTCTAGTGATTTGAGCTCCATTCTAGTGTGCTAGACTTTTGAGCTTAAGTCTGGGTCTTGTGTGTGTGTATTTGCTGTGACCTTAGTGTCTTGTGTGAGTTGCTAATCTCTCCCTTACTCCATGCTTCTTTGTGAACTTCAAGTGTAAGGGTGAGAGGCTCCAAGTTGTGGAGATTCCTCGCGAACGGGATTAAGAAAAGCAAAGCAAAACACCGTGGTATTCAAGTGAGTCTTTGGACCGCTTGAGAGGGGTTGATTGCAACCCTCGTCCGTTGGGACGCCACAACGTGGAGTAGGCAAGCGTTGGTCTTGGCGGAACCACGGGATAACCACCGTGCCATTAGTAAAGGAATTCAAAGGGCAGGGGGTAGGGTTTTGGGTTCTAGTTATCAAACAAGGTCCAAATCAAACCAAATTCTACCCATGGCTTCTAACTAATGTGTAGAGCTCATATAAAAAGTTTGGTCATTTTTGGAATTACCATTTATTTTCTAAAAATCCAGAACTAATAGTTTAAGCTAGTTTAAATGCCTCAAAATTCCTTATTTAATCTAAAAATCATGAAACTATTTTTATTAAATACTATGGAAAATAAGAAGCCTAGGAAAATTGGTTTGACAATTTTAGGATTTTTCTACAATTTATAACAGATTTCCAAAGCTCTACTGAAAAAGAAAAAGAAAAAATTTAAACAGTGATGGGCCGGTTTCAGCCCAGGACAGCCCAACTACACAGGAAACAGGGTCGCGCGCCCGCGCGCTCTGGCAACTTTTCACAGAGGCCCTCGGTTAATCAGCTAAATCAAAGTAGGTTTATTTACTATTGCATTCAGTCGCTGACACATTGCCGAAATGACCCTAGACTTCTATTTCTTCCCCAACTTGCTCCCTGACCACGGCATGCTGGTCGTTCGTCTCAGACGAGGTCTGTACCGGCCATGGCCGGCGACGACTGCCCGGGCTAGTGATCGGGAAAGCATAACCGACTAAAGATGACCTCGGAACACGCATCAATTTGACATGAACGCACTGAGAACGACATGTCCACGTGCACGGGGAAACCGTGACCACGGGCACGCGTTCCCGCTTAGTCAGGGCCGGATTGAGCAATCGGGCACCACGGTGAGCTTCACAAGTGTACAGAGCTGCAGAAACAACATTCGATATAGTCAGAGCCTTACCAGGGTGGTCTGGCCACGGAGCGCGGAGTTTCGTGCTTGCCGGAGACAGAAAAGGGGAAAATGGGGTCGCGGCGGCTCTGGGCAAAATTGGGAGATGGGATCAGGGCTATAGGACCGTAAGAGGTTGTGCTTTCACCGTGCGTAATCAATTTGGGCGAAGGTGGAGAGGGCAGTGCGAATTCAACTTTGATTTAAGTCACTGGTGTGCGTGATAACCGAGCCTCACCATGAACCATGGGGCTATTTATAGCCGCGGAGGTCCAGCGATCACCTTGCGGCCCGAATACCATCACAAGCGCATGCCAAGCACGTAGAGAAATGGTATAGTGAGGAAGAATCATGGTGCAGAGGACACCGCGGCGGAAAGGACTGACGCGATGGCCGCCGATGAATCACTCCGGCCGAGCTCAGGAGATGGCGCCACGTATGAATCACCCTTTCCCCGGCGTTATCCATTCTATACCGTGCACGAATCCAGACAGCGATCAACAATGGCAAGCTTAGCTGGCGGTCTGATCCACCCAAACACTGTACCATGGCACATCTTCATCAGTCGCCTGAACCAGCCACCATCCTCCCCAATTATCTCTGGATTTTTGTTAAGAATAGAGCTATCTCTCTTAATAGAATTTGTTCACTATACTTCAATCTTCAACCTTGCTATAGGATTCTGGGATCGACACCGAACAGATTCAAAGATACAGTGCATCTAAAATGACTTCATTCTGCTACAACCATTCCTGATTTCAGATTCAGTTTCAGTCATCAGGCACAAGTCTGACAGAGCAACTTTGGACTTGTTTTTCTCCAATTTTTGTGTCACAACCCAAAGGGATGTCTGCATCAAAGTTGTTCTCCTATAATAGGTTTACAAAATTGATGTGGTGACCTAGGGCAAAAACCCTATAATTTGAAAGCTACAAGGCTCCAAAGTTGAGCCTTCAACTCTGAAATTCAGACTTAGAGTGAATTCTCAATTGGGGTCCTTTTTGCAAATTAATCCAAAACTTAGGGTTTGGCTTGTAAATCTTCCTAAATGTGAACCATGTGACTTTATATGCTTTAACATAGTAGTTTTTACACTTTAGTCCAAATGTGCACTGTTTTTGCACATAGGCCCCTGGGGTTTGGACTTAGGGTTTTCTAGGGTTCAAATGGGGTTTTTTTTTGGTATCTCAGGGGTATAAATGTGATTCAAGTTCATTCTTGGGAATATTTTATGACTATTCCCCTAAAGCTTTTAGGTTTTCTCAATTTGGGTTATGTTTTACCCTTTAATCCCTATTTAGGGCTAAGTCCCCTATTCCAGGGTTCTATTTGCAAAACACCAAAACAATACAACTTGTTTGAAATTTTTACCTAGTGAATGCACTCTAGGTGTGTCAAACATATGCAATGCCAATGTTTATGATGCCATGCTCAAGTTTTAGTTACAGTAACACCAGGGGTGTTACAATAAATAACACCAACCACCACACTTCAAGCCATCCAAGTTTTTCGGACATCTCACTCAATACAAGAGCTAGTACATTCAATACAAGACACAATTAGATTGAATCAAAGCCTCTCCAAGTCCCAATTCCACTCAAAGCAATTAGTGACTAGAGAGAGAGTTTTGCTCGTGTTCTTTGAGCTCTTGCGCTTGGATCGCTTTTCTTCTTCCTCCATTCTTGTTCTCAAGCAACTTTTAATCAAGCAAGAGACACCAAGTTGTGGTCGTCCTTGTAAGGGGTCTAAGTGACCCGTTGATTAAGGAGAAAAGCTCACTCGGTCTAGGTGACCGTTTGAGAGAGGGAAAGGGTTGAAAGAGACTCGGTCTTTCTAACCACCTCAACAGGGAGTAGGTTTGTAAGAACCGAACCTCGGTAAAACAAATCACCGTGTCACCCGCTCCATTTGCCTTTGATTTGTTTTTCACCCTCTCTTTCGGACTTGATTTGAATTCTAACGCTAACCTCGGCTTGTAGTGTGTGCTTAAGTTTATAATTTTCAGATTCCACCTATTCACCCCCCTCTAGGAGACTTTCAATTAGTATCAAAGTCTGGTACTTCATTAGAGCTTAACCGCTCGAAGTGATGTCGGGAGATCACGCCAAGAAGGAGGTCGTGACCGGCGAGAAGCCCGCCACAAGCCACGAGAAGACTCCATCGGGAGAGTCCGGCAACAAGGTGAAGGGATCCCCTTCACACGCCAAGTCGCATCGGAGCAGCGACAAGAAAAAGAAGATGAAGAAAGTGGTCTACTATGAGACTGATTCTTCGTCGCCATCTACCTTCGGCTTCGACGCGCCGTCCGTCACTTCTAAGCGCCATGAGCGCAAGAAGTATAGTAAGATGCCACTTCGTTATCCCTGTATTTCTAGACGCACTCCTTTACTTTCCGTCCCACTAGGCAAACCACCCATTTTTGAGGGTGAAGATTATAACATGTGGAGTGATAAAATGAGGCATCACCTAACCTCACTCCACACTAGTATTTGGGACATTGTTGAGTTTGGAGTGCAGGTACCATCGCCGGGGGACGAAGGCTATGACTCGGACGAAGTCGCTCAAATCCGACACTTCAACTCCCAAGCCACTACTATACTCCTCGCCTCTCTAAGTCGAGAGGAGTATAATAAGGTGCAAGGGTTGAAGAGTGCTAAAGATATTTGGGACGTACTCAAGACCGCGCACGAAGGAGATGAGGTGACCAAGATCACCAAGCAGGAAACGATCGAGGGGGAGCTCGGTCGATTCATGCTCAACCAAGGGGAGGAGCCACAAGCCATGTACAACCGGCTCAAGACCTTGGTGAACCAAGTGCGCAACCTCGGAAGCACAAAATGGGATGACCATGAAATGGTCAAGGTTATTCTAAGATCAATTGTTTTTCTTAATCCTACACAAGTTCAATTAATTTGTGGTGATCCTAAATACAAGCTAATGTCTCCCGAGTAGGTTATAGGAAAATTTGTGAGCTTTGAATTGATGATCAAAGGCTCCAAACAAATCATCGAGTGAGGCGCCACCTCAACACCCGAGGTGCAACCCGTTGCCTTCAAAGCAACGGAGGAGAAGAAAGAAGAGTCTACATCAAGTAGGCTTCCCATAGACGCCTCCAAGCTCGACAACGAGGAGATGGCGCTCATCATCAAGAGCTTCCATCAAATCCTCAAGCAACAGAAGGGGAAAGACTACAAACCCCGTTCCAAGAAAGTTTGCTACAAGTGTGGTAAGCCCGGTCATTTTATTGCTAAATGTCCATTATCTAGTGATAGTGACAGGGGCGACGACAAGAAGGGAATGAGAAAGGAAAAGAAGAAGTACTACAAGAAGGGCGGCGATGCCCACGTATGTCGGGAATGGGACTCCGATGAGAGCTCCACCGACTCCTCCGACGAGGACGCCGCCAACATCGCCGTCAACAAGGGACATCTCTTCCCCAACGTCGGCCACAAGTGCCTCATGGCAAAGGACGGCAAAAAGAAGAAGGTAAAATCTAGAGCCTCCACTAAATATACAACATCTAGTGATGAGGGTAGCTCTAGTGATGATGAAGATAATTTGCTTGCTCTCTTTGCCAACTTAAACATGCAACAAAAAGAAAAATTGAATGAATTGATAGGAGCCATTCATGAGAAGGATGAACTCTTGGATAGCCAAGAGGAATTCCTAATTAAGGAAAACAAAAAGGATGTTAAAGTTAAAAATGCTTATGCTCAGGAGATAGAAAAATGTGAAAAATTGATTAGTGAGCTTAGCACTTGCCATAACACTATCTCCAACCTTAGAATTGAGAATGCTGATTTGATTGCTAAGGTTGAGAAGTCAAATATATGTGATGATTTAATTGCCAATCTTAGAAATGATAATGCTAGTTTAATTGCTAAGATTGATAAATTGAATGCCTCACTTACTAACCTTAAAATTGAGAATGAAAAATTAATTGCTAAGGCTAAGGATTTAAATGTTTGCAATGATGTTATTTCTAATCTTAGAAATGAAAATGCCATGTTACATGCTAAGATTGATGAATTAAATGTCTGCAAACCCTCTACTTCTAGTGTTGATCATGTTTCTATTTGTACTAGATGTAGAGATGTTAATGTTGATGCTATCCACGATCACCTAGCTGTAATTAAACAACAAAATGATCACATAGCTCAACTTAGTGCTAAAATTAATGAGCATGACTTAGAAAATGAAAAATTTAAATTTGCTAGAAGCATGCTCTATAATGGGAGACGCCCTGGCATTAAGGATGGCATTGGCTTCCAACAGGGAGGCAATGTCAAGCTCAATGCCCCTAAAAGATTGTCTAATTTTGTTAAGGGTAAAGCTCCCATGGTTCAGGATAACGAGGGCTATATTTTATATCCTGCTGGTTATCTCGAACATAAGATTAGGAGAATTCATTCTAGGAAGTCTCACTCTGGCTCTCATCATGCTTTTTATGCATAAGAGCGAGGCATCTAGTTCTAGGCAATCCACTCATGTTAAATTGCCTAAAAAGAAAACTCCTACTGCATCAAATGAGCCTATTGTTTTTGTTTCATTTAAGACTTTTGATGCTTCTTATGTTTTAACTAACAAATTAGGCAAAGTAGTTGCCAAATATGTTGGGGCCAAGCATAAGGGCTCAAAGACTTGTGTTTGGGTACCCAAGGTGCTTGTTTCTAATGTCAAAGGACCCAAGACCGTTTGGGTACCTAAGAACAAGGCCTAAACTGGTTTTGTAGGTTTATGCATCCGGGGGCTCAAGTTGGATCATTCATAGCGGGTGCACAAACCACATGACTGGGGAGAAAAGGATGTTCTCCTCCTATGAGAAAAACCAAGATCCCCAAAGAGCTATCACATTTGGGGATGGAAATCAAGGTTTGCTCAAAGGACTTGGTAAAATTGCTATATGACCTGACCATTCTATTTCCAATATTTTTCTTGTAGATTCTTTAGATTATAACTTGCTTTTAGTTTCTCAATTATGCAAAATGGGTTACAACTGTCTTTTTACATATTTAGGTGTTATTGTCTTTAGAAGAAGTGATGATTCAGTAGCATTTAAGGGAGTGTTAGAGGGTCAACTATACTTAGTTGATTTCAATAGAGCTGAACTTGACACCTGCTTAATTGCTAAGACTAATATGGGTTGGCTCTGGCATCACCGACTAGCCCATGTTGGGATGAAGAATCTTCACAAGCTTCTAAAGGGAGAGCACATTTTGGGACTAACCAATGTTCATTTTGAGAAAGACAGGATTTGTAGCGCATGTCAAGCAGGAAAGCAAGTTGGTACCCACCATCCACACAAGAACATCATGATGACCAACAGGCCGCTTGAGCTACTCCACATGGATTTATTCGGCCCGATAGCTTACATAAGCATCGGCAGGAGTAAGTATTGTCTTGTAATTGTGGATGACTATTCTCGCTTCACTTGGGTATTCTTTTTGCAGGAAAAATCTCAAACCCAAGAAACATTAAAGGGATTCTTGAGACGGGCTCAAAATGAGTTCGGATTAAGGATCAAGAAAATAAGAAGCGACAATGGGACGGAGTTCAAGAACTCTCAAATTGAAGGCTTCCTTGAGGAGGAGGGCATCAAGCATGAGTTCTCTTCTCCCTACACACCTCAACAAAATGGTGTAGTGGAGAGGAAGAATAGAACTCTACTTGACATGGCGAGGACCATGCTTGATGAGTACAAGACACCAGACCGGTTTTGGGCCGAGGCGATTAACACCGCCTGCTACTCCATCAACCGGCTCTACCTTCACCAAATCCTCAAGAAGACATCATATGAACTCCTCACCGGTAAAAAGCACAATGTTTTATATTTTAGAGTCTTTGGTAGCAAATGTTTTATTCTTGTTAAAAGAGGTAGAAAATCTAAATTTGCTCCTAAGGCTGTAGAAGGCTTTTTACTTGGTTATGACTCAACCACAAGGGCGTATAGAGTCTTTAACAAGTCCACTGGACTAGTTGAAGTTTCTTGTGACATTGTGTTTGATGAGACTAACGGCTCCCAAGTGGAGCAAGTTGACCTTGATGAGCTAGATGATGAAGAGGCTCCGTGCGTCGCGCTAAGGAACATGTCCATTGGGGATGTGTGTCCTAAAGAATCCGAAGAGCCTCCACAAGCACAAGATCAACCATCATCTTCCATACAAGCATCTCCACCAACTCAAGATGAGGAACAGGCTCAAGATGATGAAGAAGAAGATCAAGAAGATGAGCCACCTCAAGAGGAGGGCAATGATCAAGGGGGAGATGACAATGATCAAGACAACGAAGATGAACAGGGTCAAAGACCGCCACACCCAAGAGTCCACCAGGCGATTCAAAGAGATCACCCCGTGAACACCATCCTCGACGATATTCATAAGGGGGTAACCACTCGATCTCGAGTCACTCATTTTTGTGAACATTACTCTTTTGTTTCCTCTATTGAGCCACATAGGGTAGAGGATGCACTTAAAGATTCGGATTGGGTGCTGGCGATGCAAGAGGAGCTCAACAACTTCACGAGGAATGAGGTATGGCATTTGGTTCCATGTCCTAATCAAAATGTTGTAGGAACCAAGTGGGTATTCCGCAACAAGCAAGATGAGCATGGTGTGGTGACAAGGAACAAAGCCCGACATGTGGCCAAGGGTTATTCACAAGTCAAAGGTTTGGATTTTGGTGAAACCTATGCACCCATAGCTAGGCTTGAGTCAATTCGTATATTACTTGCCTATGCTACTTACCATGGCTTTAAGCTTTATCAAATGGATGTGAAAAGTGTCTTCCTCAATGGACCAATCAAGGAAGAGGTCTATGTTGAGCAACCTCCAAGCTTTAAAGATAGTGAGTACACTAACCATGTGTATAAACTCTCTAAGGCGCTTTATGGGCTCAAGCAAGCCCCACGAGCATGGTATGAATGCCTAAGAGATTTTCTTATCACTAATGGCTTCAAGGTCGGTAAAGTCGATCCTACTCTCTTTACTAAAACTATTGCAAAAGATTTGTTTGTATGCCAAATTTATGTAGATGATATCATATTTGGGTCTACTAACAAATCTACTTGTGAAGAGTTTAGTAGGATCATGGTACAGAAATTCGAGATGTCTATGATGGGGGAGTTGAAGTATTTTCTAGGATTTCAAGTCAAGCAACTCCAAGAGGGCACCTTCATCAGCCAAACGAAGTACATTCAATATATACTCACCAAGTTTGGAATGAAGGATGCTAAGCCCATCAAGACACCCTTGGGAACCAATGGGCATCTTGACCTCGACACGGGAGGTAAATCCGTAGATCAAAAGGTATACCGATCGATGATAGGATCTTTACTCTACTTATGTGCATCTCGACCGGATATTATGCTTTTCGTATGCATGTCTGCAAGGTTCCAAGCCGATCCTAAGGAAGTTCACCTTAGGGCCGTAAAAAGAATCTTGAGATATTTAGTTTATACTCCCAAGTTTGGCCTTTGGTACCCCAAGGGATCCTCTTTTGATTTATTAGGATATTCAGATGCTGATTGGGCAGGGTGTAAAATTGATAGGAAGAGCACATCAGTGACTTGTCAGTTTCTGGGGAGATCCCTGGTGTCTTGGGCTTCAAAGAAACAAAACTCAGTAGCTCTTTCTACCGCCAAAGCCGAGTATATTGCCGCAGGCCATTGTTGCGCGCAATTGCTTTGGATGAGGCAAACCCTCAGGGACTATGGCTACAAATTTAGCAAAGTCCCTCTCCTATGTGATAATGAGAGTGCAATCCGCATGGCGGATAATCCCGTTGAACATAGCCGCACTAAGCACATAGCCATTCGGTATCACTTTTTGAGAGATCACCAACAAAGGGGGGATATCGAGATAGCCTATATTAACACCAAAGAACAACTAGCCGATATCTTTACCAAACCACTAGATGAGAAAACTTTTACCAAACTTAGGAATGAGCTAAACATTCTTGATTCTCGGAACTTTGATTGATACTTTACACACATAGCTCATTTATATACCTTTGATCATATCTCCTTTATGTCTATGACTAAAGTGTTTTCAAGTGTATTCTCATGCTTAGTCATAGAACTGAAAGGGAAATGGAGTATTCGGCAAAGACGACGCTTCCACTCAACTCCATCGGTATTATCTACTCTTTGCCGATATTCCGCCATCTCTCCACATTGGTATAATCTTTCGCTCATATATTGTTTGCCAAAGGGGGAGAGAAGTTACTAAGCGCTCTAAAGACTCTGTTTTTGGCGACTAATGCCAAAGGGGGAGAGAGTATTAGCCTAAAGCAAAAGGACCGCACCACCATGCCAATTTCAAAAATTTTCGAAACAAGTTTAAGTTTTAAATATTCTTCAATTGGTATCTTTGAATTTAGTATTCCTCTAAGAAATTCTATCTCAAATTGTATCTATATTTTAAGGAGGAGTTTTCAAAATTTGGTATCTAAAATATTTGATCTTCTTTCAATTTGTAAAACCCTCTTGAACACTAAGAGGAGAATTTCATTAAGGGGGAGTTTTGTTTAGTCAAAGGAAAAAGCATTTGAAACAGGGGGAGAAAATTTCAAATCTTGAAAATGCTTCTCGAAATCTTACTCATATACCTTTGACTACTTGCAAAAAGACTTTGAAAAGAAATTTTCAAAAACATTTGCAAAAACAAAACAAGTGGTGCAAGCGTGGTCCAAAATGTTAAATAAGAAGAAAGCAATCCATGCATATCTTTTGAAAGGTTAAATTGGTTTAATTTCAAGCAACCTTTGCACTTACCTTATGCAAACTAGTTCAATTATGCACTTATATATTTGCTTTAGTTTGTGTTGGCATCAATCACCAAAAAGGGGAAGATTGAAAGGGAAATAGGGTCAAACCTTTTCCTAAATGATTTTGGTGGTTGAATTGTCCAACACAAATCATTGGACTAACTAGTTTGCTCTAGATTATAAGTTCTACAGGAGCCAAAGGTTCAACAAAAACCAAAAAAAATTCCAAGATAGGGTTCAAAAAGAAAGGAGCAGAACCCACCGAAGGATGCCTTGGTCTGGCGCACGAGACTGTCCGGTGTGCCACCGGACAGTGTCCGGTGTGCCAGGGAGATTAACTCTAAACTGCTCAGCTTCGGGTTTTTGGAGAGCCACTCCACTATAATTCATCGGACTGTCCGGTGTAGCACCAGACTGTCCGGTGTGCCATGCGGAGTAACGGCTATAGCGCCAACGGTCGTCTGCAAAAGGTGAACAGTGCGCGAACAGTTCGCGTAGAAGTCAGAGCAGCGCCAGAAGGCGCACCGGACACTGAGCAGTGACTGTCCGGTGCACCACCGGACTGTCCGGTGGCCCAGGCTGATAGAGCTCCAACGGTCGAACCCTAATGGTTGGGTGACGTGGCTGGCGCACCGGACAGTGTCCGGTGGCGCACCGGACTATCCGGTGCGCCCATCGACAAACAGCCTCCCCAACGGCCATTTTGGTGGTTGGGGCTATAAATACCCCCCAACCACCACACTTCAAGCCATCCAAGTTTTTAGACATCTCACTCAATACAAGAGCTAGTACATTCAATACAAGACACAATTATTTTGAATCAAAGCCTCTCCAAGTCCCAATTCCACTCAAAGCAATTAGTGACTAGAGAGAGAGTTTTGCTCGTGTTCTTTGAGCTCTTGTGCTTGGATCGCTTTTCTTCTTCCTCCATTCTTGTTCTCAAGCAACTTGTAATCAAGCAAGAGACACCAAGTTGTGGTGGTCCTTGTAAGGAGTCTAAGTGACCCATTGATTAAGGAGAAAAGCTCACTCGGTCTAGGTGACCGTTTGAGAGAGGGAAAGGGTTGAAAGAGACCCGGTCTTTCTGACCACCTCAACGGGGAGTAGGTTTGCAAGAACCAAACCTCAGTAAAACAAATCACCGTGTCACCCGCTCCATTTGCCTTTGATTTGTTTTTCACCCTCTCTTTTGGACTCGATTTTAATTCTAACGCTAACCCCGGCTTGTAGTATGTGTGCTTAAGTTTATAATTTTTAGATTCCGCCTGTTCACCCCCCTCTAGGCGACTTTCAATAATCCTCCTCTTGGTTGAGGGCCTCCTTGTCCCCTCCATCATTGTTGTTTCGTGGTGGTGTTTCCACGAAGCAAGCCCTCTCTAGCGCCTCGTCGGCGTTGGAGTTAGCTCTTGTTGAACCATGACTAGAGTTGTCCTCGAGCAAGTCGAGGATGCATGATGGCTATCGGCTGACAAAGGCCACCAGGGTGGATGGCGGCGCTTCTTCCTTCCGCTGCTTGGTGTTTGTGGTGTGCTAGTTGAGGCGCTGCTTGAGGGTGGTGGCGCGCCTCTTGAGGCACGACTTCTTCGCCTTGCTTCTGCTGGAGCGGACTGGGCCTGGTCCAGTGGTGATGGGAACGCTGGGGGCAGAGAGGCGGAGTTCGCCGGTGGTGGTGGTTAGGAAGTCGAGGGTTCCAAACATGATGCGGCTCGCTAGGGCGAAGGCCTCACTTCCGGCAAACACTGATGATTGGGCCATCAGAGCGGCATGTGTCGCTTGGCACACTAACGGTCTCCTACCTAGCGTGCCAACAATCATGGTTTTAGAAACCAGGGGACAATAAGATTTGTGGTCAAGGGTGCTAGCGTGGACTCACTCCAAATGGTGAGCCACGAGGGGCTTGAAGGTGGATCTGAGACTGGGGGTTATGCTAGTTAGGTCGTAGCCCTAGTCTAGTGTAGTGCTAATCGTAGTATTGCTTGGAGCGTGTTACAGTTGAGTGCTTGTGTGTAGTCGTGTCTTGAATATGGGGTTTGTCTTGCCCTTTTATAGCTCAAGGATAGACTTTACAATGAGAACTTGTATCCTCCTGGGGTGGAGTTTGGCCTCCTACTCCTGGGGGCATAGCCCCTACGGTGTCATTTGCTAGGTCGTGCGCCGCCGTACCCCTGGTATGGTGTCGCGTCTTATCCATTTGTCGTACGGGTTCTAGTAGCTATTCTGATACAAATGTAGTGGTGCTTGGTGGGTCCCACTGGGTCGGCTCATGGTGTGGTTTAGGGACGTCTTCAGTACAGTTTCATCTTACGTCATTCCCTCTGCGTCACCTTCTATCATGCGTTGACGTATGCCTAGTACGACGTATTGCCCCGTTCCTTCTGATGTATGGGTCACTGTAGAGACCTCGATGCTGAGGTCCCTATGGCTGGGGTTGACTGGTCCACTGGTCAGCAGGGATACTCTCCAGAACGTATTTGACATCGTGCTTGATAGAGGCCCTTTGGTACCGCTCTCACGGATCGGCCATGGCTTGGTGATGATCTGTCTCATCTTACCATCGTGGCTTGATAGTAATAGGTCGACTCTTCCCTCCTACAAAGGTGCTGGCTAGAGTGTCAGTTGTCGTCTTGCTGGCGTATTGCCCCATCCCTTCTAGCGTATGGGTCACTATAGAGACCTCGATGCTGAGGATCCTGCGGCTGGGGTTGACTGGTCCCTCGATCAGCGGGGATACTCTCCAGAACATATTCAGCGTCGAGCTTAACAGAGGCCCTTCGGTACTGCTCACACGGTTCAATCATGGCTTGGTGATGATATGTCTCATCTTGCCCGTCGTGGCTTGATAGTACCAGGTCGGCTCTTCCCTCCTGTAGAGGTGCTCGCTAGAGAGTCGGCTGTCATCTTACTGGGTTGCTCGGCAGATAGTTTGATCGGCAGCCCCGCCTCGCCGGGTTGCTCGACAGTGTTGTTTGGCGAGTGGGTTGGTCGGCATTCTTGCCTCGCCGGGTTGCTCAGCAAGCATGTCGGTCGGCAGTCTCGCTTCACCGGGTTGCTCGGGGGGTGGGTTGGTCGGCTTGGTGGGCCATCTTTGGGAGGCCTTTTGGTTCGCCACGCTAAGTCACTTGGCAGGCAGGGCTGGTCGGTTAGTGGGCTATTTTTGGGAAACCTTTTGGGCCACCACGCTGAGTCACTTGGCAGGCAGGCTGGTCGATTAGTGGGCCATTTTTGGGAGGCCTTCTTCGGGCACCCAGTTCCTAGGTACGTGATAGTCTTGAAGAGAAGCTTTTCGCGAAGAGCCTATCTCTTGATTTTGTCCACTTACCTTTAGAGAACCTTCAAAAGACCACTTAATTATGGTGTTGTACATGCCTTATATGTTAGGTCATATTATTTCGGTAACTGTTGTTACCCAATAAAAACAAATTACCCATCAAAAAATGAGAAAAGTCTGAATTAGTCCTTGCTGATCATTGTATTGGTACTCACCTATTCCCTTGGTTCTTTTTTGTATGCCATGTCCTAAGTCAAGCATCACCTATCCCATTTGTCTTTCTTATATCTCTTGTCCTAAATCAAAACAATATTATATTTAATCACTCCTTTCAGAAAAATCTTTATTTTTTGAAAGCACATACAATTTCTATGTTACGAAAGTGTTTGTATTAGTTAATTTAAGAACGTAAATTTTATGTCATGAATCTATATATTTTTAGGGGGTGTTTGTAACTGCACCAGGTTCTAGCTCCAACACAGAGCTATAGATTATAATATAAACTTTGGAAACTAAACTCTCTCTCAAAATTATATTTTTTGTGGTATTTAGGGAGGGGTGTTACTCTCACTAAAGAAAACTTAGCTAAACACAGATGAAAAGGTAGTATGAAATGTAGTTTCTGTAGTCAAAATGAGACCATTCAACAACTTTTTTATTGAAAGGGAAATGAACTTAAACCATTTTTCTATATTGATTTTGGTGCTTAACAACATCGCAATCATGTGGACTAACTAGTTTGCCAAGTCTTTGATTCACATATTCATAAGATCAACTTTAGAGTTTCTAAGTCAGAAACAACTCAAATCTAGCCAAATAGGGGTAAAACTTGGAATAGAAGAACTACCAGTAGTTATATACTTTGGATAAGTTCTAGAGAGGCTGGAAAGCTTAGATTCAATAAATCACTCTTTTGGAGCTAGTTTGAGCCAAAACAGGAATATGAGTTAGAGGAATCAAAATTTTTGAATTCCATGACGTAGACTAGTTGGATGGTCTCTAAATATGTCTGTATAAGTCATGGAAGTGCCCAAAAGAAGAGCCAAGTGAAATCAAAGAAGAAATACCCAAGTTTGAACTTGTCTGCTCTCTTTTTGCGCTCCGGTGGCACACACGACCTCTTACGCAGAAAGGTCATTCCTAGGCTTCGGTGGCCTTGGCGCACTGGTGGTACATAGGACCTCTTACGCAGAAAGACCATTCCTAGGCTTCAGAGGCCTTGGCGCACCGGTCTTGTCGGACCACAACAAATATTTCCTTAAAGGTCAAAATGGCTACTAATCGAGAAGTTTGATAGAGATCCGGTGCACCACCAGACCATCACTCTTCAAGGTCCGGTGCGCCTAAAATCCGTGCAGTTTTTCCCACTTCGCCCTAATGGATATATTGGACATTAGGGGCTGTAAATACACCCTATTTTGCACTTTGAAGACAAGAGCTAGGTATTCACTCCTATACACCAGAGCAACACTTCCATACATATCAAAGCCTCACAAGTGCCAACAAAGAGAGATCAAGCAAAAAATAGCTACTCATGTGCATTGAGCAAATAGTGCCATGTGAGAATACTTGAGAATAAAGTGTGTGCTCCCTATTGTGATCATTTGAGCGTGGAGTATTGACTCTCATTCATTGTAAAGCTAGCAAGAGCCCCTTATCTTTATGGTTGGCCTTGCAGAGACTTCGATTTTTATGATTGACGAAGAAGAAGAACACTCATCGGTCTTGGTGACCGTAGAAAGAGGGAAGGGTTGAAAGAGACTCGTCCTTTGTGGACTCCTCAACGGGGACGTAGGTTCTTTGTGGAACCGAACCTTGGGAAACAAATCACTTGTGTCTTATCACTACAAGAAACTGATAAAAGTTCGTGGGGCAAACTAAGAACGTGGGTACCGACGTTCTAATTTGAATTAAGTTCATGGGTTTGACGAAGAACGTGGGTACCCACGTTTTTAATTTAAGTTCATGCGGCCTGACTGAAACCATCGAACTTAAGGTATTAGAAACGTGGGTACCCACGTTTTTAATTTAAGTTCGTGGGCCAGCAGGAAACCGTCGAACTTAACTAAAAAACCCAAACCCTAACCCGCGCGGGACTCATCTATCTCACCCTCTCTCACACGCTGAAATCCCCTCCACGCCGCCCCTCTCTCACATGCTCGCAAGCCGCGCCGCCGGAACGCCGGACCCGCGCTGCCGGAACGCCAGACCCGCGCCGCCGGAACGCTGGACCACCGGACCCGCGCCGCCCCTCCGCCACCGCGTGCACTCCTCCACCGCGCGCACTCCTCCACCGCGCTTGCCGCGCCTCCGCCAGCCACCACGCTCGTCGCGCCTCCACCATCGCAACTCCAGGATTCAGATCGCGGTCGCGGCGACTCCCCGAGCAGAAGAACCCGATCTAACGCGGCCACGGCGACTCCTCGAGCAGAAGAACCCGATCGAACGTGGCTGCAGCGGCGACTCCCTGATCTCAGATCCCTGCTGCGAGCGAAGGTAAGATCTTTCCAAGATCTCCGTGCTCGATAGCTCACATCGATTCCCGCCAGTGGGTTCCCTCAAATTTTGCGGTCTCTCTTCTCCCCACGGGACTAGCAGTGTTCGATTCAAGCAGAGATGGTGGCGGCATGGGCGGGGTTGGCTTTGTTGCTCGTCGCGGCGCAGTTGGCGTCAGCGGCGCAGGTCGCGGCGCCAGCGTTCCTGTGGGCGCCCAAAAACTACGGGTGAGTAACATGTTCTAGCTACGCAACTTTTTTTACTGTGATTTCCTAATGACACAGATAGTATATATATATATATAATAGCTAGGCACACATGCATGCTACAAAGTACAATTAATCTTCAAAGCCTTATAAAAAACATCACCGTCTTGGAGCTGGAGCTGGGTTAAAAGCTTAAAAAAAAGATGCATGCCTTGCCTGAACCTTACTTTTGTGTCATACATATATACACTGTCATGTCTCATGTGTGTGATTCTCCATCTCCACATAGGCAGAATTGTAATCCTGCTGCCGCCTACGCTATGGCTCTAGCTACTAGCTAGGTAGCTAGGCTCCCTAGTTCACCAATTGTCGGATGCATGCTAATATTAGTAGGAGTTGGTGCAGGCTGAGAAGTGCATCTTGCTTTTGTCATTCAGGTGCACACGGACAAGATGAGCGTTTATTTTATATTCAGTCGCTGATTGTGCGGCCACAAGCTTTTTGCCGAACTCCGCACCAAGAAAATGGTGCCTGTAGTAGACGATTACGCTAAAAAAGGGGGGGCAAGCTCAACACTCTCTCAGAACAAGATAGGTCTCTCTCTCTCTCATTCAGATACACACATACATAAAGTTGTCTGATGATGTATGGATGGACGAAGTGGGCTAAATGATGAGCATTTTTCTCTGATGTGGCAAGGTATGGTTATAAAAATATGTAAGTGACAATTTGCTTCGCTATCAACATGATGGAAGCTTCATACTTGCATTCGAAAAAAATAATTAGGCAACATTATCTGATAGGTACAGCCATTGCCGCCATACTACATGATCTTTTGTCATCTCTATATATGAGAGCAAGATAAACAGTCTAGCATAGATGCATATAACTCTGGAGATACTACTGCATATATAGCTTGATGTGTTGCATGTTCAGACTTCAGAGACATCTATATATAGAGCGATTTTTTTAGGTTAATTATTTGCCTTTTGACACGCAAGAACATTATTTTGATCTGTACGCTGTGCGTCAAGAGTACGTGAAACCAATTAAAACTCCAAAATTTTGACAAAAAAGAATAGTGCTTGGTGGCGACAAGCAGCCCTGGCCCCTGGCCGGGGTGTGGGCGCTCACAGCGACATTATTTGTCAGCACCTACTTAGCAAACATAGTGATCATGCATATTGCCATGAATGAACGCAACAAAGGGTCCATATTTATTTGTCTTTGCCAATTGCTGTGCGATCGGGTACAAACAAGTGTCATATATCTTACTAATCGATATCCTTAGTGATCTCAGGCAGGAGGAAGTGATGATGATAATGTCGAACCATATGATTTTTACTAGTATAAAATTAAGACGCAAAGGTCGATGAGATGATCCGGCCTCCATACCATGCAGATGCGCCACTGTTTGCCTTGCCACAGCTGCGTGTTTTCAGAAGGTATATATATGTATGCATTGGGGCCACACTGATGCATGCATATGCATGCTGCTATACCTAACTCATCACTCATTTCAAGAGTTCCATTTCCCAGCTCCTATATATACTAGCTAATTAACCCAAGATAACTCATGGTTAATTGTTCGTACGACAGCCGCCACCTACACTACCTGTCGGGGACCATAATTAGGGGTACCCTCAAGGCTCCTAATTCTCAGCTGGTAAACCCCATCAGCACAAAGCTGCAAAGGCCTGATGGGTGCGATTAAGTCAGGGATCAGTCCATTCGAGGGACTCGATCACGCCTCGCCCGAGCCTAGCCTCGGACAAGGGCAGCCGACCCCGGAGGATTTCCGTCTCGCCCGAGGCCCCCCTTCAGCGGCGAACATATTCCCGGCTCGCCCAAGGCCCTGCCTTCGCCAAGAAGCGACCCTGACCAAATCGCCGCACCGACCGACCAAATCGCAGGAGCATTTAATGCAAAGGTGGCCTGACACCTTTATCCTGACGCGCGCCCCCCAGTCGACAGAGCCGAAGTGACCGCCGTCACTTCGCCGCTCCACTGACCGGCCTGACAGAAGGACGGCGCCACCTGCGCCACTCCGACTGCGGTGCCACTTGACGGAGTGAGACTGACAGGCAGTCAGGCCCGGCCGAAGGCTCCATAGGAAGCTCCGCTTCGCCCGACCCTAGGGCTCGGACTCGGGCTAAGTCCCGGAAGACGGCGAACTCCGCCCGACCCAGGGCTCGGACTCGGGCTAAGTCCCAGAAGACGGCGAACTCCGCTCTGCCCAACCCAGGGCTCGGACTCGGGCTAAGTCCCGGAAGACGACGAACTCCGCCCGACCCAGGGCTCAGACTCGGGCTAAGTCCCGGAAGACGGCGAACTCCGCCCGACCCAGGGCTCGGACTCGGGCTAAGTCCCAGAAGACGACGATCTCCGCCTCGCCCGACCCAGGGCTCGGACTTGGGCTTGGCCCCAGAAGACGACGATCTCCGCCTCGCTCGACCCAGGGCTCGGACTTGGGCTCGGCCCTAGAAGACGACGAACTCCGCTTCGCCCGACCCCAGGGCTCGGACTCCGCCCCGGCACCAGCCGGCAATCTACGCCTCGCCCGACCCGGGGGCTCGGACTCGACCTCGTCCACGGAAGACAGACTTGACCTCGGCTTCGGAGGAGCTTCCACATCGCCCAACCTAGGGCGCAGACCAGCCACGTCAACAGGAGGCGCCATCATCACCCTACCCCGAGCTGACCCGGGCCGCAGGGAACAAGACCGGCGTCCCATCTGGCTCACTCCGCCAGATAGGCAATGATGGCGCCCCGCATGCTCTGTGACGACGGCGGCTCTCAGCCCCCTTACGGAAGCAAGAGGACGTCAGCAAGGACTCAACCGCTACGACAGCTGTCCCTCCGCCAAGCTCCATCGCTCCTCTGATGGCCACGACATCACACCAGCTGGGTGCCAAGATCTCTCCGGCTGCCACAACGGCATGTACTTAGGGCGCTAGCTCTCCTCCGCTAGACACGTAGCACTCTGCTACACCCCCCCATTATACACCTGGATCCTCTCCTTGCGCCTATAAAAGAGAGGACCAGGGCCCTCTTAGAGAGGGTTGGCCGCGCGGGGACGAGGATGAGACACGCGCTCGCTCGAAGCCGCTCGCTCCCTCTCCCGCGTGAACGCTTGTAACCCCCTACTGCAAGCGCACCCAACCTGGGCGCGGGACGAACACGAAGGCCGCGGTATTCCCACCTCTCTCACGCCGGTGTCCGGCCGCCTCGCTCGCCCTCGCGCTCGACCCATCTGGGCTGGGGCATGCGGCGACATTCACTCGTCGGCTCAGGGACCCCCCGGTCTCGGAACGCCGACAATTGGCGCGCCAGGTAGGGGCCTGCTGTGTGTTGACGAATAGCTTCCCGTCAAGCTCCAGATGGACAGTCTCCAGCAACCTCTCCAACCCGGGACGGTGCTCCGTTTCGGGAGTCTTGAGTTCATGTCCCTCGACGGCAGCTACGACGTGATACTCCTTCCACCGTCGTGCGACAACGACAGTGGCGGCCGACAACCCGCCCGCCGGTGGCGGAATCGACGACGTCTTCCCCGCGTGGTGGAAGAACAACCCTCGAGCTCATCCTGCCCTCTTCCCCGCCGACGGAGGGGAAGACGGGGCAACCAAGGCCAAGCAGGAGACAGCGCCTCGTCGACTGTCGAGCGAGTCAACGGCCCCAGCGCCCCAACGGGGGGCGCACCGGGCGTCGACCTCGCGTTTGAGACGAAGGCGAGCGCCGTCTCCCCGCGACACGCCAATCCCGAGCAAGCGGATGACGCCAGCACGCTCGCGAAAAGCTTGCTGGACGTCACCCTCGTACCTGAGACGACGGTGCAGTCAGTCCCCGACGTGACCTCATTGCCACTCGTCGACCAAAAGGTACCGACCGATTCCCATCCCACGTCTTTTGGATTCAGCCTCGACCCGCCTAGCGGCTTCACTTTGGCGGGTGCTCTCGTAGAGGCAAGTCCAAACCCTCTGGGGTTTCGTACGCGGTCACCTTGGGACCGGCTGACGGACGTCTCGACCTACAGGCCCTCTAGGTCCGAGGAAGACGGCGAACCCAGCATCTGTTGGGATTTCTCCGGACTTGGCAACCCCAGTGCCATGCGGGACTTCATGACCGCATGCGACTGCTGCCTTTCCGACTGTTCCGACGGTAACCGTAGCCTCGGCGACGAGGACTGCGGCCCAAGTCGCGAATGCTTCCACGTCGATCTAGGGGGTCCCTCCGAAGGCAACCATCTCGGCATGCCGGAGGACGGTGACCACCCTAGGCCGGTGCCTCGCGTTGACATCCCACAGGAGCTAGCTGTGGTCCCCGTTCAGGCGGGGGGCCATGACCCACAGCTCGAGCAAATCCTCGGGGTGCAGGCCAGGCTCGACGAGGGAGCAGGAGCGCTTGAGCCGATCCGTCGGGACGTCGGGCAGGCATGGGCGGGCCAACCCCCGGCCGGGGAAATACGTCATCTACCCCAGGGCATCCAGCACCGCATCAACGATGACGCCAGGGTCAGGCCACCACCCGCATCTAGTGGGGTCGGCCGGAACCAGGCTGCAGCAGCGATGCTTCTCCGCGAGATGCCGGAGCCATCAACCACCGAGGGGCGGCGAATCCAGGGAGAGCTCAAGAATCTCCTGGAAGGCGCCGCTGTCCGACGGGCCGAGAGCTCTGCCTACCGAAGGCAGGGGTACCCCTCGGAACCTCATGCCGTGACTTCCCGATTCATGCGGGAAGCCTCGGTCTACACCGGGCGCACACGCAACACCGCGCCTGCGGCCCCGGGTCGCCTCGGCAACAAGCACCATCACCGCGACCGTCGGGCCCACCCCGATGAGAGGGTGCGCCGAGGCTACCACCCCAGGCGTGGGGGATGCTACGACAGCGGGGAGGATCAGAGTCCCTCACCCGAACCACCCGGTCCGCAGGCCTTCAGCCGAGCCATCCGACGGGCGCCGTTCCCGACCCGGTTCTGACCCTCGACTACTATCACAAAGTACTCGGGTGAGACGAGACTGGAACTGTGGCTCGCGGACTATCGTCTGGCCTGCCAACTGGGTGGAACGGACGATGACAACCTCATCATCCGCAACCTCCCCCTGTTCCTCTCCGACACTGCTCGCGCCTGGTTGGAGCACCTGCCTCCGGGGCAGATCTCCAACTGGGACGACCTAGTCCAAGCCTTCGCCGGCAATTTCCAGGGCACGTACGTGTGCCCCGGGAATTCCTGGGACCTCCAAAGCTGCCGACAGCAGCCGGGAGAGTCTCTCCGAGACTACATCCGGCGATTCTCGAAGCAGCGCACCGAGCTGCCCAACATCACCGACTCGGATGTCATCGGCGCGTTCCTCGCCGGCACCACCTGCCACGACCTGGTGAGCAAGCTGGGTCGCAAGACCCCCACCAGGGCGAGCGAGCTGATGGACATCGCCACCAAGTTCGCCTCCGGCCAGGAGGCGGTCGAGGCTATCTTCCGGAAGGATAAGCAGCCCCAGGGCCGCCCATCGGAAGATGCTCCCGAGGCGTCAACTCAGCGCGGCGCCAAGAAGAAGGGCAAGAAGAAGTTGCAAGCGAAACGCGACGCCGCCGACGCGGACCTTGTCGCCGCCGCCGAGTACAAGAACCCTCGGAAACCCCCCGGAGGTGCCAACCTCTTCGACAAGATGCTCAAGGAGCCGTGCCCCTATCACCAGGGGCCCGTCAAGCACACCCTAGAGGAGTGCGTCATGCTCCGGCGCCACTTCCACAGGGCCGGGCCACCCGCGGAGGGTGGCAAGGCCCGCGACAACGACAAGAAGGAAGATCACCAGGCAGGAGAGTTCCCCGAGGTCCGCGACTGCTTCATGATCTATGGTGGGCAAGCGGCGAATGCCTCGGCTCGGCACCGTAAGCAAGAGCGCCGGGAGGTCTGCTCGGTGGAGGTGGCTGCGCCAGTCTATCTAGACTGGTCCGACAAGCCCATCACCTTCGACCGAGCCGATCACCCCGACCATGTGCCGAGCCCGGGGAAATACCCACTCGTCATCGACCCCGTCATCGGCGACGTCAGGCTCACCAAGGTCCTCATGGATAGAGGCAGTAGCCTCAACATCACCTATGCCGAAACCCTCGGACTCCTGCGCGTCGATCTATCCTCCATCCGAGCAGGCGCTGCGCCCTTCCATGGGATCATTCCCGGGAAGCGCGTCCAGCACCTCGGACAACTCGACCTTCCCGTCTGCTTCGGAACACCCTCCAACTTCCGAAGGGAGACCCTGACGTTCGAGGTGGTCGGGTTCCGAGGAACCTACCACGCGGTACTGGGGAGGCCATGCTACGCGAAGTTCATGGCCATCCCCAACTACACCTACCTGAAGCTCAAGATGCCGGGCCCCAACGGGGTCATCACCGTCGGCCCCACGTACAAACACGTGTTCGAATGCGACGTGGAGTGCGTGGAGTACGCCGAGGCCCTCATCGCCGACCTGGAGAGCCTCTCTAAGGAGGTGCCAGACGTGAAGCGTCATGCCGGCAACTTTGAGCCAGCGGAGACGGTTAAGTCCGTCCCCCTCGACCCCAGCGGCGACGCCTCTAAGCAGATCCGGATCGGCTCTAGGCTCGATCCCAAATAGGAAGCAGTGCTCGTCGACTTTCTCCGCGCGAACGCCGACGTCTTCGCGTGGAGTCCCTCGGACATGCCCGGCATACCGAGGGATGTCGCCGAGCACTCGCTGGACATCCGAGCCGGAGCCCGACCCGTCAAGCAGCCTCTGCGCCGATTCGACGAGGAGAAGCGCAGAGCCATAGGCGAGGAGATCCACAAGCTAATGGCGGCAGGGTTCATCAAAGAGGTATTCCATCCCGAATGGCTTGCCAACCCTGTGCTTGTGAGAAAGAAAGGGGGGAAATGGCGGATGTGTGTAGACTACGCTGGTCTCAACAAAGCATGTCCGAAGGTTCCCTACCCTCTGCCTCGCATCGACCAAATCGTGGATTCCACTGCTGGGTGCGAAACCCTGTCTTTCCTCGATGCCTACTCAGGGTATCATCAAATCAGGATGAAAGAGTCCGACCAGCTCGCGACTTCTTTCATCACACCCTTCGGCATGTACTGCTATGTCACCATGCCGTTCGGCTTGAGGAATGCGGGCGCGACGTACCAGCGATGCATGAACCATGTGTTCGGCGAACACATTAGCCGCACGGTCGAGGCCTACGTCGATGACATCGTAGTCAAGACGAGGAAAGCCTCCGACCTCCTTTCCGACCTTGAAGCGACATTCCGATGTCTCAAGGCGAAAGGCATCAAGCTCAATCCCGAAAAGTGTGTCTTCAGGGTGCCCCGAGGCATGCTCTTGGGGTTCATCGTCTTCGAGCGGGGCATCGAAGCCAACCCGGAGAAGATCGCAGCCATCACCAGCATGGGGCCCATCAAGGACTTGAAAGGCGTATAGAGAGTCATGGGATGTCTCGCGGCTCTGAGCCGCTTCATCTCACGCCTCGGCGAAAGAGGTCTACCTCTGTACCGCCTCTTGAGGAAGGCCGAGTGCTTCACTTGGACCCCTGAGGCCGAGGAAGCCCTCGGGAACCTGAAGGCGCTCCTCACGAAGGCGCATATCTTGGTGCCCCCAGCTGCCGGAGAAGCCCTCTTGGTCTATGTCGTCACGACCACTCAGGTGGTTAGCGCCGCGATTGTGGTCGAGAGGCAAGAAGAGGGGCATGCATTGCCCGTTCAGAGGCCAGTCTACTTCATCACTGAGGTACTGTCCGAAACCAAGATCCGCTACCCACAAGTTCAGAAGCTGCTGTACGCGGTGATCCTAACGCGGCGGAAGCTGCGACACTACTTCGAGTCTCATCCGGTAACTGTGGTGTCATCCTTCCCCCTGGGGGAGATCATCCAGTGCCGAGAGGCCTCGGGTAGGATTGCGAAGTGGGCGGTGGAAATCATGGGCGAGACAATCTCGTTCGCTCCTCGGAAGGCCATCAAGTCCCAGGTCTTGGCGGACTTCGTAGCTGAATGGGTCGACACCCAGCTACCGACGGCTCCGATCCAACCGGAGCTCTGGACCATGTTCTTCGACGGGTCGCTGATGAAGACAGGAGCCGGCGCAGGCCTACTATTCATCTCACCCCTCAGAAAGCATCTACGCTACGTGCTACGCCTCCACTTCCCGGCGTCCAACAATGTGGCCGAGTACGAGGCTCTGGTCAATGGGTTGCGGATCGCCATCGAGCTAGGGGTCCGACGCCTCGACGCTCGCGGTGACTCGCAGCTCGTCATCGACCAAGTCATGAAGAACTCCCACTGCCGCGACCCGAAGATGGAGGCCTACTGTGATGAGGTTCGGCGCCTGGAAGACAAGTTCTACGGGCTCGAGCTCAACCACATCGCCCGGCGCTACAACGAGACTGCGGACGAGCTGGCTAAAATAGCCTCGGGGCGAACAACGGTTCCCCCGGACATCTTCTCCCGAGACCTGCATCAACCCTCCATCAAGATCGACGACACGTCCGAGCCCGAGGTACCCTCGGCTTAGTCCGAGGTACCCTCGGCTCAGTCCGAGGCACCCTCGGCTCAGTCCGAGGCACCCTCATCTCGGCCTGAGGTGCCCTCGGTTCAGTCCGAGGTACCCTCGGCCCCCGAGGGTGAGGCACTGCGCGTCGAGGAGGAGCGAAGCGGGGTCATGCCTAATCAGAACTGGCAGACCCCGTACCTGCAATATCTCCACCGAGGAGAGCTACCCCTCGACTGAGCCGAGGCCCGGCGGTTGGCGCGGCGCGCCAAGTCGTTCGTCTTGCTGGGAGATGGAAAGGAGCTCTACCACCGCAGCCCCTCCGGCATCCTCCAGCGATGCATCTCCATCGCCGAAGGTCAGGAACTCCTGCGAGAGATACACTCGGGGGCTTGCGGCCATCACGCAGCACCTCGAGCCCTTGTCGGGAATACTTTCCGGCAAGGCTTCTACTGGCCGACGGCGGTGGCCGACGCTACCAGAATCGTCCGCACCTGCGAAGGGTGTCAATTCTACGCGAGGCAGACCCACCTGCCCGCTCAGGCTCTGCAGACGATACCCATCACCTGGCCTTTTGCTGTGTGGGGTCTGGATCTCGTCGGCCCCTTGCAGAAGGCACCCGGGGGCTACACGCACCTGCTGGTCGCCATCGACAAATTCTCCAAGTGGATCGAGGTCCGACCCCTGAACAGCATCAGGTCCGAGCAGGCGGTGGCGTTCTTCACCAACATCATCCATCGCTTCGGGGTCCCGAACTCCATCATCACCGACAACGGCACCCAGTTCACCGGCAGAAAGTTCCTGGACTTCTGCGAGGATCACCACATCCGGGTAGACTGGGCCGCCGTGGCTCATCCCATGACGAATGGGCAGGTGGAGCGTGCCAACGGCATGATTCTACAAGGGCTCAAGCCTCGGATCTACAACGACCTCAACAAGTTCGGCAAGCGGTGGATGAAGGAACTCCCCTCGGTGGTCTGGAGTCTGAGGACAACGCCGAGCCGAGCCACGGGCTTCACGCCGTTCTTTCTAGTCTATGGGGCCGAAGCCATCTTGCCCACAGACTTAGAATACGGTTCCCCGAGGACGAGGGCCTACACCGACCAAAGCAACCAAGTTAGCCGAGAAGACTCGCTGGACCAGCTGGAGGAGGCTCGGGACAAGGCCTTGCTACACTCGGCGCGGTACCAGCAGTCCCTGCGACGCTACCACGCCCGAGGGGTCCGGTCCCGAGACCTCCAGGTGGGCGACCTGGTGCTTCGGCTGCGACAAGACGCCCGTGGGCGGCACAAGCTCACGCCCCCCTGGGAGGGGCCATTCGTCATCGCCAAGGTTCTGAAGCCCGGAACGTACAAGCTGGCCAACAGTCAAGGCGAGGTCTACGGCAACGCCTGGAACATCCAACAGCTACGTCGCTTCTACCCTTAAGATGTTTTCAAGTTGATCATATACCTCGCACCCACGCAAAGTTTAGTGATCAAGGAAGGGTCGGCCTCGCCTCGGCAAAGCCCGACCCTCCCTCGGGGGCTAAAAGGGGAAGGAACCCCCTCTGCGCCAAATTTTCCTCGAAAAAAGATCTTTTCTGCCAGAATGTCTTTCGTGCTTTTTGGCTACTTCGAAAGTGGATCCTGAAAATGACGGAGTACACGTAAGCAGCCAAGGCTGACCGAGCCGAGGGACTCCTACGCCTCCGGGATACGGATACCTCACTCATCACCTTCTGCGATAAGTAACTCACGTTCGGATAAGTGATTCTGCGGACCGAACAAGTCTTCACGTTCGAAAGCTCTTCTGCCGAAGCGATCCTTCGAGCCTTCTCGACTGCGTCGGTGACAGAGCCCCATGGACGGGTAAGAGTGCACGTAAGCGGCAAGGCCGACCAAGCCGAGGGACTCCTACGCCTCCGGGATACGGATACCTCACTCATCACCTTCCGCGAGAAGCAACTCTTGCTCACACAAACATTTCTGTTACCGACAAAAAAGTCCAGATACTCGAAACAAGAGGAAAAGAGACGCAGCTTTACAACACGGCGAGGGTGTGTTTAGGCCTCGGCGGCCGCAGGAAACACACGCTACAAGACAATCCGATCCTGTAGGCTCGGATCTTGACGGCTGAAGGGAGCAGCAGCACCCTCGGCATCACGATACCTTCGGCGAGGGCCGACCTAGCCTCGGACGGCGACGCGGTCCGAGGATCTCCACTCTGAAGGACGACGTCATCGCCACGCCCGGGCCATCGCCGCCAGGGTCTTCTCCGGGAATCCGGCCCGAGCAGGCGGCTCGGCCGGTCACCTCGGGGCCTCGGCCAGCTGCCCTCCAAAGACGTCAGCCCGACCCGAGGCTTCGGCTGGTCAGTTCCGGCGTCGGTCTCGCTAACGGACGACCCAGCCAGGCCCAGGCCAACCAGGTTTTCTTTTCGAGCCAACTCTGCCTCTGTTCATGTTGACACCGCCACCCCTGGCCTCGGCTCATCGAAGAGCGGCCGAGGGTTTCCTTTAATTAAGCTAGAGAAGCCTCAGACAACAAGGCCGACCGAGCTGAGGGACTCCTACGCCTCCGGGATACGGATACCTCACTCGTCACCTTTACACGGGGCGACTCACGCTTGGTGAAGCGGTTCAGACAACCAACAGGCGAGTCTTAGTGCTCGAAAATGAGGAAAAACACGGCTCCGCGCCGAAAATACATACATGTTCAGGCCCCGACAGCCTCAATGAACAAAAACACTGGCATTCAAAGTGCCATTACAAACGGAACTCCGGTTCCACCTCCGCAGGTACGAACAACCCCACTCAATGGGGGGGCCTGCGGAGCAACAGAAGACCGACGAACGGCTCGCCGTCGCCCGCCCCAGCAGCGGCGACGATGAAGACTTCTGCTCCGGGGGGCCGAACAGCGGCAGCACTGACCTCAGGGCGGATGCTGCTGCCAGGAGGCCCCCGCCCGTGCCCAAACTCGTGAGGCAAGGACGGGCAGAAGGCCGTGGAGTTGGAGGTCGGTCCACGGGTGGCGCCGACAAGCTCGTCGGCGGCGGAACCTCTTCCAGCTGCCGTGGCGGGAGGCGGCACCGGGAGCGACACCGAAGCAGGTTGGCTCAGAGAGCCGGGCACGGTGCAGCTGCCAGCGCCACGGACGACGACCGCCCTTTCCCTCCGATCACTGAGGGAAGGAGCGGGCCACCGCCCACGCAGGGGCCGAGCCCAACTCGGCTCACTCCCCTCCCCAGCCCTGGTGATGAAAATCCTTAAGGCTGAGGGAGGGGCAGGGGCCGCAGCCCGGCTCGCTTTCCCCCACCATCAAGCTGGAGGTCACCGTCTTGGGTGACCGCCGGCGGAGGGGTGCAGCCGGACTGCATGATGAAAATCCTTGAAGCCGAACGATGGCTGAAAGGTACCAACTCCTGCAGAGTTGTGATTCCTCCAACGACGAGGCGGAAAGACGGCGGATATCCCCCATCCGGGGGCTTGGAAGGTGGAAAGACACGATGCATAAGGGAGCGCGAAGACATGGTCGCCTCCCAAGGGGGTCACCCTCCTTTTAAAGGCGGCTCTCCCTACTTGCGTCCCCAGCCGTCACGGGCTGAGTCTTCTCCAACACACTCCAAGGTCCTCCCCTGCGGCGCGGGGGCTGGGTCCCACACGTCATGCAAGCCGGCTCAGAGCAGAAGAAGCCAAACCGCCGCGCGCGGTGCGTACAACCGCCCAGCGGTTTCAAGCGACCCTCCACTTTTGCCTAGACCAGCGGGCGAAAGGGTGGGCAGCCATGCAGGCGGCATGCAACCGCGCCAAGTGGGCGTGCTTCTTCGACTCCCAACACGCCCAGCATGGAGGCCCAGGCCCACGCGTCATGCAACCAACGCGTCGAATGCTTCGTGCATGCAACTGCACCGCCACTTGCGCCACTACCGCGCCTCCTCGACTGCGGAACCAATACCGCGACTCGAGGCGACCCAGCGTGTGACCCAACAGCACCAGGCTGGCGCGACGGTGAATGCGGCCAAAAGTGGGTCGGCAGTAATGGCGGTGGCAGGCGGGCAGGAGCAGCGGCCACGTCGTCAGCCAAGCTCACGTACCGTCCGGGGGCAGTGAGAGAACCCTCTCTCACGGCGTGAAGACAACGCGCCCGTGATCCGTTCCTCGAACGGCTCACGCACGCACAACGGCCGCCCCGCCAACCGCTCGCCCCGTCGCATTAACTCCGTGGTGGGACAGGCGGTGCCTCTGGCAGGAGAAGCGGGCGACGCTTCGCCTTCGCCATAATGACCGCGTCAAAAAAGGTACGCCGCGTCGTTCGATTTCGTATCCTTTTCCTTTTTTCCTCTTTCTCTCTCTTGCAACAGGGACTGGGAAAGGGGGACACCCCGAAAAGGATCCTTCCCCGAGAAGGAACCAGGCTCCGAGCCCCCCTACTGATCAGAGGTTCGAAGGCTGACCCCCCGGAAGGGTTCGACAACCGCCTCAGATCGCGTGGGCCCTACACCCACTACTGCTCCGAGACAAAATTAATGAATTAATTGATGCCTTGAATGACAAGAATATGCTTTTAGAAAAACAAGAGGATTTGTTGTATGAAGAACATGATAAATTTGTAGAAGCACAGAAATCTCTTGCTCTAGAAACTAAGAGGAATGAAATGCTCTCTAGTGAATTATCTTCTTGTCATGAAACTATTGCTAAGTTAAAAAGTTTTAATGATGATTTAAATGCTAAACTAGAAGTAGCTAGTAAATCTAATTCTTGTGTAGAAATTGTTGAAACTTGTAATAGGTGTAAAGATTTTGACATTGATGCTTGTAGTGATCATTTAGTTTCAATTTCCAAATTAAATGATGAATTAGCTAGTCTTAATGCCCAACTTAAGACTAGCAAGAATGAATTTGACAAGCTAAAATTTGCAAGGGATGCCTACACGATTGGTAGACACCCCTCAATTAAGGATGGACTTGGCTACAAGAGGGAAGCCAAGAACTTGACAAGCCATAAGGCTCCCATCTCCGCCAAGGAGAAAGGGAAGGCCCCTATGGCTAGTAGTGTGCAAAAGAACCATGCCTTTATGTACTATGATAGAAGACAACCTAGAAATGCTTATAGGAGTTGTAATGTATATAATGCCTTTGATTCTCATGCCATGGTTGCTTCTAGTTCTTCTTATGTGCATGATAGAAATGTTGGTAGGAGAAATGTTATTCATAATATGCCTAGGAGAAATGTCGTTAATGTTCCTAGGAAAGTTAGTGAACCTTCTACAATATATCATGCTTTAAATGCTTCTTTTGCTATTTGTAGAAAGGATAGGAAGATAGTTGCTAGAAAATTAGGGGCAAGATGCAAGGGAGACAAAACTTGCATTTGGGTCCCTAAGGATATTTGTGCTAACCTTGCAGGACCCAACATGAGTTGGGTACCTAAGACCCAAGCCTAAATTTGCCTTGCAGGTTTATGCATCCGGGGGTTCAAGCTGGATTATTGACAGCGGATGCACAAACCATATGACCGGGGAGAAGAAGATGTTCACCTCCTACGTCAAGAATAAAGATTCCCAAGATTCAATAATATTCGGTGATGGGAATCAAGGCAAGGTAAAAGGGTTAGGTAAAATTGCAATCTCAAATGAGCACTCTATCTCTAATGTGTTTTTAGTAGAGTCTCTTGGATATAATTTGCTATCTGTTAGTCAATTATGCAATATGGGATATAACTGTTTGTTTACAAATGTAGATGTGTCTGTCTTTAGAAGATGTGATGGTTCACTAGCTTTTAAGGGTGTACTAGACGGCAAGCTTTACTTAGTTGATTTTGCAAAAGAAGAGGCCGGTCTAGATGCATGCTTAATGGCTAAGACTTGCATGGGCTGGCTGTGGCATCGCCGCTTAGCACATGTGGGGATGAAGAACCTCCACAAGCTTCTAAAGGGAGAACACGTGATAGGTCTAACCAATGTTCATTTCGAAAAAGATAGACCTTGTGCAGCTTGTCAAGCAGGGAAACAAGTGGGAGGCTCTCATCACACCAAAAATGTGATGACAACATCAAGACCCCTGGAGCTGCTACATATGGACCTCTTCAGACCCGTCGCCTATCTGAGCATAGGAGGAAGTAAGTATGGTCTAGTTATCGTTGATGACTGTCACACCCGGTTTTTAGAAGGTAAACCGAATGCGAACCATGTACGTGCCAGGATCAGTTATTCACGTACACAGCAGTTACATAACATGGACATCATCACACAGTGCTCAAATAGTATTAAAAAGGGGAAATAATAGTCGATTACATCATACGTCTGAGACGTCCATATAGTTCTTACAATAAATCAAAGTGCGGAAAAAGAAACGTAGATAACGCGGCCTTCACAGGTAGCCGACTGGGGGTTGCCGCTAACTCACGCCTAGAACTCGTCGTAGTCTTGGAACTCCTGGAAGTCTCCTTCCACAGCTTCATCTTCTCCTGAGCAGTGGTTGCAATGCTGACAACCTGGGGGGGGATTGGTGTGTAGAGCAAGGGTGAGTACACATCAACATACTCAGCAAGTATCCCGTTTGGCTGTAGTGGACTAGCTTTATGTGGGGATAAGTCAAGCAGTTGCTTTTAGTTGGTCAGGTTATTACTTACTAGTAGAAAGCCAGGTTTTAACATTAACCCAAGTTATTAGCCCAATGTATCCTTTCCAAACGGAAAGAATACCACTTACTAATACCATAATCATAGTCAGAACCATCAATCTCATTGCCACCTGTACCAAAGTATCTCTGATCAAATATCACTAATCTCTGGAGCTCCCTTGGCCGCTCATAACCGCGAGCACGGCTGATATATCAGTTTCATAACACTCTGCAGAGGTTGCGCACTTTACCCATAAGCCGTGATTCCCTTTCTAGCCCGGGCTTGCAAGACCCTTATTCACTCCCAAGGTGAATGGCTAGGGATTCACTACGAAGCCTTTACAAAGATTCCCCGGGGCTGTAGCCACCCGTTAGGTTTCCTAAATGTACCGCACTCCTCCCCAAGGGACAAATCAACCTTGGCAGAGCGAGCCGCATACACCGAGCCCCATTGACGGCACAACGGCTAAGTGATCTACACCCCAGTTCCTCTAATTATTCAGCTAAGGGCGTCCCATTCCACCCTCATGGTTGCACTGTTTTCCCGGGCGGTCATCCATTGAACAGGTCCTTACGGAGAGGCACTCGAGAAACCGCTCGAGTCCCCTTAAAGGTCACAAATATAATCATAAACGAGAAGGGAAAACAGCGTATCATAGATAATCACATCATGTTCATTGATTAGAGTTGAGCAATAGCATCAAACTAAGCAGTAATAATCCGACCCAAATAGGTAAACAAGGACATGGATAACAAAAGCTAGTCAATCCTTAGGTATAAATGTGTAATGCGGGAGGTGAATTAAAGAATGAATAGGACAGAGATAGGTCAAAGGACACTTGCCTCCACCAACCGACTGCTGCTCAGGGGCTTCTCCTGCAAATTCCTCGGGCTCTTCGACCGGATCGTTCTCTATGCGAGCGCAAACATACATACATCCATCCACATGTTTAATACAAAAGAACAGTACACCATTCAAGGGAACAAATAAAGTGAATATGCATCAAGTATGACATTCGATATCGCATTTGTTATGGTTAGAAAGGAACGGGAAAGATCTCGCAGGGGTTTAAAGTTTATGCACTAATGATTAGCTACAATTGATTCTTAACAAAAGAATTCTGTTATATGCACTAATGAAAACCTAATCATTTTAAGTTGATCAACATTGAACGAAATAAACAATTGACTACATGAGTCAATAGCATAACGGAATTTTAAATTAAACTTCCTATTTTCCATAGCATGAACAATGATCAGCCTACCTAAAATAGAGTAATTATGATCACAGAAAGTAAATAAAATAAAATAAAAAATAAATAAAAAAACAGGGGGGGCGGTTGAACCGGCCCTAGGGGCGGTTGAACCGGCCCTGGGCGGGGCGGCCGAGCTGGGGCGGTCGGGCGGCTGAGCTGGGGCCGGGGCCGGCCGAGCTGGCGGCCGAGGCCAGCCGAGCTGGGGCCAAGGCCGGCCGAGCTGGCGGCCGAGGCCAAGGCCGGCCGAGCTGGCGAGGGGGGCGCGGCCGGGGGGGGCTGGCCGGGGAGGGGCCGTGGCCGGCCAGGGGGCGGCCGGGGGCGGCCGGGCGGCGCGGCCAGGGCCGGCGCGGCCAGGGACGGGCGGCCAGGGGCGGGCGGCTGAGCCATGGCCGAATGGGGGAGAGAGGAGGGGAGGGGGAAGGAGGGAGGAGGGAGGAGGGGGGAGGGGGAGGGGGCTCACCGGCGGGGCGGCCGACGGCGAGGGGTGGCGGCCGGGCAAGGGGCGGCGGCGGCGGCCTAGGGCAGGGAGGTAGGGCGGCGGCGCTAGAGAGAGGAGGGAGAAAATAAGAGGGAGGGAGAGGGGAATTGGGGGAAAAGGGAGAGAGGGGGGCGGCTGGGCCTCTTTGGGCCCAAGAGGGGGGCGCGGGAGAGAGAGAGAAAGAGGAGAGAGAAAGAGAGAGAAAGAGAGAGAAAAGATTATTTCCCTGTTTTCGAAATCCGATCTTTTAGATGAATGCGTTTGCACTTTCAAACAATCAAAAAAATGCAAGGTTCGGCATGGTGCATCAATCAACAAAAAAGTTTTATGGTTTTCTTACACGGGAGATCCAAACCGAATCCCGCTAAAACTTTGGAAAAGGTCAAGGTTTAGCGAGGGGAAAAAGAAAAAGAAAAGGTAACGCCCGAATTTTGGCGAGTAAAGAAAAGAAAAAAATTCAACTGCAAAATTCGGGGCGTTACAAACCTATCCCCCTTAAAAGAATCTCGCCCTCGAGATTCAGGGCTGGCTAGCAAAGAGCTCTGGGTACTTGGCCATCAAATCATCTTCACTCTCCCAGGTTGCTTCTTCCTCAGAGTGGTGACTCCATCTGACTTTGCACATTCTGATGGTCTTCCTTCGGGTGACTCTGTCTGCAACCTCAAGGATCTGAGCTGGCTTCTCGACATAGGTCAAGTCCTCCAGGACTTCCAGACCTTCCACTGGCAACTGCTCTTCTGGCACACGCAAGCACTTCTTCAACTGAGACACATGAAAGACATCATGCACAGCTGACAAATTCTCTGGCAAACTGAGCTGATAGGCCACTTCTCCACGCTTTGAGAGGATCTGGTACGGACCAATGTAGCGGGGTGCTAGCTTGCCTTTGATTCCGAACCTTCTGACTCCTCTGATCGGTGACACCTTCAGATAGACGAAGTCTCCGACTTCAAAACTCAGCTCTCTTCTTCTTGTGTCAGCATAGCTTCGCTGCCTCGATTGCGCTATCTTCAGATTCTCTCGGACCATCTTGATGTTCTCTTCGGCTTCAAGCAAAATATCTGGCCCAAACACCTGCTTCTCTCCAGGCTGATCCCATTGCAACGGGGTTCTGCAACTCCTTCCATAGAGTGCTTGAAATGGTGACATCTTCAAACTGGCCTGATAACTGTTGTTATAGGAAAACTCTGCATAGGGCAATCGCTTATCCCATCCGGACTGATCTTGCAACGCACAGGCTCTCAGCATATCTTCAAGAATTTGATTGGTTCTTTCAGTCTGACCATCTGTCTGCGGGTGATAAGCTGAACTGAAATTCAGATGCGTGCCCAAGGCTTCATGCAACTGCTGCCAGAAATGAGAGGTGAACTGCGTTCCTCTGTCTGACACTATCTTCTTTGGCACACCATGAAGACAAACGATCCGAGACATATACAGCTCTGCCAATACTGCACTGTTGTAGGTGGTCTTGACAGGTATGAAGTGGGCTGACTTGGTCAAGCGGTCCACTACTACCCAAATGGAATCGTAGCCGGCTCGAGTGCGAGGCAACCCGACTATGAAATCCATACCAATTTCATCCCATTTCCACTGAGGAATCTGCAACGGTTGCAACAATCCAGCAGGTCTCTGGTGTTCTGCCTTAATTCTTCGGCAACTATCGCACATAGCCGCATGCTCTGCGATTTCCCTCTTCATTCCATACCACCAGAATTTCTTCTTCAGATCCTGATACATCTTCTCACTGCCAGGGTGAATCGAATAAGCTGTCTCATGAGCTTCCTTGAGAATCAACTCCCGAATAGACTGGACATTGGGAACACACAAGCGGTCTTTGAACCATATAACGCCTTCTGCATCTTCTCGAAAATCTTTGCCTCTGCCATCTAGAATCAGTCGCCGAATCTCACTGATCTTTTCGTCATTCTTCTGCGCTTCTTTGATTTCTCGCTCCAAGGTAGGTTCCAATTCAACTGTGACTCCTCGCGAATTGTTCAGAAATCCGAGACTCAACCTGTCGAACTCCTTGGCCAACTCATAAGGCATCGGACGAGCGACCATCAGATTGACTTGACTCTTTCTGCTCAAAGCATCTGCCACTACGTTTGCTTTGCCTGGATGGTAATGAATCTCCAACTCATAGTCTTTGATCAACTCTAACCATCTTCGCTGCCTCATGTTCAACTCCGACTGAGTGAATATGTACTTTAGACTCTTGTGATCTGTGTAAACACCGCATTTCTGTCCATACAGATAGTGCCTCCATGTCTTCAGTGCGTGAACCACTGCTGCCAACTCTAGATCATGGATTGGGTAGTTCTTCTCATGAACCTTCAGCTGTCGGGACGAGTAAGCCACAACTCTTCCCTCTTGCATCAACACGCATCCCAAACCTGTGTAACAAGCATCACAGTACACAGAGAAGGGCTTGTGCACATCAGGCAAGACTAGGACAGGCGCTGTTGTCAACTTCTCTTTCAGCGCTTCAAAGGCCTCTTGACATTTCTGGGTCCACTTGAACTCCACCTTGTTGCCTAGCAACGCTGTCATTGGTTTCGCAATCTTCGAAAACCCTTCAATGAATCGCCGATAATATCCGGCCATTCCAATGAAACTCTTGATTCCTCGAGCATCTGTTGGTGCTTTCCAGTTCAGAATGTCTGCCACTTTCTTCGGATCCACAGCCAATCCTTCTTTGTTGATTATGTGACCCAAGAACAGGACTTCACTGATCCAGAACTCACACTTGCTCAACTTCGCATACAACTGGTGCTCTCGCAATCTCTGCAATACCATCCTCAAATGATCTGCATGTTCTTCTTCGCTTTGAGAATAAACCAGAATGTCATCAATGAATACCACCACAAACTTATCGAGATAATCCATGAATACACTGTTCATCAAGTTCATAAAGAACGCTGGTGCATTGGTCAAACCAAAAGACATCACTGTGAACTCATACAAACCATACTTGGTAATGAATGCCGTCTTCGGAATGTCTGAAGGCCGGATCCTGAGCTGATGATAACCTGACCTCAGATCAATCTTGGAGAACACACTGGCTCCTCTCAACTGGTCAAACAGATCTTCTATTCTGGGCAAGGGATACTTGTTCTTGATCGTGACTTCGTTCAAAGCTCGATAATCGATACACATCCTCTTTGTGCCATCTTTCTTCTCCACAAACAAGACAGGGGCGGCCCAAGGCGAGGTGCTTGGCCGGATGTAACCTTTCTCTGACAGCTCATCAATCTGCTTCTTAAGCTCAACCAACTCTGGTCCAGATATCCTGTAAGCTCTCTTAAAGATGGGGGCGGTTCCAGGAAGAAGCTCTATGGCAAACTCAACTTTCCGCTCTGGTGGCATACCCGGTAAATCCTTTGGAAACACATCTGGAAATTCAGACACAACCTTGATACTCTCAATCGGGTCTGCTTCACTGCTATCGACAGCCATCTGATAACAACTTCCTTTCTTTGGCTCAGGCGGGACTAACTCGGTCACCACTTCCTCTCCTAGTGGGGACACCAACTTGATTGTCCTTTTATCACAACTGATAACTGCCTGATACTTATCTAGCCAATTCATCCCTAGGATGACATCTATTCCCTGAGTACCCATTACTATAAGGTTAGCGGGAAACGCTATCCCCCTTATTTCCACACTTACACCCAAACATATGCTATCAGCTCGAATTCTACCACCGGCTGAGTCAATTTGAATGGGGGTTGACATGGCAGTAATTGGAAGATTATGTGCTTCTACCCATGATGCAGTAATAAAAGAATGCGTTGCTCCAGTATCAAATAACACTTCTGCAATATGGGAGTCGACTGGGAACATACCTACTATCATGCCGGGAGTCTCCTGAACTGCTTCAGCCTCCAAGTGATTCAATCTTCCATGATTATAGCGCTGCTGAGGGCGGTTGCCTGATCCAGACTGAGACGCATTCTGCTTTGCTGGGGCATTGGGGCCTGACTGCTGCTGGGCTGCTTTCTTCGGACATTGCATCACCCAGTGGCCTTGCTCTCCACAGTGGAAACATGCTCTGTTTCCAACCTGAGCTGGTGCTGCCTGATTGTTCTGCTGGCTTGCTGGGGCAGGAAGACGAGGTGTCTGCTGATTCTGCCTCTGAAACTGGCCTCCTGACTGATTGCTCTGACGGTTCTGGTACTGATGCTGAGGGTACTGCCTTTGAAACTGCTGATACTGCTGACGCTGCTGATGCTGCTGAGGTGGACGCTGGTTCTGCCTGAACTGCTGAGGTTGATTGCCTGAGAAACGAGGACGGCTGCTGCTTCCAGGCTGGGGTCCACTGATCTTGCGCTTACGATCCTCCATCTCCTTACGCTTCCTTTCTGTCATGATTGCTCTGTCAATCAGGTGCTGGAATGTCGGGAAGGTATGGTTCATCAGCTGATACTGCAGAGGGTCAACCAAGCCTCTCAAGAAACGGTATTGTCGCTTGGCGTCGGTGTTGACATCCTCAGGAGCATAGCGAGACAACTGCAGAAACCTGTCTCGATACTCACTGACGGACGATGACCCTTGCTTAAGGGCCAGGAACTCCTCCTTCTTCACTGTCATCAGACCTGCAGGCACATGGTACTGACGAAAGCTACCTCTAAACTCTTCCCAAGTGATGGTGTCGGGGTTGGCATGGGTGGCGAGGTAAGACTCCCACCATGATTGGGCTGCTCCTCTCAACAGACGGGGACCATACAAGACTTTCTCCCTGTCATCACACTGAGCGGTATGCAACTCCCGCTCCACAGTGCGCAGCCAATCTTCAGCATCCATGGGGTCAGAAGAGTGAGCGAACGTTGGTGGATGGTCTCTCATGAATTCAGCACGCTTGTCTCTAGGCATCTGAGGCATCTGAGGCTGGGGTGGTGCTTGCTGCTGCTGCTGCTGCTGAATAGCGGCCAGAGTCTGACCGATGGCCTGAACTGCCTGAGTCTGCATTAGAAACATCTGCTCGATCGACATCGGGGGCGGGGGCGGCAGGTGCTGCTGCTGGGGCACCTCATCCTGCGGAGCGGCTTGCTCCTGCTGAGCACGCCTTCCTCCTCTGCGCCTATTCTCTGACATCTGCAGAACGCAACCACACATCAGAACTGATCTGGCAAAGCTTGCAGCATAAGAAAAGAGTATAGAATTCTTCAACAGCACTGAACAGATGAGCATCTTCACTGATCTCCAACACAGACCACACAGCTTCTCAGATAAAGAGGAAAGTAGAATAAAGGGTTTCCCAACTATATAACTAACTCCATTAACATAATATGTAAGCCAAAATGCAGGGGATACCCACACTCTGGTGACAATCATTACAAAGATCCAAACCAAACATAGTTCATCATGACAAACATAAATGCACAGGATATAGCAAACTACCCTGTCTAACTAAGACTAACTAAGACCGAGACTAACGCTAAGACTGAAGCTTCTATGTATATATATTTTGTATTAATTACAAGATCCAACTCTAACGATCTATGGTTCTAGATTTATCTTGGTCTTGCAGTCGGGATTGCCATAAGACTGGCGTCCACGCCGAGGTGAGCGGTACGGGTGCTGAGTCCCGACGGGGGCGGGGGAACCATCATCCAAGTGACGACGCTCCGCGCGCTCAGCCCGCAGCAGGGCGATCTCAGCACGAGCCCTACTCAGCTCGTCTAATGCATGGTCCAGCTCCGTGTTTAGCACGGCGGCTAGGTTGACTGTGCTGCTCAACCTAGGATTGTCCTCACCAGCAGGTGAAACAATCACGCCTCCTGTGCTGCCAGATGGACGGCGGGGGTAATACTTCAGATCGAGACCGTCAGCTACCCCACCGAGAACCGAGCAGTAGTGCGAAAGCGCACGCCGTGCAGCATCCTGCATGGCTGCCTCAGCTGAGTCCCGCTCAGAGATAGAATAGTGCTCTGAGCAAGCCTCCGCGCCCTGGAGACTGTTCTCCGGACGGCGCACCAAGCAGGTCGCCTCCCAGCGGTCCGGGTAGACCCCGCGACTATGCTGGTAGACCACACAGCGATACTCGATGGACCAAGTACGCCGGTCAAGTGCCCGACGTAGCAGGGTGTCGAGCGCGTCGTGGAAGTGACACCCGCGAGCAGCGTCGCGAGTGATGGGTCGAGCAACCCATCCTTCCGGCTCATGGCTAGAGAGGTCGAGGTCGGTGTCGTGGCTCGAGCTGTCGTCGCCACCTCCGTCGTCTGGGTCTCCTCCAGCAGCTACTCCAGAAGCTGGGACGCCCAGTGGTGGTGCAGGGGGCGCCTCCAGGGGAAGCACAGGGGAGCAGCTCCTCACAGACTCTATCTCCTGGTGGAGCGAGAAGGAAGAGCCCTGCTGCTCCTGTCGTCGACGTTCCTGCTCCTCATGCAGGCGGTGGTGCAGTCTCTCCAAGTGGCTGGACTGTCCGGCCACGGGACGGCGAAGCGGACGCTCAGCAAGGCGGGAGGGTAAGAAGGGGATGACAGACTTTCGTGCAGTGTGTCTAAGACGAGCCATCTACAAAAGACATCGCAAGCAAGAGGGTGAGAACAGAATTAATATGACCAGCAAGTAATGAACCATAAATAAATGAAGGATCAGAATAATAATGAATCATAAATAAATGAAGGATCAGAATAAAACAAAATTTTCAGCAAGGTATAATATATAGTAGAATATAGATTTGGTCAGTAGGACCAACTTTTGAAGGGGTACCAAAGTCAAGGCAGGGACAGAGGTCTATAGTCCTTAGAACGACCATTCTACTCTAGGTTAGCGGTCCTACAGTCAGCACGGCTTTGATACCACTTATGTCACACCCGGTTTTTAGAAGGTAAACCGAATGCGAACCATGTACGTGCCAGGATCAGTTATTCACGTACACAGCAGTTACATAACATGGACATCATCACACAGTGCTCAAATAGTATTAAAAAGGGGAAATAATAGTCGATTACATCATACGTCTGAGACGTCCATATAGTTCTTACAATAAATCAAAGTGCGGAAAAAGAAACGTAGATAACGCGGCCTTCACAGGCAGCCGACTGGGGGTTGCCGCTAACTCACGCCTAGAACTCGTCGTAGTCTTGGAACTCCTGGAAGTCTCCTTCCACAGCTTCATCTTCTCCTGAGCAGTGGTTGCAATGCTGACAACCTGGGGGGGGATTGGTGTGTAGAGCAAGGGTGAGTACACATCAACATACTCAGCAAGTATCCCGTTTGGCTGTAGTGGACTAGCTTTATGTGGGGATAAGTCAAGCAGTTGCTTTTAGTTGGTCAGGTTATTACTTACTAGTAGAAAGCCAGGTTTTAACATTAACCCAAGTTATTAGCCCAATGTATCCTTTCCAAACGGAAAGAATACCACTTACTAATACCATAATCATAGTCAGAACCATCAATCTCATTGCCACCTGTACCAAAGTATCTCTGATCAAATATCACTAATCTCTGGAGCTCCCTTGGCCGCTCATAACCGCGAGCACGGCTGATATATCAGTTTCATAACACTCTGCAGAGGTTGCGCACTTTACCCATAAGCCGTGATTCCCTTTCTAGCCCGGGCTTGCAAGACCCTTATTCACTCCCAAGGTGAATGGCTAGGGATTCACTACGAAGCCTTTACAAAGATTCCCCGGGGCTGTAGCCACCCGTTAGGTTTCCTAAATGTACCGCACTCCTCCCCAAGGGACAAATCAACCTTGGCAGAGCGAGCCGCATACACCGAGCCCCATTGACGGCACAACGGCTAAGTGATCTACACCCCAGTTCCTCTAATTATTCAGCTAAGGGCGTCCCATTCCACCCTCATGGTTGCACTGTTTTCCCGGGCGGTCATCCATTGAACAGGTCCTTACGGAGAGGCACTCGAGAAACCGCTCGAGTCCCCTTAAAGGTCACAAATATAATCATAAACGAGAAGGGAAAACAGCGTATCATAGATAATCACATCATGTTCATTGATTAGAGTTGAGCAATAGCATCAAACTAAGCAGTAATAATCCGACCCAAATAGGTAAACAAGGACATGGATAACAAAAGCTAGTCAATCCTTAGGTATAAATGTGTAATGCGGGAGGTGAATTAAAGAATGAATAGGACAGAGATAGGTCAAAGGACACTTGCCTCCACCAACCGACTGCTGCTCAGGGGCTTCTCCTGCAAATTCCTCGGGCTCTTCGACCGGATCGTTCTCTATGCGAGCGCAAACATACATACATCCATCCACATGTTTAATACAAAAGAACAGTACACCATTCAAGGGAACAAATAAAGTGAATATGCATCAAGTATGACATTCGATATCGCATTTGTTATGGTTAGAAAGGAACGGGAAAGATCTCGCAGGGGTTTAAAGTTTATGCACTAATGATTAGCTACAATTGATTCTTAACAAAAGAATTCTGTTATATGCACTAATGAAAACCTAATCATTTTAAGTTGATCAACATTGAACGAAATAAACAATTGACTACATGAGTCAATAGCATAACAGAATTTTAAATTAAACTTCCTATTTTCCATAGCATGAACAATGATCAGCCTACCTAAAATAGAGTAATTATGATCACAGAAAGTAAATAAAATAAAATAAAAAATAAATAAAAAAACAGGGGGGGGCGGTTGAACCGGCCCTAGGGGCGGTTGAACCGGCCCTGGGCGGGGCGGCCGAGCTGGGGCGGTCGGGCGGCTGAGCTGGGGCCGGGGCCGGCCGAGCTGGCGGCCGAGGCCAGCCGAGCTGGGGCCAAGGCCGGCCGAGCTGGCGGCCGAGGCCAGCCGAGCTGGCGGCCGAGGCCAGCCGAGCTGGGGCCAAGGCCGGCCGAGCTGGCGAGGGGGGCGCGGCCGGGGGGGGCTGGCCGGGGAGGGGCCGTGGCCGGCCAGGGGGCGGCCGGGGGCGGCCGGGCGGCGCGGCCAGGGCCGGCGCGGCCAGGGACGGGCGGCCAGGGGCGGGCGGCTGAGCCATGGCCGAATGGGGGAGAGAGGAGGGGAGGGGGAAGGAGGGAGGAGGGAGGAGGGGGGAGGGGGAGGGGGCTCACCGGCGGGGCGGCCGACGGCGAGGGGTGGCGGCCGGGCAAGGGGCGGCGGCGGCGGCCTAGGGCAGGGAGGTAGGGCGGCGGCGCTAGAGAGAGGAGGGAGAAAATAAGAGGGAGGGAGAGGGGAATTGGGGGAAAAGGGAGAGAGGGGGGGCGGCTGGGCCTCTTTGGGCCCAAGAGGGGGGCGCCAGGGGCGGCTGGGCCGGCCGGGGTCGGCCCAGGGCGCGGGAGAGAGAGAGAAAGAGGAGAGAGAAAGAGAGAGAAAGAGAGAGAAAAGATTATTTCCCTGTTTTCGAAATCCGATCTTTTAGATGAATGCGTTTGCACTTTCAAACAATCAAAAAAATGCAAGGTTCGGCATGGTGCATCAATCAACAAAAAAGTTTTATGGTTTTCTTACACGGGAGATCCAAACCGAATCCCGCTAAAACTTTGGAAAAGGTCAAGGTTTAGCGAGGGGAAAAAGAAAAAGAAAAGGTAACGCCCGAATTTTGGCGAGTAAAGAAAAGAAAAAAATTCAACTGCAAAATTCGGGGCGTTACAATGACTTTTCCCGCTTCACTTGGGTGTTCTTTTTGCACGATAAGTCTGAAACCCAAGGGACCTTCAAGCGCTTCCTAAGGAGAGCTCAAAATGAGTTTGAGCTCAAGGTGAAGAAGATAAGGAGCGACAACGGGTCCGAATTCAAGAACCTTCAAGTGGAGGAGTTTCTTGAGGAGGAAGGGATCAAGCACGAGTTCTCCGCTCCCTACACACCTCAGCAAAATGGTGTGGTAGAGAGGAAGAACAGGACGCTCATAGATATGGCGAGGACTATGCTTGGAGAATTCAAGACCCCCGAGAGCTTTTGGTCGGAAGCCGTGAACACGGCTTGCCACGCCATCAACAGGGTCTACCTTCACCGCCTCCTCAAGAAGACGTCGTATGAGCTGCTAACCGGTAACAAACCTAATGTATCGTATTTTCGTGTTTTTGGGAGTAAATGCTACATTCTAGTGAAGAAGGGTAGGAATTCCAAATTTGCTCCCAAAGCCGTAGAAGGATTTTTATTAGGTTATGATTCAAATACAAAGGCGTATAGGGTCTTCAACAAATCATCGGGTTTGGTTGAAGTCTCTAGCGACGTTGTATTTGATGAGACTAATGGCTCTCCAAGAGAGCAAGTTGTTGATCTTGATGATGTAGATGAAGAAGACGTTCCAACGGCCGCGATACGCACCATGGCGATTGGAGATGTACGGCCTCAGGAACATTTGGAGCAAGATCAACCGTCTTCCTCAACTATGGTGCATCCCCCAACCCAAGATGACGAACAGGTACCTCAAGTGGAGGCACATGATCAAGGGGGAGCACAGGATGTTCAAGAGGAAGAAGCACCTCAGGCACCTCCAACCCAAGTTCGAGCGACAATTCAAAGGGATCATCCCGTCGACCAGATATTGGGTGATATTAGCAAGGGAGTAACTACTCGCTCAAGATTAGTTAATTTTTGTGAGCATTACTCTTTTGTCTCTTCTATTGAGCCTTTCAGGGTAGAAGAGGCCTTGCTAGATCCGGACTGGGTGTTGGCCATGCAGGAGGAACTCAACAACTTCAAGCGCAACGAAGTTTGGACACTGGTGCCTCGTCCCAAGCAAAATGTTGTGGGAACCAAGTGGGTGTTCCGCAACAAACAGGACGAGCACAGGGTGGTGACGAGGAACAAGGCTCGACTTGTGGCAAAAGGTTATGCCCAAGTCGCAGGTTTGGACTTTGAGGAGACTTTTGCTCCTGTGGCTAGGCTAGAATCAATTCGTATCTTGCTAGCATATGCCGCTCACCATTCTTTCAGGTTGTACCAAATGGATGTGAAGAGCGCTTTCCTCAATGGGCCGATCAAAGAGGAGGTGTACGTGGAGCAGCCCCCTGGCTTCGAGGATGAACGGTACCCCGACCACGTGTGTAAGCTCTCTAAGGTGCTCTATGGACTTAAGCAAGCCCCAAGAGCATGGTATGAATGCCTTAGAGACTTTTTAATTGCTAATGCTTTCAAGGTTGGGAAAGCCGATCCAACTCTTTTTACTAAGACTTGCGATGGTGATCTTTTTGTGTGCCAAATTTATGTCGACGACATAATATTTGGTTCTACTAACCAAAAGTCTTGTGAAGAGTTTAGCAGGGTGATGACGCAGAAATTCGAGATGTCGATGATGGGCGAGTTGACCTACTTCCTTGGGTTTCAAGTGAAGCAACTCAAGGACGGCACCTTCATCTCCCAAACGAAGTACACACAAGATTTGCTAAAAAGGTTTGGGATGAAGGACGCAAAGCCCGCAAAGACGCCGATGGGAACCGACGGACACACCGACCTCAACAAAGGAGGTAAGTCCGTTGATCAAAAAGCATACCGGTCCATGATAGGTTCTTTGCTTTATTTATGTGCTAGTAGACCGGATATTATGCTTAGCGTATGCATGTGTGCTAGATTTCAATCCGATCCGAAGGAGTGTCACTTAGTGGCTGTGAAGCGAATTCTTCGATATTTAGTCGCTACGCCTTGCTTCGGGATCTGGTATCTAAAGGGGTCTAACTTTGACTTGATTGGGTACTCAGATTCCGACTATGCTGGATGTAAGGTCGATAGGAAGAGTACATCGGGGACGTGCCAATTCTTAGGAAGGTCCCTGGTGTCATGGAACTCTAAGAAACAAACCTCCGTTGCCCTATCCACCGCTAAGGCCGAGTATGTTGCCGCAGGACAGTGTTGCGCGCAACTACTTTGGATGAGGCAAACCCTCAGGGACTTTGGCTACAATCTGAGCAAAGTCCCACTCCTATGTGATAATGAGAGTGCTATCCGAATAGCGGAAAATCCTGTTGAGCACAGCTGCACAAAGCACATTGACATCCGGCATCACTTTTTGAGAGACCACCAGCAAAAGGGAGATATCGAAGTGTTTCATGTTAGCACCGAGAACCAGCTAGCCGATATCTTTACCAAGCCTCTAGATGAGAAGACCTTTTGCAGGTTGCGTAGTGAGCTCAATATCTTAGATTCGCGGAACTTAGATTGAAATATAGCATACATGTGTTTATACCTTTGATCATGTTCACTCTGCATTTTGTTGCTTATTGTGGTGCTCAAGTTGTACAAACACTCCCTGGACCTCACAAGTCCTTTTTGCAAGTGATGCACATATTTAGGGGGAGCTGTGCTACAACTTGACCCTTTGAGACTAACCATGTACTTGAGTTTGGTTGTTTTAGTCTCCAAGGGGAGATTGAAAGGGAAAAGGTGGACTTGGACCATGCAAGACTTCCACTGCACTCCGATGAGAAAGAGTAACTTTTCCAAGTTCATCTTCATACTCTTATTGCCTTTGTGTTCTTATTTGAAGATTTTGGTGAGGCAATGGGGTTAAAGGGCCAAGATTGATCCCGTTTTGGTGCTTGATGCCAAAGGGGGAGAAAATAAAGGCTAAAGCAATAAATGGATCAGCTAATAAATGGATCAGCTACCACTTGAGAAATTTTGAAATAGTAGATTAGAGCTTTTGGTTTGTCAAAACTCTTTTATTGTCTCTTATGTCAAAAGTTGGCCTCTTGTGGGGAGAAGTGTTGATTATGGGAAAAAGGGGGAGTTTTGAAATCTTTGATCAAATTTCTTTGGAAAACCTCTCTTTATGTCTCCACAAGTGTTTTTGACTTAGAGATAGGAATTTGAGTTTGATTTGCAAAAACAAACCAAGTGGTGGCATAGAGTGATCCATATATGTCAAAATTGAATCAAAACAATTTTGATTTCTTATTTGATTTGATTTTGTACTTGTTCTACTTGCTTTATGTTGTGTTGGCATAAATCACCAAAAAGGGGGAGATTGAAAGAGAAATGTGCCCTTGGGTCATTTCTAAGTATTTTGGTGATTTAGTGTCCAACACAAGTGCCTAAGAGTAAAAAGGTGGACAAGGTACAAATCAAGAATTAAGGTATGTTTCTCAGACTTAGTACATTGTTTTATGGACTAATGTATTGTGTCTAAGTGCTGGAAACAGAAAAAAATCCAATTGGAAATGTCTTGGCTCGAGCAGCCAAGAATCTGCTGAGTCTGCAAGCACCGGACTGTCCGGTGGTGCACCGGACAGTGTCCGGTGCGTCAGGCTGGCTCGAGCGAAGTGGCTGCTCTCGGGAATTCACCGGCGACGTACGGCTAAAATTCACCGGACTGTCCGGTGTGCACCGGACTGTCCGGTGAGCCAATGGTCAGCCGGGCCAACGGTCGGCCGCGCAATCTGCGCGGGACACGTGGCCGAGCCAACGGCTAGAAGACGGCACCAGACTGTCCGGTGTGCACCGGACATGTCCGGTGCGTCAACGGCTCTCAGGCTGCCAACGGTCGGCTTCGCTATTTAAGGAAAGAAATCGGGCACCGGACAGTGTCCGGTGTGCACCGGACTGTCCGGTGCCCCCGATGACAGAAGGCAAGAATGGCTTTCCAAACCTGTGCTCAACGGCTCCTAGCTGCCTTGGGGCTATAAAAGGGACTCCTAGGCGCATGGAGGAGAACACCAAGCATCCTTTGAGCATCATTGATCACTCACACTTCATTCTCGCGCACTTGTTCGACATTTTAGTGATTTGAGCTCCGTTCTAGTGTGCTAGTCTCTTGAGCTCAAGTCTGGGTTTTGCGTGTGCGTATTCGATGTGATCTTTGTGTCGTGTGTGAGTTGCTAATCCCTCCCTTGCTCTGTGATTCTTCGTGAACATCTTGTGTAAGGGCGAGAGGCTCCAAGCTGTGGAGATTCCTCGCAAACGGGATTAAGAAAAGCAAAGCAACACCGTGGTATTCAAGTTGGTCTTTGGACCGCTTGAGAAGGGTTGATTGCAACCCTCGTCCGTTGGGACGCCACAACATGGAGTAGGCAAGCGTTGGTCTTGGCCGAACCACGGGATAACCACTGTGCCATCTCTGTGATTGATATCTCTTGGTTATTGTGTTGTGTTGAGATCCTTCTCCAGCCACTTGGCATATTACTGTGCTAACAAGTAACCAAGTTTTGTGGCTTAAGTTTTTGAAGTGTTACAGGATCACCTATTCACCCCCCCCCCTCTAGGTGCTCTCAGTTTTGTTGTACGATTGTATCATGTCATTTTCTTAATAGTATTTGTACATGATTTTCTGGCAGTTTACCCTAGCTGCTATCGTTTGGCTACCTGCAAGGCACTTCCTAGTTCCTATCATAGCTGGTTACCAAAAGAGCTATAATCACAATGCCTTTTGATTCTTCCGTTTTAGGCAAAATCGCTGTAGAGTATGAGGATGAAGAACTAGCAAGGGCAATAGCAGCTTCGCTAGAGGTAGTCATTGAAGCATCAGACGCCAGTGATGATGATATGGCTGAACCTGAACCTGAGGACTAACACAATATGATCTAGATTTTTGAAGACCTGTCCCCACATATGTCGGCAATGGGTCGACTCTACCTGTCACCTCAAACATCACCTAGAGCTAGGGTGTTCATTCTTGACATGTTTCTCTTAGTGATAGGTGGACACTGTCTAGCTAGGAACAAAGTCTTGAGTGATTGATGGACACATGCATCTTCAATTCCTGTGTGTTGTATTACTACTTGTACAATCTCCAATTCTTGTGAACTTATGTATTTGGACTATGAATTTGTGATATGAACATATATCAATGTGTTTGAAATATGTATTGTATGTGATATTCTATGTTGCATGTGATATTATGTGTGTCTAATTTTTCATTTCTGTATTTTTTATTTTTTTTCTAAAAAGGGTTAAGAACGTGGGTACCCACGTTCTTAATGTTAAGAACGTGGGTACCGTCGAACTTATTGTGCAATCCTCACAGACCCACGCAGGACACATAAGTTCGACGGCCACGTGACCCCGTCGAACTTAACCGTAAGAACGTGGGTGCCGTTGAACTTATGGGAAAAAATTCGACGGCCCCCGTCGAACTTAAAAACGCACGTTCTTAATGTTAAGTTCGACGGTACCCACGTTCTTAATGTTAAGTTCGACGGGGCCGTCGAACTTACTTCTCTAAGTTCGTCCAAAAATCGTCGTCGGCTATATTCGTCGGTAAATCCACGTTCTTACAGTAAGTTCGACGGCTTATTACATTAAGTTCGACGGTTTATCACCCACGTTCTTTAACCAGTTTCCTGTAGTGTATGTTCTTATTGTTTGTGAATTATTTGTCTTCTTTCTCTAAGTTCTATTGTGCTATACTTATTGATGTCTCTCTAGTTGCTTGGAGATAGATTCAAATTTAAGGAAGCAACTCTTTGCGAGGAAGAACTTGTTCTTTTCCCTCTTCTTCACTAAGTCTTCTTGCTCTATTATTCTCCATACATATTTAGTTGTGTTGCTTTGAGTTAATGCCGCATTATTTGGAAGCAACACTTTTGCAAGAGAAGGACACCGCTTCATACTCCGATAATTGTTCATCTTGTTCTAACCGCTAACTAGGTGATCAAGTTTTGTGTTAAAATTATAAAATTTAGGTTTTGCCTACTCACCCCTCTAGGCTACTATCAATTATGTTGCTAGAAATATTTGGAGAATTATTTACTTTTCTCTTCAAAGAGAGACCCAATATTGTTAATCATATAATTATGAATTGGGTTGCTAACAAGGGAACAACATGTAGGAAAAGAACTTCTAATTGGGATGGCGACAATGTTTTGCTCTATTTAGCTTTGTCGCAATGACGTGGCCTTTACATCTAAACCAATTCCATCAATCATGTTGTTTCTTTTTAGAGGAACATTCTGGTTCAGATCCTGGAGATTGTTGCAAAACAAGATGATCAACAAGAGGTTCTTGAGATATGTTAATATTTAGAGGTGGTGGCTATGGAGATCTTTGCAAGACATGGTTAGAGGTCATATGCTAGATTAGAGGGCGCTTGATTCTGATCATATGTTCTAAGGATGTTTCTTTTTTTTATGGCGCGTGTTTGGTTAGTTTTTGATTTACAAGGCCTTACGTAGGAGACTGCAAAAGACTGGAACATTTTGTTTCCATATAAAAAAATCGAAAATAGTTGACGTGGGCCATATGACAAGTTATGATTTGAGTTTGAGCCGTGCTACTAAGATCATTATTAAAAGGGAACATATATGGTGCATATAAGAGTTCGGTGCACATGATGCGCATATATATTAAATCGTCACCATCCATCTTAGATCTAACATCTCAACTTGCTCTGTGTATTTTATAAAGAACACTAGCTGATGTAGAGTGTAACGGCGAAAGATGTTATTGGTAAAATATTACAAAAAACTAGAGGTGTTAGATGTGAGATGGGTAGTGATAATAATTTAATATATATATATATATATATCTACTACTATTAAGACTGCAATAGTAGTCTGCCATTCCGCGTTCTGCCTTTCCGATTCCCTCCTGCCCATTCCGATTCCCTCCTCCCCACGCACAGTCCATTCCCATGTTCTCTATGTTCTGCCTTTCCGATTCCTTCCTGCCCATTCCGATTCCCTCCTCCCCACGCACAGTCCATTTCTATGTTCTCTGTGTAGCCAACGCCTAGCTAAAATTAAAAAAATACACATGGCCCCAAGGGGATTCGAACCCACGACCTCTCAAGCAAATGCCAGTGGTAGCTACCACTACACCACATGTGTGTTTATATCTACATCTATAATATAAAACACATCTACTACATCTCTCGCCAAACCCACCTGCTACCCTTGCACAATGCGTAATAGTAGATAAGTATCACCGAAATTCTTGAATTATATTTTTGGATGGAGGGAGTAGTATTTAAAGAAGAGCCTTTCATGCAATTTCTTTTGTTTGAATAATATTTTCAACTTAAATTTTTTGTATATAAGTTATTGTAGTATACTCGTATTATATATTCCCGTTGCAACGCACGGGTATTCAGCTAGTATATATATAGGGCAGGTATAACGGGAGCCCTGGGCTTCCAATAGTTAAAGGAAGCCCAGGTCGACCACCCCTGCAAACTGGTTCAACCAGCGCGCCCAAACAGGCTGTCGGGTGCGCCACCTGCCCCACGTCTGTTAGCGCAAAAAAAAGAATGCATGCATGAGTCAAACACGATCCAATGCATGCGCATAAATTTAGGAAAGATGCATGCGCATAAATTTAGGAAAGATATGTGCGGCAGTTTCTGTTTTTAAAATCCTTTATTTCCTCCATAAATTTAGGATCGCTGCAACAGCCATGCAGCTAGACGCGTAAGGACCATTTTATGATATATACTGAGACTAAATATGCTACACTGTGTTAATAATTATGCAATTCGATATACTGCGTAAAAATCTGTTACCAGCTGCATGCACACGAATTTATGATAAAAATAATGTGCAATGAAAGGAAATGAATTACACGCATAGAAACAAAAAATCGTATTTAATGTTTTATTTCCTTCATAAATATAAGATCCCTCCAACAGCCATGCAGCTAAAACACATTAAATCTAGTTTATGATATATACTGATACAAATTATACTACATGGTGTAGGTATTTATGCAATTCGTTACACTGCGTAAAAAATCTGGCATGTTGTTCACTGGTGGACGCACCTCCGGGTTGGAGCGTAATAACCTTAAGTTTTGAGCATAAAATCCCTCAATTATAAGCGTATATACCGAGCCAATGTGAGAGGTTGATAGCTCTAGTAGGTTGTTATTACGATCCTATTTTTATGGCAGATTCGAAAAACATGGCAGTCGCATGCACGCGGTTATACAGATCCTAAAATTATGGCAAAATGCATGTATGAGTCAAACACGTTCCCTTGCATGCGCGTAAATTTAGGAAAGATATGTGTGGCGGTTTCTATTTTAAATGCTTTATTTCCTCCATAAATTTAGGATCGCTGCAACAGACATGCAACTAAAACTCGTAATGACCATTTTATGCTATATACTTATACTAAATATGCTACACTGTGTAGATAATTATGCAATTCGATATACTGCGTAAAAATCTGCTACAGGCTGCATGCACACGAATTTATGATGGAAAGAATATGCAATGAAAGGAAATGAATTGCATGTATAGAAACAAAAAATCACATTTAATGTTTTATTTCCTTCATAAATATAGGATCCCTCCAACAGCCATGCAACTAAACGCATTAGAACTAGTTTATGATGTATACTGAAACAAATTATACTACACGGTGTAGGTATTTATGCAATTCCTTACACTGCGTAAAAAATCTGGCATGTTGTTCACTGGTGGACGCATCTCCGGGTGGAGCGTAAAAACCTTAAGTTTTGAGCATAAAATCCCTCAATTATAAGCGTAAATACCGAGTCAATTAGAGGTTGATAGCTTTAGTAGGTTGTTATTACGATCCTATTTTCATGACAGATCCGAAAAACATGGCAGTCGCATGCATGCGGTTTCTATTTTTATACAGATCCAAAAATTATGGCAAAATCGTGGGAGTTTCCATTGCATGCGCGCAAATTAAGAACAGCATAAATCAAGGAATTGTCTTTCCAATGTGCATGCAGTAAACTGATATACGAACTCTGTGTTAAAGCATAAAATCATATAGTTTTTAGCGTAAATAATACATGTGGTAGGCATAAAACACAATAAACGAAAAGAAAAATGCGCCGGATCAGAGGATGTCACGCGCGATCATCGCTGCGCGCATCTCGCCCCTTCCATGACGTCGCTCGCTCGAACATCGCGCCTCATGCGTCGCCGTCGCTACTCGCACGTCGACGGGCGTCGCTTGCTCGCCGGCCTTGGAAGTGCCGCCTCCTCGGGGCTTTAGGGACGCCGCCGCTTGCTTGCACAAGGGCCTCGCTGCGGATCGAGGAACCTCCGCCACCGCGCGTCGAGGTAATGGAGTTGCGGCCACCGGCCTGGGATCCGCCGCCGCTCGCCCTCTGGATCGGGGGCCGCCACCGCCGGCCTAGGAACCGCCGCCACCGCATGTCGAGGTCGGGGAGCCACGGCCACCGCAGCCACTGGCCGAGGTCCACCGCCGCGCGCGCTATCGGGCAACCGTCGTCGCTAATGAATCGAGATGGGGCGTGAAAAACTGAACCCTAGCACTCCGGGTCCTGTTTTATAGACGTCCGGATGTGGTCCGGCTCGACCGGATTGCACTGTCTGGCCCGGGCTTCCTTTAGTTATTGGAAGCCCAGGGCTCCTAATATACAATCTATATATATATATATATATATATATATATGTATGCATCAAGTACACCAAACTCCTATTTGCACCAGACATATTATGCTATTAAAAACTCGCACTACCGGAATCAGCTTCTTTGCCGTGTGTCTGAGACACACGGCAAAGGCTATTTTACACTCGGCAAATGCTTTGCCGAGTGTAACACTCGGCAAAGAACGCTCGGCGAACTGTACATCGGCAACAGCATCTTTGCCGAGTACTTTTTGTCGGGCACTCGGCAAAGACTTTGCCGAGTGCCATTTGGCACTCGGCAAAGAAAAGTCACCGTCACGGCGCCAAGTGACGGTGACGGATCCTTCGCCGAGTGCCCACGGCGACACTCGGCAAAGGAGGTTTATTTGCCGAGTGTCTGGTGGACTGGCACTCGGCAAAGAACCCTCCAGTGGGCCCCTTTGCCAGTCCCTTTGCCGAGTGCCTTGGCAGTGGCACTCGGCAAAGACATCTTTGCCGGTTCCCAGGTTTCCTTCTTTGCCGAGTGCCATTTTCAGCACTCAGCAAAGATGTCTTTGCCGGTTCCCAGGTTGCCTTCTTTGCCGAGTGCCATTTTCAGCACTCGGCAAAGACGGCTTTACCGGTTCCCAGGTTGCCTTCTTTGCCGAGTGCCATGGTCAGCACTCGGCAAAGATGGCTTTACCGGTTCCCAGGTTGCCTTCTTTGCCGAGTGCCATGGTCATAGCACTCGGCAAAGAACCCTTTGCCGAGTGTTACACTCGGCAAAGTGACCAGGATGTCCCTTTTTTATTTGTTTTTGCTGTTCCATCCAAACAAACAAAAGATATATATCATTCACATCACATTATATATCAATCGCATCACAGAATGAACACATTTATCATCAACACCATATATATCACAAAGTGTCACTAATATAAGTCTCACAAATATAAGTATGTGTATTTACCAAGTCTGGATCACTAGCCAAACATCACCAACCGTCACATATATATCACAAAGTGTCACTAGCCAAACATCACCAACACTCACAAGACCAAGTCTGGATCATCAACGAGGTGGGCATCTGGACTGGTTCGGCGAAGGGCTGGACGAAGCATGAGGGTTGTTCGACGCCGCCGATTGACCCTTCATAGAGAATAGATTGTATGTGTGAGAACATATGAATATATATCATGCAGTACTAAAATTTTGATACTCACAGGAGTAGTGAACTCAGCAGGGTCAGTTGCAGGGAACAACGGAGGTGGTGGAGCATGACCCTGTGCGGCGCCAAGGCTCTGCATGTACGCGAACATCTCCGCCATCCTCTTCTCCAGCTCCTCATGTTGCCTCCTCTCATCATCTAGCTGAGTCTGTAATATTTCGCCCTAATGTTACGATAATGCAAAGAGAAGATATATAAAAATTAATGAACGGTGAATAGATAAGGAATAACCTGGAGTTGCTGGATACGATGTTGTGAGGTGTCCTGCCGAGGTCGTATGGCTGGGCTCGCGCTCGTGCTCCTTGCTCGCACCTGAGAGAGAGTGGGAGTGGAGGACGAGTCGATTGCCCCGTCGGCAATCCAGTACCGCCCATGCCTCTTGCCTCCTCCGACCCTCATGAGGACATCTCCGTCGATGTCCTCGGTCCTCGGATCGTAATCTGGCCCATGGACCTCCTTGGCCATTGCGGTGTACTCACTGAGTCGGCTGTGGATGGCGGGGTTGGTGTACGCCTCGGGCCCGTCATCCGGGTTGTAGGTGACGTCGGACGTCGCCTTCCCCTTGTGGGCCATGGCATATGCCGAGAACGTGGAGCAAGGCGCGCCACCATGTGCCGCCGACTGCGAGAAAACCAACGATATGGTTAGAAATCATGTCTAATCGAAAGTTATATACCTAAATAAAAAAGAGCGCGTACCCATGCTTCCGCGTATTTGCCCAGGCTGCGGCTGCCTTGATGGTGGGAGGGACCTTGCATCAGCAAACGCCGTTCCCGGCTAGCGTTGTGCGCCTCGTCCCACTCAGCCGAGCACCACCTCTGCACCATCTTCTCCCAGCACTCAGGATGCGCGGCGCACCAATGAGGAATCATCTAAAAAAATATAAGTACACCGCATATCAGAAGATAAGAATAAGCATATTTAGTACCAATAATAAAGTTTTGTATTTACCTGCAAGTACTGGTCCGCAGTCAATGACATGGTTCGGGCGTCCTTCTTGTTCACCTTCTCCCCAAGGACGGAGCCGTGGTAAGTGACGATGGCCTGGATGCGCGCCTCGTAGTGCATGTCCACGACGAGCTTCTTACAGCACGTCGTAGACACCACATCCGCCCTGGCCTCGTATCCAGCATCGCACCTGAAGAAATCCTACATACAAAGACGATGTATCCATACATTATTTAAAGAATATGCAACAAATGCGACTTATTAAACAATATAGTGCGAGGAAGACTTACCCACAGCTCTTGCTTGACCCGCTCCGCCTTGTTGTTGAATTGTCTGCCGTCCCGATCTACTGCATCGGGGGCGACGGCGTAGTGGTCGAAGGTGTATGCTGGGCTCGTCACTCCGGCGTACTCGACAAGCCCAGGGAAGTGTTCCCGGCATAGAAGGCCGAGGATGCCATTGGGGTTGCGGCCGTGACCCCCTGCAGTCTCCAAAACCATCCAAGACCTGTCGAAGTGATTAAGATGAAGTATTAGTTTCTATTATTAATTTGAACATATAATATGAAAAAGCAGCAACAACATCTAAAGTTACCTACCTCTCTCCATCGGGTCGTATGAGCGGACGTCTGTCACGAAGTATGGGTCGCTTAGGTAGGCTCGCGGGACCTCGCAGGTAGATACTCCTCGAACCTGAGGAGCCAGAACCTGAGACGTCCTGCTGAGCGGCGTCGTCGTCGTCGTCGTCCTGCTGCGCCGCATCGTCGTCGTCCTGCTGTGCCGCATCGACAGCGGCTTGCTGCTCCACCTGCTGCTGTACGGCGTCGTCCTGCTGCGCCTCCTCCTCCGTCCTACGGGTGCTCCTCCTCCCCCTCCCCCTCCCCCTCCTCGTCCTCGTCCCACCGCCCACCATCTTTGTCCAACAACCTGCAATTAAGAGTAAACAATTAAGCACAGATAAAAAAATATGTATTTAGAAACATATACAAAATAAATGAAATATAGCATTACATCGATTAAAAATAATCTTCATATGTGTCCGGGTTAGCCGGATCATAAGTGTCATCATCACTATCAACCATTTCATAGTCAACATCATCTGAAGGCGCAACTTCGTCATTGGCATTGCCTTCAAGTATTTCTAAGTCATTCTCATTTTGCACCTCATCATCCTCGTCATCAACAACCATTTCAATATCTACTTCCATTCCGATCGCTTCGGTTAAGTCTATCTCAAATTGCCCTTCGAGCCCATCTTCTTGGAAGAACTCTCCGTCATATGTGTCCGGGTCTAAGTTATAATCTTCATCGTTTGGAACAGGTAATTTAGCGTGCGGTGATACCTTATACACAACATCCCAACCCTTAAGATGTTGTTTCGTTTGGCACGCATATGGAAGATAATACACTTGTGTGGCCTGTTGGGCCACAATGTAGACATCGTCTCCTGTTAAGGTGGAATCCTGTCGAATTTCGACTATCCCAAGATTAGAATGTGTCCGTCTCGTAACTTCAGGGTCAAACCAATGACATTTGAATATCACTGGAGTAAGAGGTTTGGAACCATAAAAATTGAGTTCATATATTTCTTCAATTCTTCCATAATACTCGACCTCGTCAAGCCCGGGCGTAAAGACTCCAGAACACGTGGTTTTTCGATTAGGCCGACTTTGGTCGTAGCTTGTTGTGCGAAAACGGTATCCATTGATGTCATACCCAGAAAATTTCCTGACCCTATAGGCAAAGCCATTGGCTACTTGTCTCAACTCGGCACTCATAGACGGCTCTCTTTGGCCCTGCAAGTTCAAACACGCTAGATTGTTATATTATTCGCACGTAAGAGCAACTTGGAATAACAAACTAAGCACGTACCTTATGTTTAAACCAGGAAATGAAATCGGGCAATCCATTTCCCGCACCCTTTCTAAGAAGGGTATCATATTCCTGTGGAGTTGGGTCCCTTGATCGACGCCAGAATTCATGAAGAAATTGCTCCATGTATGGCGTCACCTCTTCAAGGTTGGTTAATACATATAGCATGATATGGCGCCACTCTTCATGTCTCAGGGTCTTGGTGGTCGAACCACTCGCGCTTCCGAGTTGCCCTCGAAAAATGCTGAGGTTCGATTCATTGCCGCCATCATTGTAACGAGGGGGTGGATTATGCACGCTCGGCAGTTTGTCACCATAGTAAGTTGTTGTGAAGTTTGACACCTCCTCCAGTATGTATGCCTCTGCAATGGAAGCCTCGATTTTGCATTTATTTCTACATTTCTTTCGGATACTCTTTAGACATCTCTCGATTGGATAGCACCAACGTCCCTGCACGGGCCCCCCCATTCGTGCCTCATATGGGAGATGAATAATCAAATGCTGCATCGGATTGAAGAAGCCGGGTGGAAAGATCTTCTCCAGCTTACACAGTAACACGGGTGCCATCCTTTCCAAGTCTGCAATCATGGTCCGAGCTAACTCTTTTGCACAAAGCTGGCGGAAGAAATAGCTCAACTCTGCAAGCGCTAGCCAGACATGCTCAGGGACATAGCCTCGAACCATCGCCGGAAGAATTCGTTCAATCCATATGTGGAAGTCATGACTCTTCATCCCTAAGACTCGCAGAGTAGATAAGTTCACCCCCCTACTAAGGTTAGCTGCATACCCATCAGGGAACATTAACATCTTGATCCACTGTAGTACTTCCTTCCTCTGGGCCCTGCTCAGGACGAAATCGGCCTTAGGCCTTCTCCATGTCTTACCACCACTAGGCGGCTTCATCTCTTGGTTTGGTCTATCACATAACTCTGCCAGATCCACTCTTGCCTTTACGTTATCCTTTGACTTATCAGGAATCTCCATAATTGTCGTCCAAAGTGCCTCGGCGACATTCTTTTCAGTGTGCATCACGTCAATGTTGTGTGGAAGGAGCAGGTCATCATAATAGGGGAGCCGAGTCAAGCCCGACTTATGTGTCCACATATGTTGCTCACCATATCCCACAAAACCACCTTCTGGGTTGGCCACGAGACCATCTATCTGTTCGCGAACTTCGGCACCAGTCATCATTGCAGGTGGGCGGTCTGTCACCACGACACCTTTCGTAAAGTTCTTGATGTCTTGTCGGAATGCATGGTCAGGAGGGAGAAATTGTCGATGTTTATCGAATGACGAATATTTGCCACCCTTCTTCAACCAAATGAACCTAAGAGCTTCCTTGCAAACTGGGCATGGGAACTTACCGTGAACACACCAGGCGCAAAATAGCCCATACGCCGGAAAGTCATGCATGGAGTACTGGTACCAAACATGCATTTTGAAGTTTGTCTTCGTAGCTCGGTCGTACGTCCATACCCCTTCCTCCCAAGCACGGACCAATTCATCAATCAAAGGCTCCATGTACACGCCCATTTTATTCCCCGGGTGTCCAGGAATTATCAACGACACGAATATGTTCTGTCTTTGAAAGCATACGCCGGGGGGGAGATTGATGGGGATAACGAACACGGGCCAACATGTGTATGGGGCAGCGGTCATTCCATAGGGATTGAACCCATCTGTGGCCAGCGCAACACGAACATGTCGAGCCTCTTTGGCTTTCTCATGGTGAATGGCATCAAAGTGGGTCCATGCTTCACCATCGGATGCGTGAACCATCTTGTCAGGATTGTATCGTTTGCCTTTTTGTGCCATGTCATCTGTTTCGCGGATTCCTCTGTCATGTATAGACGCTGGATCCTCGGTATGAACGGAAGGTGGCGTAGGATTGTCACGGGGATGTCGAGCTGCCTCTTCTGTCCATCACCAGAGTCTACCTCCATGAACCTAGACGATTTACACTTCGGACAGTACTTTGCCTCAGTGTGTTCTTTCCTAAATAGGACGCAGCCCTTCGGACAAGCATGTATCTGCTCATACGTCATCTTGAGTGCACGAAGGAGTTTCTGTGCCTCGTACATGCTCTTTGGCAGAACGTGATCCTCCGGAAGCAGGCTGCCAATAACTGTCAACAAACCATCGAAGGCGTCTCGACTCATGCTATACTGCGACTTGAACGCCATTATACGCCCAATGGCATCCAGTTGAGAAACCTTTGTCTTGCCGTGAAGGGGTTTCTGTGCCGCGTCAAACATGTCGTAGAATGCCTTTGCGGTCGCCTCTGGCTCGTCCTCCGTACGTCCTTCGGCGAACTGTGCCTCGTGATAGTCGTTCAACATGTCCGCTACCCCGGCATCAGCATCGTAATCCTCGACGCGTTGTCTCACCACCTCCTCTCTCGTGCGATGCGCTTCACCATGGAAGATCCACCGAGTATAGTCCGGCGTAAATCCATTCTTCCAAATATGTTCTACCATGGCCTTCTTTGGTTTTCTTTTCCGGTTGTCACATTTGCTGCACGGACAAGGGACTAGGCTAGCTCCTTTAGCAGCTTCGCCATATGCCCGTTCCACGAAAGCATCGGTCTTCCTAATCCATTCTGGGGTGACATCATTACGTCGAACGCGGCCCGTGTACATCCACTCACGGTCCTCCATCCTCTAACATATATAACCGAGTATAGTTTAATATAGACATGTAATGCATGTACACTACGTTCCTACCTTCTAATAGCTGATGATAGGTCCTAATCCCACCCGCGGTTGCGTAGATGGAGTTAGTTTCCATGCTCTACTCCGATCCGAGATAAAATTTCGGCAGCACCTACCCGCTGTTCTCCGGATACACGTCCTGACAGGGAGAGTGTACTGTCCGGAGAACAACAGGGAGGTGACGCCGAAACTCTATCTCGGACCGGAGTAGACCATGGAAACTAACACCATCTACGCAACCGCAGGCTGTCCAAAAAACGTGGACAATTCGAAACTGATACATTTGTAGATATGCAAAGATCTGCATATCTACACCGTATCTCTTTCGAACGGGAGACGCCTAACAGGGTTACGTGATCTACGACCATGATGCGGATGTAGAGGTTATACCTAGGGTGGCGGTGGAGTTAGGCTAGTGGGGCTGTGGCAGGTCGGTGCAGTGGCGACGCGAGGCAGACCCGCAGCGGCTAGGAAGACCTCTGCAAAAAAATAAACAAGTATGTCAACAAAAAAATTCGGCAGCACCTCCCCTGCACGGGGAGGTTTCCAAAACCTGCAAATAAAATTAACAGCACGATGGCTGACATTCACACATATATCAACGGCACGATGGCCGACAATCACATTTAATCGACATTCATATCCACCATCACACAATCATATCTAATCGACATACAAAAAAAACGACCGCAGTACAACACAGGTGATATGACGGGTCTGTCTTCTCCAGCAAGCCGACTGTGGAGCCCGGGCACATGCCTAGGTTGGCCGGGCCTTGGCTCCACCACTGCATGACACGTATCATGTTGGTGCTTATTTCAAGAGTTTGTGCTCCCGACATTCGTCCCTCATCGTCGATGCAATCCTACTGAGCCCCGGCGAGAGGCACGATATGCCTCAAATACTTGGGCCTAGCACCGGAGTGTGGACATGGTCATGGCTCCATAGCCAGGATCATGGAGCTTTTTCTCAATAAACACGCTACCGCCCTCAGACTATCTCCAACAGACAACCTGTCTCACTCTTTATCTCAACCGCTATTTCAAACTCACACTCTGCAAACAGTGCAATCTATAGTGCAAAACAAAGCTCTATCAAGGATCGCTTCATGAGTTGACCAGCCTTGAGGTTGGGTCGAGGACTTTATCCCGCGCCAATCGAACCTAGGTGTTCAATTAAGAGTTCTGTTGCACGCAACCAATCTTCAAGGGTTTAGTCGGGGACTTTGTCTCATGCTGGCAAGGTTAGACTAGTTCAGTGTGCCAAGGCTGAGCCTTAGCCTTAATCCGCTGGTTCTCAAGAGGTTTGATGTTAGTGTCTATATTTTTAAAGGATAATTTAGGGAACACAAGTGCACCCATAGGGTGTATCCTTAAGCGATTTTGTGAAATTTGATTAGGGTTTTTGCTGTTGTCTGGGTTATTTTTCTTTGGGGCGATGAACTCATTTTTGGTCAAAGTTAGGCTTGATTGTGTTACTATTAGTGGTCATTTTTATTTTTAGTCAATGAGCTCATTTTAGGCCAAAGCAAAGCTCTATGCTCAATTTACACTAGAGCAAGGCTCCGAGATCATTTTAGGTTATAGCATGGCTCAATTGTGCTACTGTTAGTGGCATTTTGGGTGTTGCACCTAAGCCCTTAGGTGATTTTGGAATCGATCGGAGTTTTGCTACTACCAATGATGTTTTTCCTTCTGTGGCCTTTAGACTAGAGCTTGGATTTTGTGTCTATTTTAGGGACTTAGCAAGGCAACAATTTACCATTCCACTGTAATCATACGCCTTGTCTACAAGTCATGGAGCATAGAGAGGGTGAGCATGCTAGCACATGCTCAATCGAGCTGCTAAGGCTATGGCTAACAGATCATGCATAAGGACGTACCAAATGTTGTTTTGCACTTTAGACAGACTGCGCGGCGCGGGCGGACGGCGGGCGCGACGGCGGGCGCGACGGCGGGCGGCTCGAGCGCCGCGACGGCGGGCGACGGCGGTGGCGCCGCGACGGCGGGCGACGGCGGTGGCGCCGCGACGGCGGGCGCGACGGCGGGCGCGACGGCGGGCTCGACGGCGGGCGCGACGGCGGTCGCGACGGTGGGCTCCGGCGGGCGACGGCGGGTGCGGGCGCTGAGAGTGAGAGAGAGTGAGAGTGAGAGAGAGTGAGAGAGAGACAGGGAGTGCGGGCGCGGTATGGCTATTAAAACGTTCTTTGCCGAGTGCCCGCGATCCGGCACTCGGCAAAGATTTTTTAAAAATTAAAAAATAAACTTTGCCGAGTGCTGGATCTCGGGCACTCGGTAAAGTCGCCTTTGCCGAGTGCTGGATCTCAGGCACTCGGCAAAGTCGCCTTTGCCGAGTGCTGGCTGTAGAGCACTCGGCAAAGATGTGTTGTACAGACTTTGCCGAGTGCCCAAGGACAGACACTCGGCAAAGTTGTCTTTGCCGAGTGTGAACTGGACAGCACTCGGCAAAGTATTTTTTATTTTTTTTATTTTTGGCAACCAAACTTTTTGTGATGTGTTCCTACACTATGTAGACCTACATGTATCATTTGTGGACAATTTTAACAGAGTTTTCAATCGTTAGTAGATTTAGTTCGTTTATTTGAATTTCTTCGGAAAATTTAGATTTGAACTGTAGGTCACTCGAAACTTGGAAAACCGTGCATGCAAAAATGATATTCATGTTACTTAGCATAAGTTACGACCGATTCCAGGAGCGGACCGGAAAATTCGAGCAACATGTTCACTAAACATGGCCGTGAACTTGCCATACACATGTTTAAAAATTGTATAAAACACAAACAAAGTCAGAAAATCCTAAAACTTGTCCACGTGTCATGATATCATATGTACAGGCTGCGATAAAAATTTTAGAATGTTTGGAGAAAGTTGTGGGACACTATGTGTAGAAACCTAGGAGAACTACATTGAAACTCTATGATTTCATGTGTAGTTCTCCTAGGTTTCTACACATAGTGTCCCACAACTTTCTCCAAACATTCTAAAATTTTTATCGCAGCCTGTACATATGATGTCATGACACGTGGACAAGTTTCAGGATTTTTTGACTTTGTTTGTGTTTTATACAATTTTTAAACATGTGTATGGCAAGTTCACGGCCATGTTTAGTGAGCATGTTGCTCGAAGTTTCCGGTCCGCTCCTGGAATCGGTCGTAACTAATGCTAAGTAACATGAATATCATTTTTGCATGCACGGTTTTCCAAGTTTCGAGTGACCTACAGTTCAAATTTAAATTTTCCAAAGAAATTCAAATAAACGAACTAAATCTACTAACGATTGAAAACTCTGTTAAAATTGTCCACAAATGATACATGTAGGTCTACATAGTGTAGGAACATACCACAAAAATTTCGAGAGACAAAATAAAAAAAATAAAAATATACTTTGCCGAGTGTCCAGAGATGACACTCGGCAAAGTATGCTTTGCCGAGTGCCTACTATGTGGCACTCGGCACAGAACCTCTTTGCCGAGAGCCAACGGATGACACTCGGCAAAGACTAACGGCCGTCAGCTTTGGGACGGCCGCTGACGGCCGTTTGCCGAGAGCCCCTTTGCCGAGTGTTTGACACTCGGCAAAGTTGTCTTTGCCGAGTGCCGTTCTGTGCCGAGTGTTCAGCTCTCGGCAAAGCTTTCTTTGCCGAGTGCCTAACTTTACCGAGTGCGGCACTCGGCAAAGCTTTCTTTGCCGAGTGCCCGACAAAAGGCACTCGGCAAAGAAGCCAACACTCGGCAAAGCCTCGGATTCCGGTAGTGTCGCGGCACTGTTTACTAGCTAGCTAGTACCAGGGCCGGTCCTAACATTTCGAGGGCCCTAACCAAAAAATTATATAGAGGCCCCATATAACTATATATGTATATATCATCTACACATCTACTAAACATATATCAGTAAAGAAACTGCATATAACTTACTGCAATACAGAATATTACACATTATTGTTTATAAAATAACATTGGCTCAAATCATAAAAACTTACTTGTCACTTCTAATCTTATAAAATTTCTTCTAACATTTTTTATACAAAATCATCGATTATACTATTGATATTGATATCATCCAATAGCTTCTTCTCGATGCATAAAGTCGCCAAACCATTCAACCTTTCTTGACTCATTGTTGATCTTAATAATTCTTCAGTAACTTCAATTTTGAGAAGCTTCTTTCAGTAGATGCAACAGTAACATGCACATTAAATAATATTCTATAAGCAATAGAGGCATTAGGATAACAATCCACATCTTTTATATACTAAAAAATCTCCATAGTAGATAATGTGTCGTCAGGCAAAGTAAACTTTAGAATCTTAATTCAGAAATCAAATCATTTAACTCAACATCACATGAATAAGTGTATACAGTATATATATATATATATATAAGAGTATATATTTATTTGGACTAGACTGAGGGCCCTACTAACTTTGAGGGCCCTGAGCGGCGGCATACCCTGTCTACCCTCAGGGCCGGGCCTGGCTAGTACAGACATAAAGTTCGAAGGCTACGTACACCATCGTACATAAATTAACAAATAAAAAAAAGATCAGCCATGCCGCTAAGACCATTATTAAAAGTTCAGGACATGTTTACTAGTACAAATATAAAGTCCGAAGGCTGCTCCATCGTGCATGCACGAATCAACAAATATTCTCTTAGTCTTTGCAAAAAAAAAAAAGAAAAAGTGCCAGCCAAGAACACGGAACACACGAGCTAGGAGCTAACCGCAGTCACTGTGTTGCATTGGAGCACTTTATTTGTCTAGATCGAGAGAACGACAAGGCATCTACTCGATCTGTCTACTACCTGGAGGAACACATAAGAAAAACGGTCTTTATGGGCGGCCGTCGTCGTCGTCTCCATCGGCCGGTGGGTGAGCTAGAAACAAGCAAGATGCTCCCGTCGCCGTCTGCCTGTCCAAACGGCACGGCACCGAGCACTCGGCGCCACGTGGAAAGCGCGCCTGCAGCCGCGACCGCCATGCACCGTACCTTCGGGAAACGCAGAAAACAACGGCCGGCAGGTGCGCCCACGCGCGATCGAAAAGCAAGAGGCCGGAAGAGGAGAAGGAGGAGAAAGGAACACCCTGCTTTCTTTCTCACGCGTGCATGCGGATAGTCCGTCCACCACTTATCACTTGTTTCTGGAATGTGTTGGTGAAGGTAGAATGAGCTACGAGAGTGAGGGAGTCGTCTGTGCCTGCACCGTGTGTGTGGTCCAGACGACAGAGAAGATACAAAAAAAAAAAAAAAAAATCGGAGTGATAAGAGCATAAGCAGTGATGAGGGGCTAGCTTGCAATGCTCCCCGGAGAAGAACAGGTAGGCAGCCAACACGTGATGACTAGCACGCAGTACGCTATTGGTGGTGACTCGTATTTCTGACAGTGTTCTTAAATTTTTTCGTCTCTGCCGACCGATCTCCGATCCGAAGGGGGGGACAAGTGCAGCTGGGACTTTTTTTTTCTTCTTTTTTACCATTGCCGCCTGCACGAGCATACACCGCGGCCGCGCGCGGCCCAGGTTTCAGATAACCTCAGTTGGTCCGAAAGCGACAGCTGATGATGATGATGATGATGATGAGGCGATGGAGCAGTTTACTACTACCACTACCACTATATATACTTGCGTTTGTCACTTGGTTTGGTCGTTTGCAGAGGATTTGGATTGCGATCATGGGGCGGCAGTGTCAGCGGCCGGTCCGGTCCGGTCCGCCTTTCCTCGCCGTCTCCACTTGTCCAACCACTCCGTTTATTTCTATATAGGTGTATTTGTATCTGTGGCACAGAAACAAGATGCCCCTGTCCTGTGTGTCGCCGTCGTCGGCCGACCCCTGCTCTTATTTCATGCATGCAAATGGCGCCACGTCGGAGGTGCACCAGTGCGCTGCCGTATTCATCAGGGACCAGAGAGAGGGAAAACAAGAAAAAAAAAAGAAATCGATCGGAGAAAGAAAAAGAAAAAAAATCTAGGGCCGGCAATTGATGATTTATGCATGGGGCATCAGAATGCATGGCTCGTCGTCTGCCTTGACAGAATGGAGGATGATGAATATATAGGTCCCGGGTCGTTGATAGATTCTTCGCCTAAAATGGCTACAATTAATACACTGCAAACTTTTGTACACAGCCTGTATGAAGACCAAGGATCATCTGGGAGGAGTGTTCAGGGGTGCCCTCTAGGCTCTAGCTGTTCAGGTAGGAGAGTTCATTAGTTCAAGTGGAGCTTTAGAAAATACGCAACGCGCAACAAGCTCTCTTTCATCAAAACATAACACTAAAAAACTTAATTTTCCTCCTCAATTCTCTCTCCAATCCCCCCGTAATCTCTGGTCACCAAATCAGCCAGAGAATCCAAAAAAAACGAGCGGGGACTAACAATTTAAAAGCATCCAATTAAGATCAGTCCGTGATATATACGAAGAAATCTACTGGATAATTGCGAATATGCCACATGCATGTCTCGTGGCCACAAGTGGAGGAGAAAGGCTCCCAGCTGGGTACGGAATTGGAATAGACACCTCAATTATTGGGGCCTATCCCAAACCCTTGGCAACTGGCTGGCCGATCACGTTCGCATGCATTATTATTGATTCCTTCTCTTCTCCCGCTACGCATCGATCAGTCACCACGAGCGCATGCAATGCAATGGCATGGCACCACCGCGCGCATATGCATGATCGCATCGCATCGCATCGTCGCAGATCGCGCCTTGCTTTGGGACAGGAAGCTTCCGAAGCTAGTGGCACACATGCATGCATGCCTGCATGCCGCAGGAGACATGCCTTAGCTTCCATTTGCATATCGATGCTCCGATCGATCCGTTCGTCCCCGGCAACGAACGAATCGAACATGCATGCATGCATGGACGATCATCGCGCCTCTTTTTTTTTTTGTTTTGGAAACAACAGCTAGCTAGCTAGTAGCTGTTTCGTATCGCGAGACATACATGCATGTATTCCATATTTGGCAAATTCCACTCGATACTTGTATTGTACTGCACACACGTACACGTACGCGAGACCCTCTTGTTCTTTGGGGCGACGTAGGGGTGCTCTTTTTTTTCCTTTTGGTTTATTTTCAATATATATATAGACACACACGTATAAGTTTCCATTTTTTAAGTACACGAGGGCACTATTTGTCACCTAGGGTCCATCACACGAACCAAATTAACCCACCTAATGGCTTGTTCGTTTCGCCGTTAATCCATATGGATTGAGTGGTATTAAGTCGGTTTAAATCCATAGCAAGTCAAAATCTATCCCAATATACACCAATCCACATGGAATTGAAATAACCGAACAAGACCTAATTAAGAACCCACAGAATCATCCTTGTGTATCGACTCGCCCAACTAATTCCCTCGCGCGTTCGCTCGACTGCCATTGGAGCACACCGCTACCTCCCTGCAATTAGCCAACTCTACGCTGATCCGGTCCGATCCACCGCTGCACCGACCCTATGCTATATCCTAATGTCTTTAATTCCTCACCGTCGCACCTTCACTCATCCGTTGCAGTCGTCGCCTCCCGTCCTTGACCTATGGCCTCTAATTGTTGAATGTATATTTCTAAATGGCTCAAGTAAGCCTTGAATTAATTACTTAATGTTTTTCCTTTTAAAATTTTAAAAAACGATGAATGTCTGAAGTAAACCTCAAATAGTTTAATATTTGTTCTTGTAGTACGTTGAAGAGTGAAGTAAATCTCAAATTACCAAATGTTTCTTCCTTGTAACATTTTAAAAACGACGAATGAGTGAAGCAAATCCTGAATAGTTGAATATTTGTTCCTGTTATATGTTGAAGCAAACCTTAAATGGCTAAAGTAAACCTTGAATGACTGAATTTGTTGCACGCTATGAGCAGTAGTGGACAGATCAATCTCGTTAAACACGTGTGGGCCCGTTTTAAGTCCTATTCGGCTGGTACGAAGTTCCCAGGTTTGGTTAATTTCCTGGTTCAGTTGGTTCCCTGGTGGGATAGTCTAATTACACATCTTGATCCAGGTGATGGACCATGGATCCATCATATTGGGTGATGCATGAATATATATATATATATATATATATATATATATATATATATATATATATATATATATATATATATATTAAATGTATAAAACAATGCATAAACTTCACATATATGTCAAAAAACTTATACATGAAACTACTAACAAAATCTTGTATATTACAAAGATCCAGCTCTTCAGGAAGCATATATGAGTTAATTTTAATGTCATAAAATATTCTTCTTTGGAATATACGAGTTGCTCAAAAATAAATTGTAACACCTCTGGTGTTACTATAACTAAAACTTGAGCATGGCATCATAAATATTGGCATTGCACATGTTTGACACACTTAGAGTGCATTCACTAGGTAAAAAAAATTTCAAACAAGTTGTATTGTTTTAGTGTTTTGCAAATAGAACCCTGGATAGGGAACTTAGCCCTAAAGGGGGATTAAAGGGGTAAGACATAACCCAAATTGAAAAAAACCTAAAAGCCTTAGGGGAATAGTCATAAAATGTTCCCAAGAATAAAGTTGAATCACATTTATACCCCTGGGATACCAGAAACCCTAATTGGAACCCTGGAAAACCCTAAAACCAAACCCTAGGGACCTATGTGCAAAATTAGTCCTTTTTTTGGACTAAAGTGCAAAAACCAAGTTAAATAAGTATCTTAAGTCATTTGGGTCACTCATATGTGAATTTACAAGCCAAACCCTGAGTTTTGGACCTAATTGCAAAATAGACCTCAATTGAATTCTATACTAAGTCTGAAAAACAGTGTTATGGGCTCAACTTTTGAGCTTTGTAACTTTCAAACCATAAGGTTTTTGCCCCAGGTCACCACATCAAAGTTGTAGACCAAATTAAGGAGAACAACTTTGTTTAAGGGTGTGAGCATAGTTGTTAAGAGAAATTTGGAGATAATCATGCTCAAAATCTGGCTGTCAGGCTGTTAAGGTATGAATTTTCAGACTAACAGTGGACTGACATCAACTTCAAGCTCAATTCTGAGCATGATCCAGTGCTCAACTAAGTTTAATCCCTATAGTCGAATTGTAGATGGTATATAGCTCTACAACTTTGCTATAGGTCACTGGATGTGTTGCCATTTGAAAATCAGAGAAAATGTGGCTTGAACTTGCTCTGTCAGTTCATCTGACTGAAATCGCCATGGTACAGTAACTGTAAAGGATCAGACCGCCAGCGCGGCAGTCCCTCATCGCCGACGGCTCTCTCTGTCGTGGTTTGTGTCGCCGGCGTCGAGATTAGTGCCTGGGTGATGGATAATGCAGCGGGGTAAAAGAATCTTGCCGCCGGTGAGCTGGATGCCACCCCGGCCAGTCGCGATACCCCTCCCGTTGCTCACCGCCCGTGGATAAAGGGGCTCACCGCTGTCGTGCCATTGCCGTTGACCGCCGCGTGTCTCTGTCCATCTACCGCGTTACCGTGATTCCCTCCCACCGTCCCGTCGTCGCCGGTGAGCTCGCCACGACTGTGGACACGCACTCACGCGCACCAGTGAACTCTTATTCCTCCGACCACCGCGCGTCGTCGCTCAAATTCGCGACCACCGCTCGCGGACTCTATAAATTGACCGCGCCCCCAGCTCCGCCATGTACTCAAGCAGCTGTTGCACCCACCTGCATCCCAAATCCCCCACCATAGAGCGCTAATTTCGGATTCCCCCCAAATCCACTCAAGAACATCGTAACAGCAACCTCTTCGTGGCCAGCGCTCCTCAGGTTAAAACATACCCAATTGCTTAGTGTTCTAGCCTCTATTAAGTCCCTTATTGCTCGTGAATCTGTTCAATTGCGCTAAACCACCTTAGGTAGCCATGAACGTGAGTGAATGTCCTCGTGGCTTGCGGTCACCGTGGGCAGAGAGCTGTAGGGCTGTAATCTAGAAATTGGTTTGGGGGAAATGCTTGGGAGGGATTCAATTCGGGGTCAGTCGCTTGGGGACGCCGGTCTTGGAGCGATTCGGCCGGTCTATGAGCTCACCGGAGCTCCGCCACGTCGTGCGCCATCGGGGACTTCAAACCGAGAATAGATAGAAATTTGAGGACTTCCTTGCAATTGTCAGTGACTCCAGAAAATAGTAATCGACACCCTTTCTGATTAGCCGAAACCCTGAGGGCTTTTCCGCAAAGCCGCCAGCGCGGGCGCGCGCGCGGGCGCGTTTCCCCTCTGGGTTGGGCCGACTGGGCTAGAATTGGCCCAGTTCTGTTCAGCCTTTTCCTTTTTCTTTTTCAATAAAGCTTTGAAAATCTATAGAAAATGGTAGAAAAATCCTAAAATTGTGAAACCAATTTTCCTAGGCTTCTTATTTTCCCTAGGATTTAATAAAAATAGTTTTATGATTTTTAGAGGAAATAAGGAATTTTAAGGCATTTTAAGTAGTTTAAAGTAGTGGTTCTGGATTTTTAGAAAATAAATGGAATTTCCAAAAATGTTCAAACTTTTTACATGAGTTCTACACATTATTTAGAAGCCTTGGGTAGAGTTTGGCTTGATTTGGACCTTGTTTGACACCTAAACCCCAAAACCCCCTTGCCCTGTGAACTCCTTTACTAACTCCAGAAACCCTAAGTTCTCGGAGTTCCGTGAAGGAAAGTTGTATTCAAGACTTAGATAATAAGTTTTTATTATCTTTGCACTCTCATGAGCATTACATGGCCTTTATTCTTATACATATATGTGGTTATGTTTAGAAAACGAAGAAGAAGTTGAAGTGAGTGAAGAAAAGGCACCACCACCTTCGGACTCTCAGGCAGGATCTTGTCTTTACTTTGACATCTACGGGCCTCAGCCTGACTCACCTACTAGCAAAGGCAAGCCCGGATGCATTTGCCACCTTCCTTGATGAATTTAAAATCTTTCTCACTTGATTGATGCATTAGGTGATATGAGTTGAATGCTTAAACAATTCCTGCATTACCTTCCTTGATCTTTGATTACCTTCCTTGATACCCTGTTTTACAAAAGGTTTTTATTATGCTTAGTATTGCTCTAGACAAACAAAAGGTTTTGTTTTACAAAATGATGATTGGCAAAGTGGGAGGGATATTTGAAAATAAAACTTGATGATGGATCCATTATGGCTGTAATGGGTTCAACATCGGAAAAAGATGTACCTCTGTCAGGTACCAAGCTTTGGGTTTTGAAATAATTAAGCTGAGACCGGGCGGGTGACTTGCACGAGAAGAGAGTCTCGGTGTAGTGTCTCCGTCTGCGTCGATTAAGGACCGTGTCGATGTAGGTTTGATGACCGAGGACCCTTTAACTGGTCACATGCCTCGTCATGGGTAAGCCTTGCCTCGGGCAGACTAAGGCCAGAATAAGATAACACGAAATGGGCGTGGAGCGGTGGCGAGAGTAGCGTGTACCCTCCGTAGCAAGAGGCTGGACGGTGGTGTATCTGTGCTCTCGGTTTGCGTGAACCTGATCTGGTCTTAAGAAACCTGGTGGCGGGTTGACATATGCAAGGGTTAAGTGCTATATATGTCGTGTGATCGAAGATCCTCAGCTGAGTATAATCGATTCGGATCGCCGTACCTTCGCGGTTATGAAGACTTGGTCACTGCCCTATACGTAGAACTCCAGTAAAGATGAAGGATGAGTTAAGAACTTGGCTAGTTCAGGATGAGTGTTTGAACTAGGCTAGCAAGAACTCTAGATGTAGGTAAGATTACCTAACTTGACAATAAAATTGGATTTGTAAGGATCCACTTTTAGTAAGCATTTATGCAACAACAAAGTCATTGATCTTGAGATACCTCACCTTGACCCCCTTATAACCAGTACACCCTTGAGAGTCTTTTCTTTAGTCGGGTAAGACTTGCTGAGTAATTCCATACCCAGGGTTTATTCCCTCGTTGTTTTTAGGTGAGGAAGTAGCAGATTTCTGTTGCTTCTGTACCAGGGTGGTTCCTCAGGAAGAAAAGCAAGAGTGAAGATACGGGAGGACTTGGTCCTCCATAAGAAAACTTTTATGTAAAAACTTATCGGGAGGAGTTTTTGCCTCCCATGGTTATGTAATAATACTACTCTGCACTCGTTTATATTTGCTGGTCTGTATAAGCAACTTAATCTTACTTTTTAAATAAATGTAAGTTTATGTAATCACTTCCGCATTTCGATATCTCCGATGTTCTGTAATGTCTGCAAGACGGGTGAAACGTTCCTGGAAAGGTAAGAAAAGATACCGAACTTGTCAAGTGGTTCAGGAACATCTACAGGGTTGTCCGATGTCTGTTAGACAAGGACAACTGTAGGTGGGCCTAATGACTTGGAAGGTTCCGTCACAGCTGGTATCGGAGCGTAGCCCTTCTTCGCAGATATTATGAGGCATTTTCAAAAGGATTTTCTAAAAACTCACCTAGAAAGATTTCTTCTATTCTTATCCCCAATATCTGAAGAATCTATATGAAAGACCAGGTAGGAAGAGTGCAATGTATAGAAGGTATGAATCAACTAAGGTTGATTCTGTAATTACACATGCATTATGCTAAGAATTATACTAATAAAATTTTCCCCCTAGAGAAATGCCGCCGCGCACAAGGAAGACCGCACGTAAGTCAACAGGCCCAATTGGAGTACCTCGTCATCAACTTGCCCCGCGGGATGAGGATAGTAGTAGCGGAAGCAACGATCCAATTGGGGATCTCGAAGCCCGCGTGAATCAGCTTCAAAGGGAACTGCAACGCAGGACCAGTATGTGGGTCGCGGATGGCGACAGGATAAACGAATTAAGGAGTTATATCCGCCGTCTGCAGGATCAGCTTGCTGATCGGGATTTAGCGCTCGACTGAGCGGTACAGTCTCGTTCAGTGGCTTGGGCTAAGGTAGCAAAGGCTCGAGCCCGAGTCGAGGAACTGAGTTCTGCCATGGACAACCTGCAGGCGTATTGCAATACCCTACATGAGGAAGTCCATGTACTGTATTCGCAACTACATCCTAGTGCCCCTATGGATCCTGTCGGGTCCACTACAGGAATTCTACTGATTCCCGTCAGTCAGGGTAATTCCCGTCGGCCAGAGCTAAAGCCGACGGGAATAGACTAATTCCCGTCGGCCAAAATATAGCCGACGACGATTATTTTAATTCCCGTCGGCCTTGTCTCAAGCCCACGGGGATTAACTAATCCCCGTCGGCCCTGTGCTCTGGCCGACGGGAATAAGTTAATTCCCGTCGGCCCCGTATATTAGCCGACGGGGATTAACCTTTTTAGAGCCAGGCCGCAGCCGCGCGGGCTCATTTCTTCTCTTCGCATCGCTGCCCGACCGCCGCCCTGCTCAACTGCCGCCCTGCCGGACCGCCGCCTGAGCCTGCCCCTGCCCGAGCACCGCCGGCGAGGCCGCCCCCGCCCGAGCCGCCCCGCCCGAGCCGCCCCGCCTGAGCGCCGCCGCCCTGCCCGACCGGCGCCGTGGCCGAGCACCGCCGCCGCTTGAGCGCCGCCGCCCAGCCCGAGGTCGCCCTGCCCCCGAGACCACCTTGCCCGAGGCCGCCCCGCCCGAGCGCCGCCGCCGCCCCGCCCGAGCGCCGCCGCCGCCGTCGGCTTTCCCCGGAGCGCCGCCGCCGCCGCCCGAGTGCCACCACAAGCTCCCGAGCTCCTCGTACCCCGAGCGTCGTCGTCCCCAGCCCGTCGTCGTCCACCGTCCGCTCGTGCCCCGACAGGAATCAGTAACTAAGGTATAATTTTATATATATGTAAATAAGTATTGATTATTTTCGTCGGTTTTTTGTGGCCGACGGGAGTTAACTTTAATGTGATTAGAGTTAGTTTAAAATTGTTAATTTATAGTGTTTTTAGTTTTTATATGACTTTATGCATTATTGAATGTAAATGCGAGTGCGATTGTTAATGTAAATGCGAGTGCGATTGTTAAATTTGTGTATACATGCTTATTTTCGTCGGTTTTTTATGACCGACGGGAGTTAACTTTCATATGATTAGAGTTAGTTTAATATCACATGTGATTAGAGTGTGATTAGAGTTAGTTTAATATCACATGTGTGGCTTGATGTCAGGTAAGTATTAATTCTATTATTATAATAGATTTAACTTATGCTATTGAATTGTTGAATTTGATGTTATTTAATAATTAGATTTAACTTATAATATTAGGTTGTATGAAGGTTTCGATATTTATGTATATATATAGTTATTTATGTATATATATAGTTTTACTACTTACCTATAGATGTATGTGTGACGTGTAGAAACGTGATTGTCTCACACACACTCTTTACTCGTACACACAGCCGCAATAATGGGTGATAGACGTGATTGGATGTATGAAGGTTTCAAGAAGGGTGGGTGTCACACTAGTGAATGGTTTGCCAAGACGCAGATATTTCTGGACCATGCAGCTGCTTTGTCACAAACAGATAATATTAGATGTCCATGCAATAAATGTAGAAATATGACGAGCCACACCAAGAGGCAGGTCACACTACACCTGTGTTCGCATGGTTTCGTGCCAGGCTATAAGGTCTGGTATCTCCATGGTGAAGATGTTGAACAAGCAGCAGAAGTAGAAGTTGATGACGGTGAAGATGATGTTGATAGGATGGACCAGATGCTTGAGGATCTGCAGCCTGAACTGGCACCAGATCATCATGATTCACCTACACCGGAGGTTCAGAAGTTCTTCGACCTTCTCAAAGCGTCAGAAGAGCCTCTTCACGGGCACACTGACGTGACCGTACTGGAATTTGTGACCCGGCTGATGTCAATCAAGTCCAAGTTTGCATTCTCAATTAATTGTTACAAGGAGCTTGTGGATTTGATTAGCGAGGTTCTTCCTACGGGTCACAAGATGCCGAAAGACATGTACCAGTCCAAGAAATTGCTTGAAGGTCTTGGTATGGAGTATGAGAAGATTGATGTTTGCCAAGACAACTGTATGCTTTTTTGGAAGGAACATGACAGAGAACAGAAATGCTTAAAATGTGGGAAGTCGAGGTACGTGGAGCTTGTAAATGAAGATGGGGAGAAGGTGGTGACAAAGGTTGCACATAAACAGCTTCGGTACATGCCTCTCACTCCTAGAGTGAAACGTTTGTTTCTCTCGAGGAAGACCGCTATGCACATGAGGTGGCATAAAGATTGTACGGACAGACAAGATGGGTTAATGGTGCACCCGTCAGATGGTGATGCATGGAAGGCTCTTGACAAATTTGATCCAGATTTTGCCAGCGATGCAAGAAACGTTCGTATCGGCTTGGCAACTGATGGTTTCACGCCGTTCAATATGACCGCTGCGTCGTATTCATGTTGGCCTGTCATTGCCATACCGTACAACCTTCCACCTGCTCTTTGCATGAAATATGAGTTTATGTTCCTATGTCTTGTTATACCTGGTCCTGAGCATCCTGGCGTACGCCTCAATGTGATGCTTCAACCACTGATTGAAGAGTTGAAGAAGCTATGGCAAGGTGTGGAAGCCTATGACTGCTTCAAGAAGCAGAAATTCAATCTTCGTGTTGCATATCTGTTCTCGGTTCATGATTTTATGGCGTATGGTATTTTCTCTGGATGGAGCGTGCATGGTAGATTGACGTGTCCTTATTGTGCTAAAGATACAGATTGTTTTCGTCTTAGTGCTGGTGGCAAGATATGTTACTTTGATTGCCATAGATGTTTTCTACCCTTCAATCACCCCTTCAGAAGGCAGAGAAAGGAATTTAGGAAGGGCACCATCGTCACGAAGGGACCGCCCAAGCGACGTAGTGGGATAGAAATTACAGAAGAGCATATGAAACTTGTCCTAGACGAGAGTGGGAAAAGGTATCAAGGTTTTGGTGAGGAGCATAACTGGAATCACATATGTGGCTTGTGGGAGCTTCCTTATGCTAAGTCATTGATTTTTGATGCACAACATCGACGTCATGCATCAAGAGAGTAACTTTTGCCAAGCCCTCATAAATACATGCATGGATTTCCCTGATAAAACGAAAGACAATGACAAGGCACGCATGGACTTAGCAGTGATATGTGATCGTCCAACCCTGGTGCTTAGAGAAAACGGAGGCAAACCAAAAGCTGACTATTGTCTGAAATCTAAGCAACGGAAAGAAGTGATGAAGTGGATGAAGGATATTAAATTCCCCGATGGTTATGCCGCTGGTTTTAGAAGATCTGTGAACTTGAAGACAATGAAGATGAATGGACTGAAGAGCCATGACTTCCACATAATTATGGAGAGGCTCATGCTTGTAATGTTTCGTGGGTACATTTCTGAAGCTGTGTGGAAAACGTTAGCTGAAGTTAGCTATTTCTACAGACAGTTGTGTGCTAAAGAAATCAGAAGAGATGTGATGGAACAGCTGGAGAAAGAGGCACCGGTGCTTTTGTGCAAATTGGAAAAAATATTTCCACCGGGTTTCTTCAATCCTATGCAGCATCTCTTTATACATCTTCCATATGAGGCTAAGGTCGGTGGTCCTGTTCAGTATAGGTGGATGTTTCATATAGAAAGAGCATTAAAGAAGCTTAGAGCAATGGTGGGCAATAAGGCAAGAGTTGAAGGATGTATTGCAGAACAATTTAAACTAAAGGAGGTAGCACACTTCACAAGTTGTTACTTTGCAGAAGAACATAATGTATTTGCTCGAAAGAAAAGGTACCATGATGATGAACGAGAGATGCCTCCTTGTAGTGATCTTTCGATTTTTCAGACAAACGGCAAAGCCGTTGGTCCACCCAAGGCATATCACCTCAGTATGGAAGAACGGAAGTCTGCTTTACTGTACATGTTCACGAATATGCCTGAGGTGGAGAAATACTTTGTGTAAGACTTATTTTCTTAAACTGTTCATATGTGAATTAGTTTATGTTATCAAATATCTCATGTCACACAATAATATTTGACAGCGAGTTTGATGAACAAAACATGAGGTGTCTCGGTAGGCCAACAGCGAGAGACATAGACAAATTGCGACGCGATGGTATGCATGGACGACCTAATTTCATTATGTGGCTTCGGGACCGTGTAAGTCTTAATTATGTGGGTCCGAGAGCTAATTTCATTTAACAAATATTACAGAATTTGCTAATGCTTTGTGGCATGATTGACAGTTTGGGGAGGAAATGAATTTGAATGATGACTTACGTCAGTTATCTATTGGAAGCGTAACTGCCAAAAGCTATGGACGTTACGACGTCAATGGATATCGCTTTCGTTCAAGCATTTTCGAATCAAGTCATCCTATGGCCGCCACTCAAAATAGTGGAGTCGTTACTAGGGCAACCGACATGGAAGGACACGAAGCCTGCTATTACGGGAAAATCAAAAATATAATCGAGATTACATTTGCTGGAAATAAGCCTTTAGCGCTAGTTTTCTTTGAGTGTAAATGGTATGACCCGAAGTATTATAGGACCGAATTTGGGATGACACAGATCCAACCTGAGAAATTGCTTCAAGGACACGACACGTATATCCTTGCCCATCAAGCAGACCAAGTTTATTTCTCGACATATCCATGCAAAAAGTTGTCTAAATGGAGGGTTGTGTACAATGTAAATCCCCGCGAACGCCTATACACTCCTGGTGAGGACGAATATCAAATTGGTCACCTTGAGCAGGTTGATGAGGTGTTTCAAGAAGAAGAGTTGCCAACTAGTTTTCATATTGATCCTGCACCGGCATTAGATTCACTAGTCGCAGACGTTAACGACTTAACTTTTCCGGAGAGGCGGAGAAGACAACCTGTTAGGAGAAAAGTTACATGGCGACCTCTGCATAGAAGAGAACAAATAGATCCTGATTTTGATGATATTTAACAAGTAAAGTTGTTTTGTTATTTCATTTGTTTATATTTTAAGTATTATGTCATTTTTGATGCACTAATGAATAATTTCTTATTTTTTATGCAGGATGCCGCCAAAATCAAAGAAGTCAGTGAAAGGGTTGTTCAAGGGCCTGGGCCTTTTTCAGGGCAGTTCTTCGAGCAGCAGCAGACGTCGAGAGCTGTTGAGCGCGGTACATGGAGATGAGGTAACATATCTTGTACAAATAAATTTGTTTACAAATTTACAAATAAATCTTGAGTTGTATGTACCAGGATGAGCAGCACACAGAGGAGCAGCACATTGAGGAGGAGCAGCACAATGAGGCTGAGCAGCATAATGAGGAGGTGGAGCACATTGAGGAGGTGGAGCACGTGACATGGGACCAGGCCGCACAGCATCACCAGCCATGGGACCAGTGGGACCACCAGAGAGAGCAGCAACAGGCGTGGGACCAGTGGGGCCAACAGGGCGAACCGGCTGACAACCCGATGGATGATGGCTCGGGAGGCTCTTCAGCGACACGCACACGTCGCTCAAGAAAAAGCCACTCAGTAAAGCCTCGTCACGCGATAGAGCGAGAGGCTGATAGGACTTTAATCATGCCACATGGAGATCGGTGAGTGTAATATATTAACTTATCTCATATAACTATTATGTGTATTGTTAATGTTTTTGTGTAATGCAGGAATTGGGAGGAGCTGTCCTTTGACGGCAAGGGACACCACACTCAGGTTAACCTTACGTTGGGTTCTCTTTGCCACCTTCACTACCCTGGTATAGTGAAGGTGTCAAACGGTGATACCGAGGATGAGGTGCTCGTCAGTACCTGGGACGAGTACAAGTTTAAAAAGGAACGAAACCACACCGACAGACAGGGACTTGTGCGTAATGACTTTTGGGTATGAATTCTTTATTATTTTTGTTATGTTTCTTAATATTGTAAATCTATGACTTATACCATTGTATTTGTATTCTTTATGTTGTAGCTTCGATATCGGTTGCCTGACGGAGAGGATTACATGGGGCACGCTGAACGTGTCTTCCAAAACAATGCAAAGAAGCTGGTGAAGGATGCCATATACTATGCGAGAATTCAGGCTACAAACCTGTATTTTCAAAAGCATCCGGAAGAAGCAGGCCCCTTGACTAAAAAGGAAGGGTCGTCAAAGATATATTTGACTGAGGATCAATATCGTGAGGTTAGTATTCAATTTGTTTTACCCTTTATATTTATTGTTGTGATTGATAATATGTAACATTGTGTGTGTGCAGGTGATGGTTCCATGGATGGCGCCCGTGCCTGATGCGTACTATGCTTGGTGTCGATATTGGGCTTCCGAAGGCTTCCAGAAAGCGTCAGCGCATCACAGACAATGTCGAGGAACCAATCCTAACCACAAGTTTGGCGGTGACGACATGATACGAAAAGCTAAAAGAATGGTAAGTTTGATCTATCTATGTCGATCAGCAAATAATACGATTGCTTATGAATGTTTTTTGTTTATACAGGAAGCTACGAGTGGCCAAAAGCCTAGTGACATTGAGGTCTACCAGGAGGGCCACAAAGGACCAGACCCGAACAACCCTGACCAGCTCTGCAGCCAGACAGCCACGGATCGCTTGGTGAGTTTTGGCTCAAAAGTTCAAACGTTCAAAGTATATAAATTCTTGCATTTGTAAGGTTGTCAATGATGTATAGGCGGCATATGGGGAGGAGATGGTTCGTCGCCATGGCCCTGACTTCGACTGGCGCCATGAACCGGTGGATCCCTCGGTGGTGTACGCAAGTGGTGGTGGCAAAGCGCATGGACGGTAAGCTCTAACTTATGAAATTATATGGTTGACACTAAATTGACTATACAATAATCACATTTTTTGAATAACTTATAGATACGCACTCTTCGACGGATTCATTGACTCGTCGTCGGTGAGATCTCAGAGGACGGGTTCATCTTCCCGTAGCTCATGCTCTCGTCGACCGAACGAGCAGGAGTTGGAGATTATGAGGATGCGCGAAGAGATGAGACAACAACGCGAATTTATGGAAGCTTGCAATGCTCATAATCAAGCGATGTATCAAGTGAGTACACATAATCCGAACTCTAAATTATTATATTTCAATACAACATCTTCGGTAGTAACACATATGTGTTTAACAGTTAATGCAGCAACAAGGCATGACATCAAATTTTCCACCGCCACCACAATGGAGCCAATTTGCAAACACACCAGTTCCACCACCACAGTTCACCACCCCTCCGACACATATACCTGCACCTGGAGATAGGGTACGTTTGATAACTCTCCATTAATTTATACACTTGTATACTTTTTGATATTTGCATTTAACGTGTTGATATTTGCTAACTTGCATAGGTTACGCCTGAAGCGGGTGGCAGTGGGTCTGATCCAGCAGCAGGGACTGGATTTGTTGACTCGCTCTTCGCGTACCCTCCTCCTGGTGGTGTAGGCGGCAGCGGTCAAAGCTCTAACCACCCAAGTGGTGGTTATCTTTAAACACTTAAACTCGTGCTCGTTATGTTTTTAACTCCTGGACGTTATGTTTGTGTAAACACTCTCGTATCTGAAATGTTTGTGATGTGTGAATTATATCAATGTGTTTGTGATGTGTGATGTCAATGATGTGTTTGTGATGTGTGATGTCAATGTGTTTGTGATTTATATGTTTATGTGATATGTTTTGTCATATGTTTTATATGTTGACTCGCTCTTCGACAGGAAAATTTGTGATTTATATGTTTTGTGTATGTTATGTGTGAGAAATATCTAATTTGGTGTTGCTGTTGCAGAAATATAGGTTAACTCCCGTCGGCCCAGTTAATTCCCGTCGGTTTGACCATAGCCGACGGGAATTGACTATTACCTCCCGTCGGCCCAGATAATTCCCGTCGGCTGACCTGGCCGACGGGGATTAATTAGTAACGCCCGTCGGTTGTAGAGCCGACGGGAATTAGCCCTTATTCCCGTCGGCTCGATTTTGGCCGACGGGGATTACGTATTCCCGTCGGCGGCCGACGGGAATAACCGTATCCCCGACAAGGGACGCCTGGCGGCTGACAACCGACGGGAATAAGGGCTAAACCGACGGGAATTACTTATTCCCGTCGGTTTAGTGCTTATTCCCGTCGGTTCCTGGCCGACGGGAATTAACTGTTTTCCTGTAGTGGTCGGAAGCCGAACCTTCGCACGTTGCGGGAGAAGCGCTTGGTGGTGAGCTAGACCTTTTTAAGCCCCCTCCTTCTATGAGGCTAGTCGATGAATGGTCTCCCACACCCGACGACGAGGCTGCCAGGAAAAACCAAAAGCAGGAATAAGGGTGTAGTGGTAGAAATAGAAGTAGTGTATTGTAAGTTGTACTATTGTATAATAGGTAATGCTATTGTATACTGGGTAATGTATCCTGTTGTAAAGTCGAGTCTGTACATTACTCTTTTTGGTAATGTAAATTGGATGGTTTTATCTTTGGCATATTATATTTGTGTTCAAATGTTTGTTGCCACAGATGTCGTCCAAGACCCGATCCCAGGATGCAGCGGGACCCTCTAGTGGAAGGGAATCTACTCCAAATCCACCTCCTGTACCTCCCACGCTGGCTGAGGCGATTGCCGCCTTAGTGAACGCGACCGCTGATAATACCCGCTTTCTGAGAGAAATGGCGGGCCAACAGTTCCAGCAGCAAGGTGGGCGGGGTTATCAACAGGGCCCCTGCGAAACTTCTTACCTGGACTTCTCAGAGACACGTCCACCCTTGTTTGTTAAAGCTGAAGATCCGTTAGAAGCCGATGAATGGCTTTGAGTTATTGAACAAAAATTCGGACTTCTGCGTTGTTCGGAGACCTAGAAGCCTTTATTTGCAGCCCAGCAACTACGCGGCCCTGCCAGCACTTGGTGGGGAAATTTCGTGGCCGTTCAACCGGCCAACCATCAAATAACCTGGGAAGAATTCAAAGTGGCCTTCCGCGAGCATTATATACCCGAAGGTGTTCTACATATGAAGCAAGAAGAATTCATGAAGCTAAAGCAAGGAGGGGATACTGTTAATCAGTATCTCAATAAGTTCAATCATCTGTCACAATATGCAATTGATCAAGTGAACACTGATTTGAAAAAGAAGAATTGTTTTATGAGAGGTCTAAATGATCGACTGCAAAGAAAAATGGCAACCTGCATAGATCTTACGTATGGAAGAGCTGTCAGTATAACCTTGACTGTGGAAGCGAAGTATGCAGGTGTCGGAAAATCTAAGGGATTTGGAGGTGATAGGCCTAGTCAGGGCCCGGTAAAAAGGCAACGGTTTGTTCTCCGGCCTTCTAACTAGAATCGTTCACAAGCACCATCCTTCCCTTTCAAGCAGCCAATAATTATTCGTCCCAATAATGCCCCCACTGCCCAAGTCAGCCGGGTGCCCCAGGCACTCGATTCCCTGCTTTGCCCAGCTCTTCAACCGGATGTTTCAATTGTGGCAAGTCTGGGCATTTCATCAAAGATTGCCCCTATCCCAAGCAGAACCAGTCAAATCATCAGCAAGGATCGGGGAATTCATCTCAAGTCAAGGGAAATGCTAAGGGCAAAAATGTCAAGAAGACGGGACGCGTATATTATACACAAGTGGCCACTACACCGGACGGAGAGCCGGTAATGATGGGTATGTTCCTCGTGGCCAATCATCCTGCAGTCATTCTTTTTGATTCTGGTGCTTCGCATACGTTCATTAGCAAGAAATTTGTGGAGCAACATCACATTTCATGCCATGAATCAAAAGAAGGGTTTAAAATTCACTCACCTGGGGGACAAATCTTTACTAGAGAAGTGGCCTATCAAGTGCCCGTATCATTGGCCGGACGAGACTTTCCTACCAATATGATCGTTCTGAAAGGCCAGGACATAGATGTCATTTTGGGTGTGAATTGGTTGGCCAAGCATAAAGCAACACTCAATACTGATCAAAGAACCATCAGGTTGAGTCATAATCAAGAAGAAATTCTCTTACCCATCCCCATTCCAAACAAAACTACTGGCAGAGTTTATGAAGTCATAGTACCGGAAATCAAGGATATTCCGGTAGTGTGCGAGTTTCCCGATGTCTTTCCCGAGGATTTGTCGGGATTGCCACCTGAAAGGGATGTAGAGTTTGTAATTGAGTTGAAGCCCGGTACGGCTCCCATTTCTCGAAGATCGTACCGTATGCCTCCAAATGAGTTGGCAGAATTGAAGATTCAATTACAAGATCTCCTGGAGAAAGGATTCATCCGGCCGAGCTCGTCGCCATGGGGTTGTCCAGCCATATTCGTCAAGAAGAAGGATCAAACCTTACGGATGTGCGTGGATTATCGACCCCTGAATGAGGTCACTATCAAGAACAAGTACCCTCTTCCGAGGATTGACATCTTATTTGATCAACTGACCGGGGCGAGGGTATTCTCCAAAATTGATCTCAGGTCGGGCTACCATCAGATCCGTATTCGGCCCGAGGATATACCGAAAACTGCATTCACTATGCGGTATGGGTTGTTTGAATATCTGGTAATGTCTTTCGGGTTAACAAATGCTCCGGCCCACTTCACATATTTGATGAACTCGGTGTTCATGCCTGAGCTAGACAAGTTTGTGGTGGTCTTCATTGACGATATTCTAATATATTCCAAGAATGAAGAGGAGCATGCTCAACATTTACGGATCGTGTTAACGCGCCTGAGGGAACATCAGTTGTATGCCAAGTTCAGCAAATGCGCGTTTTGGCTGGAGGAAATTCAATTTCTGGGACATGTTCTATCTGCCAGAGGGATTGCGGTAGACCCCAGCAAAGTCAAGGACATTTTGGAGTGGAAACCCCCAACCACTGTTCATCAAGTCCGAAGTTTCCTTGGACTGGCGGGATATTACCGCAGATTCATACCAGATTTTTCTAAGCTTGTGAAGCCAATCACAAGTTTATTGAAGAGTGATATTAAATTCAATTGGTCTTCTAAGTGTAATGAAGCTTTTGAACAATTGAAGACATTATTAACCACTGCTCCGGTATTGGCTCAACCGAACATCACCAAACCCTTTGATGTATATTGTGATGCATCAGGCAGTGGAATCGGCTGTGTATTAATGCAAGAAGGCCGAGTAATTGCATATGCTTCAAGGCAGTTACGCCGACATGAGGAACATTATCCAACTCATGATCTGGAGCTAGCTGCTGTGGTTCATGGCCTGAAAATTTGGCGTCATTATTTGCTGGGAAATATCTGTCATATTTATACAGATCATAAAAGCTTGAAGCATATCTTCACCCAGTCAGAGTTGAATATGAGGCAAAGACGATGGCTTGAGCTTATTAAGGATTATGAACTAGAAATTCATTATCACCCAGGCAAGGCCAATGTTGTGGCAGATGCACTGAGCCGTAAGGTTTCCTGTCATTGTCTTACGGTGAAGACCTCTGACAATACCATGTGTCAGGAGATGGAGAAGCTAAACCTGGGAATGGTCCAGCAAGGAACCCTGAGCCAGCTAAAGCCTGAGTCAGTCCTCTTACGCAGGATAGTTGATGCTCAGAGAACTAATGAGGTATGAAACACATTCGTGAGAAGATAAGAGCTGGAAAAGCCAAATGTTTTAAAGAAGATGATCAAGGTATTGTATGGTTTAATAATCGCATAGTGGTGCCTAAGAATGATGAGGTCCGCCAGCAAATCCTTGATGAAGCACATCTTAGTCGTTATTCTATTCATCCCGGAAGCACTAAGATGTACCAAGACTTGAAGCAACATTATTGGTGGACAAAAATGAAGATCGAGATTGCATGCTATGTGGCTAGATGTGACACCTGCAGACGTGTCAAAGCCATACACTTGAAAGCTGCCGGTCCATTACAGTCTCTACCAATATCGACATGGAAATGGGAAGACATAAGTATGGACTTCATTGTGGGATTGCCCAGGACCGCAAAAGGGTATGACTCTATTTGGGTTATCATTGATCGACTTACCAAGATCGCCCACTTCCTCCCGGTTAAAGTAAAATATCCTATCATCACCTATGCGGAATTATACATTGCTCGCATTCTCAGTTTGCACGGTGTTCCAAAGACTATAGTGTCAGATCGTGGATCCCAATTTGTATCCAAATTTTGGGAAGAACTTGATAAGTCCCAGGGTACTAAGCTGCTCCACAGTTCGGCCTATCATCCACAAACCAGTGGGCAAACCGAGAGGGTTAACCAAATACTCGAAGATATGCTGCGGGCATGTGTTCTGGATTTCTCACAGAAATGGGATGAATGTTTGCCCTTGCCGGAGTTTTCATATAATAATAGCTATCAAGAAAGTATCAAGATGGCACCCTTCGAAGCTTTATATGGACGACGATGTCGTACTCCGCTAAATTGGTCTGAACCTGGGGAAAGGTACTTCTTCAGGCCTGATATGGTGAAAGAGACCGAAGAAAAAGTTCAGAAAATTATTCATAATATGAGGAAAGCACAAGCTCGTCAGAAGAATTATGCAAACAAACGGCGAATGCCCTTATATTTTCTTGAAGGAGACTATGTCTACCTAAAGGTTTCACCAATGAAGGGTGTATCGCGTTTCGAGATAAAAGGGAAGCTTGCACCCAGGTACATTGGTCCATTCCCTGTGCTTGAGCAATGTGGACCAGTGGCATATCAACTTCAACTACCCGAAACCTTGTCTGCTGTACATAATGTGTTCCATGTGTCACAATTGAAGAAATGTCTTCGGGTACCAAATCGAACCATTGAAGTGACAGATGTTGTCCTTGAACCAGACTTAACATACTCTGAGCACCCTATTCGAGTCTTGGATCAAAAGGATAGGGTTATCCAGAGGAAAACTCTCAAGTTCTATAAGATACAGTGGAACCAACGTTCTGAAGAAGAGGCTACATGGGAAACTCAAGACTTTTTAGATAAGAATTTCCCAGGCTTATTAGCCTCATGTAATTTGTAAAGTGTGAAAAGTTATTGTAATAAAGGAGTGAACCCCACATCACCCTGCCTTGTACCAGAAATAAGGAAATAAAAATGTGACACATTTCCTTTTCCATTACTCACCCTAGGACTTTTAATATCCGGACAAGATTCTTTTATGGGGGGGAGGATGTAACACCTCTGGTGTTACTATAACTAAAACTTGAGCATGGCATCATAAATATTGGCATTGCACATGTTTGACACACTTAGAGTGCATTCACTAGGTAAAAAAAAATTCAAACAAGTTGTATTGTTTTAGTGTTTTGCAAATAGAACCCTGGATAGGGAACTTAGCCCTAAAGGGGGATTAAAGGGGTAAGACATAACCCAAATTGAAAAAAACCTAAAAGCCTTAGGGGAATAGTCATAAAATGTTCCCAAGAATAAAGTTGAATCACATTTATACCCCTGGGATACCAGAAACCCTAATTGGAACTCTAGAAAACCCTAAAACCAAACCCTGGGGACCTATGTGCAAAATTAGTCCCCTTTTTGGACTAAAGTGAAAAAACCAAGTTAAATAAGTATCTTAAGTCATTTGGGTCACTCATATGTGAATTTACAAGCCAAACCCTAAGTTTTGGACCTAATTGCAAAATAGACCTCAATTGAATTCTATACTAAGTCTGAAAAACAGTGTTATGGGCTCAACTTTTGAGCTTTGTAACTTTCAAACCATAAGGTTTTTGCCCCAGGTCACCACATCAAAGTTGTAGACCAAATTAAGGAGAACAACTTTGTTTAAGGGTGTGAGCATAGTTGTTAAGAGAAATTTGGAGATAATCATGCTCAAAATCTGGCTTTCAGGCTGTTAAGGTCTGAATTTTCAGACTAACAGTGGACTGACATCAACTTCAAGCTCAATTCTGAGCATGATCCAGTGCTCAACTAAGTTTAATCCCTATAGTCGAATAGTAGATGGTATATAGCTCTACAACTTTGCTATAGGTCACTGGATGTGTTGCCATTTGAAAATCAGAGAAAATGTGGCTTGAACTTGCTCTGTCAGTTCATCTGACTGAAATCGCCATGGTACAGTAACTGTAAAGGATCAGACCGCCAGCGCGGCAGTCCCTCACCGCCGACGGCTCTCTCCGCCGTGGTTTGTGTCGCCGGCGTCGAGATTAGCGCCTGGGTGATGGATAACGCTGCGGGGTAAAAGAATCTTGCCGCCGGTGAGCTGGATGCCACCCCGGCCAGCCGCGATACCCCTCCCCTTGCTCACCGCCCGTGGATAAAGGGGCTCACCGCCGTCGTGCCATTGCCGTTGACCGCCGCGTGTCTCTGTCCATCTACCGCATCATCGTGACTCCCTCCCACCGTCCTGTCGTCGCTGGTGAGCTCGCCACGACTATGAACACGCACTCACGCGCACCAGTGAACTCTTATTCCTCCGAACGCCACGCGTCGTCGCTCTAATTCACGACCACCGCTCGCGGACTCTATAAATTGACCGTGCCCCCAGCTCCGCCATGTACTCAAGCAGCTGTTGCACCCACCTGCATCCCAAATCCCCCACCAGAGAGCGCTAATTTCGGATTCCCTCCAAATCCACTCAAGAACACCGTAACAGCAACCTCTCCGTGGCCAGCGCTCCTCAGGTTAAAACATACCAAATTGCTTAGTGTCCTAGCCTCTATTAAGTCCCTTATTGCTCGTGAATCTGTTCAATTGCGCTAAACCACCTTAGGTAGCCATGAACGCGAGTGAATGTCCTCGCGGCTTGCGGTCACCATGGGCAGAGAGCTGTAGGGATGTAATCCAGAAATTGGTTTGGGGGAAATGCTTGGGAGGGATTCAATTCGGGGTCAGTCGCTTGGGGATGCCGGTCTTAGAGCGATTCGGCCGGTCTGTGAGCTCACCGGAGCTCTGCCGCGCCGTGCGCCGTCGGGGACTTCAAACCGAGAATAGATAGAAATTTGAGGACTTCCTTGCAATTGTCAGTGACTCCAGAAAATAGTAATCGACACCCTTTCTGATTAGCCGAAACCCTGAGGGCTTTTCCGCAAAGCCGCCAGCGCGGGCGCGCGCGGGCGCGTTTCCCCTCTGGGTTGGGCCGACTGGGCTGGAATTGGCCCAGTTCTGTTCAGCCTTTTCCTTTTTCTTTTTCAATAAAGCTTTGAAAATCTATAGAAAATGGTAGAAAAATCCTAAAATTGTGAAACCAATTTTCCTAGGCTTCTTATTTTCCCTAGGATTTAATAAAAATAGTTTTATGATTTTTAGAGGAAATAAGGAATTTTAAGGCATTTTAAGTAGTTTAAAGTAGTGGTTCTGGATTTTTAGAAAATAAATAGAATTTCCAAAAATGTTCAAACTTTTTACATGAGTTCTACACATTATTTAGAAGCCTTGGGTAGAGTTTGGCTTGATTTGGACCTTGTTTGACACCTAAACCCCAAAACCCCCTTGCCTTGTCAACTCCTTTACTAACTCCGGAAACCCTAAGTTCTCGGAGTTCCGTGAAGGAAAGTTGTATTCAAGACTTAGATAATAAGTTTTTATTATCTTTGCACTCTCATGAGCATTACATGGCATTTATTCTTATACATATATGTGGTTATGTTTAGAAAACGAAGAAGAAGTTGAAGTGAGTGAAGAAAAGGCACCACCACCTTCGGACTCTCAGGTAGGATCTTGTCTTTACTTTGACATCTGCGGGCCTGAGCCTGACTCACCTACTAGCAAAGGCAAGCCCCGGTGCATTTGCCACCTTCCTTGATGAATTTAAAATCTTTCTCACTTGATTGATGCATTAGGTGATAGGAGTTGAATGCTTAAACAATTCCTGCATTACCTTCCTTGATCTTTGATTACCTTCCTTGATACCCTGTTTTACAAAAGGTTTTTATTATGCTTAGTATTGCTCTAGCCAAACAAAAGGTTTTGTTTTACAAAATGATGATTGACAAAGTGGGAGGGATGTTTGAAAATAAAACTTGATGATGGATCCATTATGGCCGTAATGGGTTCAACATCGGAAAAGATGTACCTCTGTCAGGTACCAAGCTTTGGGTTTTGAAATGATTAAGCTGAGACCGGGCGAGTGACTTGCACGAGAAGAGAGTCTCGGTGTAGTGTCTCCGTCTGCGTCGATTATGGACCGTGTCGATGTAGGCTTGATGACCGAGGACCCTTTAACTGGTCACATGCCTCGTCATGGGTAAGCCTTGCCTCGGGCAGACTAAGGCCAGAATAAGATAACACGAAATGGGCGTGGAGCGATGGCGAGAGTAGTGTGTACCCTCCGTAGCAAGAGGCTGGACGGTGGGGTATCTGTGCTCTCGGTTTGCATGAACCTGATCTGGTCTTAAGAAACCTGGTGGCAGGTTGACATATGCAAGGGTTAAGTGCTACATATGTCGTGTGATTGGAGATCCTCAGCTGAGTATAATCGATTCGGATCGCCGTACCTTCGCGGTTATGAAGACTTGGTCACTGCCCTATACGTTGAACTCCAGTAAAGATGAAGGATGGGTTAAGAACTTGGCTAGTTCAGGATGAGTGTTTGAACTAGGCTAGCAAGAACTCTAGATGTAGGTAAGATTACCTAACTTGACAATAAAATTGGATTTGTAAGGATCCACTTTTAGTAAGCATTTATGCAACAACAAAGTCATTGATCTTGAGACACCCCACCTTGACCCCCTTATAACCAGCATACCTTTGAGAGTCTTTTCTTTAGTCGGGTAAGACTTGCTGAGTAATTCCATACTCAGGGTTTATTCCCTCGTTGTTTTTAGGTGAGGAAGTAGCAGATTTCTGTTGCTTCTGTACCAGGGTGGTTCCTCAGGAAGAAAAGCAAGAGTGAAGATACGGGAGGACTTGGTCCTCCATAAGAAAACTTTTATGTAAAAACTTATCGGGAGGAGTTTTTGCCTCCCTTGGTTATGTAATAATACTACTCTGCACTTGTTTATATTTGCTGGTCTGTATAAGCAACTTAATCTTACTTTTTAAATAAATGTAAGTTTATGTAATCACTTCCGCATTTCGATATCTCCGATGTTCTGTAATGTCTGCAAGACGGGTGAAACGTTCCTGGAAAGGTAAGAAAAGATACCGAACTTGTCAAGTGGTTCAGGAACATCTACAGGGTTGTCCGATGTCTGTTAGACAAGGACAATTGTAGGTGGGCCTAATGACTTGGAAGGTTCCGTCACATAAATCATGTCATTTGCTCTTGCATTGCTCTGAGTTGTTCTGGTCATATGAAAGAAAAAGCATGAGTATATAATTATTGTGTGTTTATATCAATATAATGGTAATTAACAATATGTATAGTTTTTTTTGCGTACTTTAGTATTCTTAAAATGTTTTGTGAGTACGCGAGGACGTGCATGCAAACATAGTATCTAGATAAGTGGTTTCCTGGTTCCTATTTCATATAGTGTTTTACGAGAAAATGATTCATCAAAGAATCAAATACTATAACAATAAAATGAATGAAATAAAGATATGCAGGGACCAGACTAGTACTTACTTTGTGGTGGAATATATGCAAGAAAAGCCAACTAGTCATCTATGTTTTTTGAAATGAACCTTACACATGCACTACCCAAGAAAATAAATAAAAGGAGTTACTTCCCTAATACCAAGAAAATGGTGATAGAGGTATATTGTGAGAACAAAAGAACCTCTGAAGAAAATTTATCATACTTTGGTACTCGTCTCTCAGTTTGCTCAATGAGTCTGTCGGTACCTTGAACCAGGGGTACCCCTGTGACAAGGAAAAGACGCTGTGCCGGCAGTGAAGTCTCTGGTTGCGCGGTAAATGGCTCACCGTCGCGCAACATCAGCCGCCTCGAGGGTCGCCATGTGGCCAAGGGAAAGGATGTGCTCCGGATGTGCGCAGAGGTTTGGACCCGCTACGTGGAAAGCACCGGACCCCGTGCATGACGAGCGGACCTCCGGGACAGATCTCGGACCCTTCGGAGTGAGATCCGGACGGTTCACCACCGGGTCCCAGATCCTGGGGCAGGGAATACCCGGGCCCTGCCGTGGAAGGGGTCCGGTGCTGGCACGTGTCCGGGGCTTGCATAGCGCTCCCCCTCCCCAAGGCGAAGATCCGCTACTGCCGCATGGCTTGTGGCCCATGACGTGAGCCAACGGGAGGAGTCTGACGTCGGGCCACTGAAGCCGCGCAGCCACTGTATTTGTTGCAGAAAGGACGCGCCGCCTGCCACAAAGCCAACGAAGGATGTGCCCTCTCGGCATTTAATGCGTCCAGTCCTCTCCACTGGCAGACGGTGTCAGACGGCGCGCCGGTCCAATCTATCACCAAATAGCGCGCCCGTGCCATGCGGCGGACTGTGCTCGTTACCCCTTCTATAAGGAGCTTCCCTTGCATGCCAAGGATACACAGATTTCGGATGTCGGGGCCCAAGAAGAGTGCCCCAGCAGCACACATTTGTGGCTCCAAGTGCTATATTCGTTATGTCCCTGGGCCCACATGTTAGGGCTCAGTACCTTTGTGCATGCCCCCTTCGGCTATAAAAGGGGAGGCATGCGGCGTTACAAGACAGACCCAGTCTTAGGCTCCCTTAGACACTCACGAGTTCATACAAGCTCTTGAAGCAATACATCACACAGTGGAGTAGGGTATTATGCTCCGGCGGCCCGAACCACTCTAAACCCTCGCATGCTCTTGTGTGTTCATCCACCAGTCTCGTAACAAGCAAAACGCTTAGGCCCCTCCTCTTTTCAGGATTTAGGGCGGGTGCAATCCGCCACCCGGCCGGGGAGATTTCCTCTCCGACATTTGGCGCGCCAGGTAGGGGGCTAGGCTTTTAGATTTTTGCTTATTACCTGTTTGACACCATGGTCCAAATCGCCGAGCACCAAGATGAGGCCTCCAAGGATTTTCTCTTAGAGGAGGGGGCCGCATCCGCAACACCACAGGATTCTGACTGCCCAGTGCTCGGTGCAACAACTATGCGCTCCGCACGGCAGCGCACACCGGCGTAGGCGACCCGGGCCCCATCGGGGCTCGCTCCCACCGAAGCGCTCTCCGCGGCCAGGGAATTGCTGCACCACCCACCAAGTTCCACAGCCTCGCCGGGGGTTGTGGGACAATGGTGCGACGACGTGGATCGCCTCCTTGACATAGCACACGTTGGCTTGGTTAGGCCCAGGCCTCAATCGTCCCAACGCCATTATGAGGTGTCGGCTTCAGTGCACTCGCCCTCGGGGAGGGCCGCGCCGACCAAAGATCTACGAGCAGAGCTCAATCATAGACGTGCGGCAGAAGATACGCAAGTCATCCTGGAAAGACCAGAAGACCTACGGGACGAACTCAACCATAGGCGGGCGGGCAAGAATGCCTGTCTCTCCTTAAGGAAGGCGCGAGGATGCCGTCGGAGCCTCGAGAGTCACAACCTCGAGCAAGGTCCCGCAGCCGCCGTGCCGCAGGGCCTGGGAGATACCCGATTCCAGACGGGCATCCCATTGGCTGGAGTAGGCTGCGCCGCCCTAGCAGACCACCTCCGCGCGGCGACATGGCCAGCCAAGTTTCACCTGCCGGAAAAATACGACGGTACGACAGACCTGTCAGAATTCTTGCAGGTCTATATCACCGCCATTATAGCGGCAGGTGGAGACACCACCGTAATGGCGACCTACTTCCATATAGCTCTGTCTGGACCAGCCCAGACTTGGCTCATGAACCAAGCCCCAGGATCCATATACTCCTGGGAAGAGCTCTGCGTGCGGTTCATGGTGAACTTCGCCAGCGCCTATCAACAGCATGGTGTAGAAGCACACCTCCACGCAGTAAGGCAGGGACCCGGGGAAACCCTCCGGGCGTTCATTTCCTGCTTCACCAAGGTACGTGGGACAATCCCTCGTATCTTAGATGCTTCCATCATCACTGCCTTCCGCTAGGGGGTGCGTGACGAAAAGATGCTGGAAAAACTGGCCACGCATGATGTGGACAACGTCACCACACTCTTCGCTCTGGCCAATAAATGTGCCAGGGCCGACGAGGGCCGTGCTTGGCACTCGGCGCCGCAAGCTGGGGTCACCCAGACGGGCGATTTGGGCGTCGTCGCCTAGGATGGTGGCAAGAAGAAAAAGAGAAACAAGGGCTGCGGTCGCGAGAAGCAGCGGGTTGCTGCTCCAGTCGTCGCTGCCGCAGCTGGGGGCCAAGGTGAGCGCAACAAGCGCTCACGGCCCCAGGAAGGCAGCCGCAACACATGCCCGGTGCATCCCAACAGTCGCCATAGTGCCGCCGACTGCCGGAAGATTATCAAACTAGCAAAGCGCGTCAGCAAGCGGCGCGAGCCATCCCCCAGGGACGACTCGCCGCCTCGTCGCTGGCTTCACAAGGAAGGGGCCAACGAAGAGGCTGCGGCTGTGGGGGGACAGGACCTCACCTACCAGCAGCCCGAGAGAAACCTTAGGGACATTTTCACCAAAGAGACCGACTCTGGCAATGACGATGACCGCCGCAAGAACCTGTATGTCATGTACGATGGAAGTTGGGAGCTCGTCTCCCGTAGGAGCGTCAAGTCCCTGCGAGGGAGGTCCTGTCGGCAGTCTCGGGAGTCCCCAAAGCTGCCCTACACCAACGGTGGAGGAGCACCACCATCTCTTTTGGGGCACTCGACTGCCCCGACAACATGGCGGGGGCCAGCGTACTACCGCTCATCACCGCCCCCATTGTCGCCAATATGCGGCTGCATCACATGCTGATCGACGGGGGGGCTAGCCTCAATGTCATCAGCCATGCAGCGTTCAAGCAGCTGTAGATCCTGAGGTCCCGGCTGGGGGCCTCCCGCCCATTTTCCAGGGTAGGCCAGCAGCCCATGTACCCCCTCGGGAGCATTGCGCTCTCGGTTACATTTGGGACGAAGGAAAACTTCCGCATGGAGAACGTCCAGTTCGACGTCGCGGAGGTTAACCTCCCCTTTAACGCCATCATTGGGAGGCCGACCCTATACTGGTTCATGGCCATCGCCCATTACGGGTACTTGGTCCTCAAGATGCCATCCCCCGTAGGGGTCCTCGCCGTGCGGGGTGACCGCACCGCCGCGTTGGCAGCCGTCGAAAAGCTACACGCGCTGGCGGCCGATACTGCTCGGTCGGACGGCGGAGGGAGAAGTTCCTCAGCCTCCGGTGCCAAAGCACCAAAGGTGCAGCCAACCAAAGCAGACGGCAGGCCCGCGAAGACCATTCAGGTCGGCATAGACCCATCCCGGACCACCCGCATCGCGGGAAATCTGGGAGAGAAATAGGAACTCACGCTCGTCACCTTCCTCCAGGCAAATGCCGACGTATTCGCTTGGGAGCCGTCGCAGATGCCTAGGATTCCCAGGGAGGTGATTGAGCACCATCTGAAGATCTATCCGGACGCCAAGCCAGTAAGCTAGAAGCCTCGGAGACAGTCCATGGAGCGGCAGGACTTCATCCGTGAGGAGGTTCGGAAGCTGTTGCACGCTGGCTTCATAGAAGAGGTTTGTCACCCCATGTGGCTGGCCAACCCAATCATCGTGCCAAAAGCAAACGGGAAACTCCGGATGTGCATCGACTACACCAGCCTGAATAAGGCATGCCCTAAGGAACCGTACCCACTTCCACGCATAGATTAGATCATGGACTCTACCTTGGGGTGCAACTTTTTGTCTTTCCTGGATGCCTACTCCGGTTTTCATCAAATCCGGATGTCCAGGGAAGATAGGAAACACACCGCTTTTGTAACGGTAGATGGGTTGTACTGTTATGTTGTGATGCCTTACGGTCTGAAGAACACCCTGCCAACCTTTGTTCGGGCGATGAGTAAGACCTTTGGGGACCTGATCCGGAACAAGGTGGAGGTTTACGTCGATGACATCGTGGTCAAGACTAGAAGGGGGTCGACTGTAGTAGAAGATCTGACCCTGGTCTTCGACAAGCTGCGGGCAACCCACACCAAACTGAACCTGGAGAAATGCATCTTTGGCGTCTCCACAGGAAAGCTACTGGGTTTCCTGGTTTCATACCAGGGCATTGAGGCTAACCCAGAAAAAATCAAGGCTATCGAGATAATGAGCCCCCCGCCCGTGTCAAGGAAATCCAGAAACTTACGGGATCTTTGGATGCACTTAGCCACTTCATTTCAAGGTTGGCTAAGAGGGCTCTACCCTTGTTCAAGCTCCTGCGGAAATCTGGCCCCTTTACCTGGACCGAAGAGGTGGAGCAAGCCTTCTGAGAATTGAAGCAGCACCTAACTTCCCTGCCCATCCTGGTCGCCCCAGAGCTAGGAGAAACATTGTACCTGTACATTGCAGCGGCTGCGGAAGCAGTGAGCATGGTATTAGTCGCCGAAAGGGTGACACCAGAAGGATAGGGGCCTGAAGACTTAGAACCAGCATCGGGCGCCCAGACCATCCAGAAGTGAAAGTCGCCTAGAGGGGGTGAATAGGGTGAATCTGAAATTTACAAACTTAATCACAACTACAAGCCGGGTTAGCGTTAGAAATAGAAACGAGTCCGAGAGAGAGGGAGCAAAACAAATCGTGAGCGAATAAAGAGCGAGACACGATGATTTGTTTTACCGAGGTTCGGTTCTTGCAAACCTACTCCCCGTTGAGGTGGTCACAAAGACCGGGTCTCTTTCAACCCTTTCCCTCTCTCAAACGGTCCCTCGGACCGAGTGAGCTTCTCTTCTCAATCAACCGGGAACCAAATTTCCCAGCAAGGACCACCACACAATTGGTGTCTCTTGCCTCGATTACAATTGAGATGATCGCAAGAAAGAATGAGAAAAAGAAGCAATCCAAGCGCAAGAGCTCAAATGAACACAACAATAACTCTCTCTAATCACTAAAGCTTTGGGTGGAATTGGGAAAGGATTTGATCTCTTTGGTGTGTCTAGAATTGAATGCTAGAGCCCTTGTAAGTAGTAGAAGAGTGGAAAACTTGGATGACTTGAATGTGGGGGTGGTTGGGGTATTTATAGCCCCAACCACCAAACTTGACCGTTGGTGGAGGCTTCTATCGCATGGCGCACCGAACAGTCCGGTGCGCCACCGGACACTGTCCGGTGCGCCAGCCACGTCACCTGGCCGAAGGGTTCCGACCGTTGGAGCTCTGTCTTGTGGGCCTGTAGGCTGTCCGGTGTGCCACCCGCGCATGCTTTGCTCCTCTGCGCGCGCAGGCGCGCATTTAATGCGTTGCAGTCGACCATTGCGCGCGAACTAGCCGTTGCTCCGCCGTCACACCGGATAGTCCGGTGTGCACCGGACAGTCTGGTGAATTTTAGCGGAGCAGATTCCCGAAGCTGACGAGTCCAGAGTTGCTCTCCTCTGGAGCACCGGACACTGTCCGGTGGTGCACCGGACAGTCCGGTGAGTTATAGCGAAGCGCCTCTGAGATTCCCCGAAGGTGAAGAGTTCAGCTTGAGTCCCCTGGTGCACCAGACACTGTCAGGTGGCACACCGGACAGTCCGGTGCGCCAGACCAGGGTGCATTCGGTTGTCCCTTTGCTCTTTTGTTTGAACCCTTTTTCTTGGTCTTTTTATTGGCTTATTGTGAACCTTTGGCACCTGTAGAACTTATGAACTAGAGCAAACTAGTTAGTCCAATTATTTGTGTTGGGCAATTCAACCACCAAAATCAATTAGGAAATAGGTGAAAGCCTAATTCCCTTTTAATCTCCCCCTTTTTGGTGATTGATGCCAACACAAACCAAAGCAAGTATAGAAGTGCATAATTGAACTAGTTTGCAAAATGTAAGTGCAAAGGCTACTTAGAATTGAGCCAACATAAATTCTCATAAGATACGCATGGATTGTTTCTTTATATTCTCAACATTTTGGACCACGCTTGCACCACATGTTTTGTTTTTGCAAATACTTTTGTAAATTCTTTTCAAAGTCCTTTTGCAAGTAGTCAAAGGTAAATGAATCAGATTTTGTGAAGCATTTTCAAAATTTGAAATTTTATCCCCTTGTTTCAAATGTTTTTCCTTTGACTCAACAAAACTCCCCCTTAATAAAATCTTCCTCTTAGTGTTCAAGAGGGTTTTAAGATATCAATTTTTGAAGGTGCTACTTTCTCCCCTTTTTGAACAAAGTAAGATACCAATTTTAAATTCATGAGTTTTAAAATTAGGTGTTGGGTGCGGTCCTTTTGCTTTTGGTTTTGGGCTAATACTTTCTCCCCCTTTGGCATGAATCGCCAAAAACGGATACTTAGAGTGAAATATAAGCCCTTGAACTACTTTCTCCCCCTTTGGCAAACAATAATATGAGTGAAGATTATACCAAAGACGGAGAGATGCTCGGAGCGACGGCGAAGGAAGAGTGATGGAGTGGAGTGGAAGCCTTTGTTTTCGCCGAAGACTCCAATTCCCTTTTAATACACCTATGACTTGGTTTGAAATTCACTTGAAAACACATTAGTCATAGCATATATAAAAGAGACATGATCAAAGGTATATTTATGAGCTATGTGTACAAGACATCAAAAGAAATTTCTAGAATCAAGAATATTTAGCTCATGCCTAAGTTTGGTAAAAGTTTGTTCATCTAGTGGCTTGGTAAAGATATCGGCTAATTGATCTTTAGTATTAATGTATGCAATCTCGGTATCCCCCTTTTGTTGGTGATCCCTAAGAAAATGATACCGAATGGCTATGTGTTTAGTGCGGCTATGCTCAACGGGATTATCCGCCATGCGGATTGCACTCTCATTATCACATAGAAGAGGAACTTTGGTTAATTTGTAACCATAGTCCCTAAGGGTTTGCCTCATCCAAAGCAATTGCGCGCAACAATGGCCTGCGGCAATATACTCGGCTTCAGCGGTTGAAAGAACCACAGAATTTTGCTTCTTTGAAGCTCAAGACACCAAGGACCTTCCCAAGAACTGGCAAGTCCCCGATGTGCTCTTTCTATTGATTTTGCACCCTGCCCAATCGGCATCGGAATAACCAATTAAATCAAATGTGGATCCCCGAGGGAACCAAAGCCCAAACTTAGGAGTATAAGCCAAATATATCAAGATTCGTTTTACGGCCGTAAGGTGAGATTCCTTAGGGTCGGCTTGGAATCTTGCACACATGCATACGGAAAGCATAATGTCCGGTCGAGATGCGCATAAATAGAGTAATGAACCTATCATCGACCGGTATACCTTTTGATCGACGGATTTACCTTTCGTGTCGAGGTCGAGATGCCCATTGGTTCCCATGGGAGTCTTGATGGGCTTGGCATCCTTCATTCCAAACTTGTTTAGAATGTCTTGAGTATAATTCGTTTGGCTAATGAAGGTGCCCTCTTGGAGTTGCTTTACTTGAAATCCCAAGAAATACTTCAACTCCCCCATCATTGACATCTCGAATTTCTGTGTCATGATCCTACTAAATTCCTCACATGTAGATTTGTTAGTAGACCCAAATATAATATCATCAACATAAATTTGGCATACAAACAAATCGTTGTCAAGAGTTTTAGTAAATAAAGTAGGATTGGCCTTGCTGACTTTGAAGCCATTAGCAATAAGGAAATCTCTTAGGCATTCATACCATGCTCTTGGGGCTTGCTTGAGCCCATAAAGCGCCTTAGAGAGCCTATAGACATGGTTAGGGTACTCATTATCTTCAAAGCCGGGAGGTTGCTCAACATAGACTTCTTCCTTGATTGGTCCATTGAGGAAGGCACTTTTTACGTCCATTTGATAAAGCTTGAAGCCATGGTAAGTAGCATAGGCTAATAATATACGAATTGACTCAAGCCTAGCTATGGGTGCATAGGTTTCACCAAAATCCAAACCTTCGACTTGGGAGTATCCCTTGGCCACAAGTCGAGCTTTGTTCCTTGTCACCACACCATGCTCGTCTTGTTTGTTGCGGAAGACCCACTTGGTTCCTACAACATTTTGGTTAGGACGTGGAACCAAATGCCATACCTCGTTCCTAGTGAAATTGTTGAGCTCCTCTTGCATCGCCATCACCCAATCCGAATCTTGGAGTGCTTCCTCTACCCTGTGTGGCTCAATAGAGGAAACAAAAGAGTAATGCTCACAAAAATGTGCAACATGAGATCTAGTGGTTACCCCCTTATGAATGTCGCTGAGGATGGTGTCAACGGGGTGATCTCGTTGGATTGCTTGGTGGACTCTTGGGTGTGGCGGTCTTGGTTCTTCATCCTCCTTGTCTTGATCATTTGCATCTCCCCCTTGATCATTGCCGTCATCTTGAGGTGGCTCATCATTTTGATTTTCTCCTTCATCAACTTGAGCCTCGTCCTCATTTTGAGTTGGTGAAGATGCTTGCGTGGAGGAGGATGGTTGATCTTGTGCTTGAGTGGGCTCTTCGAACTCCTTAGGACACACATCCCCAATGGACATGTTCCTTAGCGCGATGCACGGAGCCTCTTCATTAGCTATCTCATCAAGATCAACTTGCTCTACTTGAGAGCCATTAGTTTCATCAAACACAACGTCACAAGAAACTTCAACTAGTCCTGAGGACTTGTTAAAGACTCTATATGCCCTTGTGTTTGAATCATATCCTAGTAAAAAGCCTTCTACTGTCTTAGGAGCAAATTTAGATTTTCTACCTCTTTTAACAAGAATAAAGCATTTGCTACCAAAGACTCTAAAATATGAAATGTTGGGCTTTTTATCGGTTAGGAGTTCGTATGATATCTTCTTGAGGATTCGGTGTAGATACAACCGGTTGATGATGTAGCAGGCGGTGTTGACCGCCTCGGCCCAAAACCGATCCGGCGTCTTGTACTCATCAAGCATGGTTCTTGCCATGTCCAATAGAGTTCTATTATTTCTCTCCACTACACCATTTTGTTGTGGCATGTAGGGAGAGGAGAACTCATGCTTGATCCCCTTCTCCTCAAGGAAGCCTTCAATTTGAGAGTTCTTGAACTCCGTTCCGTTGTCGCTTCTTATTTTCTTGATCCTTAAGCCGAACTCATTTTGAGCTCGTCTCAAGAATCCCTTTAAAGTATCTTGGGTTTGAGATTTTTCCTGCAAAAAGAACACCCAAGTGAAGTGAGAATAATCATCCACAATAACTAGACAGTACTTACTCCCGCCGATGCTTATGTAAGCAATCGGGCCGAATAGATCCATGTGTAGGAGCTCCAGTGACCTGTCAGTCGTCATGATGTTCTTATGTGGATGATGAACACCAACTTGCTTCCCAGCTTGACATGCGCTACAAATCCTGTCTTTCTCAAAATGAACATTTGTTAATCCTAAAACGTGCTCTCCCTTTAGAAGCTTATGAAGATTCTTCATTCCAACATGGGCTAGTCGACGGTGCCAGAGCCAACCCATGTTAGTCTTAGCAATTAAGCAAGTGTCGAGTTCAGCTCTATCAAAATCTACCAAGTATAGCTGACCCTCTAACACTCCCTTAAATGCTATTGAATCATCACTTCTTCTAAAGACAGTGACACCTACATCAGTAAAAAGACAGTTGTAGCCCATTTGACATAATTGAGATACGGAAAGCAAATTGTAATCTAATGAATCAACAAGAAAAACATTGGAAATGGAATGGTCAGGAGATATAGCTATTTTACCCAAACCTTTGACCAAACCTTGGTTTCCATCCCCGAATGTGATAGCTCGATGGGGATCTTGGTTTTTCTCGTAGGAGGAGAACATCTTCTTCTCCCCTGTCATGTGGTTTGTGCACCCGCTATCGATGATCCAACTTGTGCCCCCGGATGCATAAACCTACAGAACAATTTTAGTTCTTGACTTTAGGTACCCAAATGGTTTTGGGTCCTTTAGCATTAGAAACAAGAACTTTGGGTACCCAAACACAAGTCTTGGAGCCCTTGTGTTTGCCCCCAACAAACTTGGCAACTACCTTGCCAGATTTGTTAGTCAAAACATAAGATGCATCAAAAGTTTTAAATTAAATGTCATGATCATTTGATGCACTAGGAGTTTTCTTCTTAGGCAACTTAGCACGGGTTGGTTGCCTAGAGCTAGATGTCTCACCCTTATATATAAAAGCATGATTAGGGCCAGAGTGAGACTTCCTAGAGTGAATTCTCCTAATCTTGCTCTTGGGATAACCGGCAGGGTACAAAATGTAACCCTCGTTATCCTGAGGCATGGGAGCCTTGCCCTTAACAAAGTTAGACAATTTCTTAGGAGGGGCATTAAGTTTGACATTGTCTCCCTTTTAGAAGCCAATGCCATCCTTGATGCCAGGGCATCTCCCACTATAAAGCATACTACGAGCAAATTTAATTTTTTCATTCTCAAGTTCATGCTCGGCAATTTTTGCATCTAATTTTGCTATATGATCATTTTATTGTTTAATTAAGACCATGTGATCATGAATAGCATCAATATCAACATCTCTACATCTAGTGCAAATAGAAACATGCTCAATGGTAGATGTAGAGGGTTTGCAAGATTTTAATTCTACAACCTTAGCATGTAATATATCATTTTCACTTCTAAGGTTAGAAATAGTAACATTGCAAACATCAAAATCTTTAGCCTTAGCAAGCAATTTTTCATTTTCAATCCTAAGGCTAGCAAGAGAATCATTCAATTCTTCAATCTTAGCAAGTAAATCAACATTATCATCTCTAAGATTGGGAATTGAAACATTACAAACATGAGAATCAACCTTAGCATTTAAACTAGCATTTTCATTTCTAAGGCTGGCAATTAAATCATGGCATGTGCTTAGCTCACTAGTTAATTTCTCACATTTTTCAACTTCTAGAGCATAAGCATCTTTAACCTTAACATGCTTCTTGTTTTCCTTGATTAGGAAGTCCTCTTGGGAGTCCAAGAGTTCATCCTTCTCATGGATGGCACTAATTAGTTTATTTAGTTTTTCTTTTTGTTGCATGTTGAGGTTAGTAAAAAGAGTACGCAAATTATCCTCCTCATCACTAGCATTATCATCACTAGAGGACTCATATTTAGTGGAGGATTTGGATTTAACCTTCTTCTTTTTGCCATCCTTTGCCATGAGGCACTTGTGGTCGATGTTGGGGAAGAGAAGTCCCTTGGTGATGGCGATGTTGGCGGCGTCCTCGTCGGAGGAGGAATCGGAGGAGCTCTCCTCGGAGTTCCACTCGCGGCACACATGGGCATCGCCTCCCTTCTTCTTGTAGTGCCTCTTCTTCTCCTTTCTTCTCCCCTTCTTGTCGTCGCCCCTGTCACTATCACTAGATAATGGACATTTAGCAATGAAGTGACCGGGCTTACCACATTTGTAGCACACTTTCTTGGAGCGGGGTTTGTAATCTTTCCCCCTCCTTTGCTTGAGGATTTGGCGGAAGCTTTTGATGATAAGCGCCATTTCCTCATTGTCGAGCTTGGAGGCGTCGATTGGTTGTCTACTTGATGTAGACTCCTCCTTCTTGTCCTCCGTCGCCTTGAATGCCACCGGTTGTGCTTCGGGCGTTGAGGAGGTGCCTTGCTCGATGATTTTCTTTGAGCCTTTAATCATTAGCTCAAAGCTCACAAATTTTCCTATAACCTCCTCGGGAGACATTAGCTTGTATCTAGGATCACCTCGAATTAATTGAACTTGCGTAGGGTTAAGAAAAACGAGGGATCTAAGAATAACCTTGACCATCTCATGGTCATCCCATTTTTCGCTCTCGAGGTTGCGCACTTGGTTCACCAAGGTCTTCAAGCGGTTGTACATAGCTTGTGGATCCTCCCCTTGGTGAAGCATGAAGCGACCGAGCTCCCCCTCGATCGTCTCCCGCTTGGTGATCTTTGTCACCTCGTCTCCTTCGTGCGCGGTCTTGAGTACGTCCCAAATTTCCTTCGCACTCTTTAACCCTTGCACCTTATTATACTCCTCTCGACTTAGAGAGGCGAGGAGTATAGTGGTGGCTTGGGAGTTAAAGTGGTGGATTTGGGCCACTTCGTCGGAGTCGTAGTCTTCATCCCCTACGGATGGTACCTGTACACCAAACTCAACAACATTCCAAATGCTTGTGTGGAGTGAGGTTAGATGATGCCTTATTTTATCACTCCACATATTATAATCTTCACCGTCAAAAACCGGTGGTTTGCCTAATGGAACGGAGAGCAAAGGAGTACGCTTTGAAATACGGGGGTAGCATAGGGGAATCTTACTATACTTCTTGCGCTCATGGTGCTTAGAAGTAACGGACGGCGCATCGGAGCCGGAGGTCGATGGTGATGAAGTGTCGGTCTCGTAGTAGACCACCTTCCTCATCTTCTTCTTTTTGTCACCACTCCGATGCGACTTGTGGGAAGAGGATTTCTTCTCCTTCCCCTTCCCCTTGTTGCGGGACTCTTCCGATGAAGCCTTCCCGTGGCTTGTAGTGGGCTTGTCGCCGGTCTCCATCTCCCTCTTGGCGTGATCTCCCGACATTACTTCGAGCGGTTAGGCTCTAATGAAGCACCGGGCTCCGATACCAATTGAAAGTCGCCTAGAGGGGGGGTGAATAGGGCGAATCTGAAATTTACAAACTTAATCACAACTACAAGCCGGGTTAGCGTTAGAAATAGAAACGAGTCCGAGAGAGAGGGAGCAAAACAAATCGTGAGCGAATAAAGAGCGAGACACGATGATTTGTTTTACCGACGTTCGGTTCTTGCAAACCTACTCCCCGTTGAGGTGGTCACAAAGATCGGGTCTCTTTCAACCCTTTCCCTCTCTCAAACGGTCCCTCGGACCGAGTGAGCTTCTTTTCTCAATCAACCGGGAACCAAATTTCCCAGCAAGGACCACCACACAATTGGTGTCTCTTGCCTCGATTACAATTGAGATGATCGCAAGAAAGAATGAGAAAAAGAAGCAATCCAAGCGCAAGAGCTCAAATGAACACAACAATCACTCTCTCTAATCAATAAAGCTTTGAGTGGAATTGGGAGAGGATTTGATCTCCTTGGTGTGTCTAGAATTGAATGCTAGAGCTCTTGTAAGTAGTAGAAGAGTGGAAAACTTGGATGACTTGAATGTGGGGTTGGTTGGGGTATTTATAGCCCCAACCACCAAACTTGACCGTTGGTGGAGGCTTCTGTCGCATGGCGCACCGGACAGTCCGGTGCGCCACCGGACACTGTCCGGTGCGCCAGCCACGTCACCTGGCCAAAGAGTTCTGACCATTGGAGCTCTGTCTTGTGGGCTCGCCTTGCTGTCCGGTGGTGCACCGGACAGGCCCTGTAGGCTGTCCGGTGTGCCACCCGCGTGTGCTCTGCTCCTCTGCGTGCGCAGGCGCGCATTTAATGCGTTGCAGTCGACCGTTGCGCGCGAACTAGCCGTTGCTCCGCCGTCACACCGGACAGTCCGGTGTGCACCGGACACTGTCCAGTGACTCACCGGACAGTCCGGTGAATTTTAGTGGAGCGGATTCCCGAAGCTGGCGAGTTCAGAGTCGCTCTCCTCTGGAGCACCGGACACTGTCCGGTGGTGCACGGGACAGTCCGGTGAGTTATAGCGAAGCGCCTCTGAGATTCCCCGAAGGTGAAGAGTTCAGCTTGAGTCCCCTGGTGCACCGGACACTGTCTGGTGGTGCACCGGACAGTTCGGTGCGCCAGACCAGGGTGCCTTCGGTTGTCCCTTTGCTCTTTTGTTTGAACCCTTTTTCTTGGTCTTTTTATTGGCTTATTGTGAACCTTTGGCACCTGTAGAACTTATAAACTAGAGCAAACTAGTTAGTCCAATTATTTGTGTTGGGCAATTCAACCACCAAAATCAATTAGGAAATAGGTGAAAGCCTAATTCCCTTTCAAGAAGCCGGTTTATTACGTCAGCGAGGTCCTCCATGAAGCGAAGGCCAGGTACCTCGAGACACAAAAGCTCCTCTATGATGTCCTGGTTGCGTCCAGGAAGTCACGTCACTACTTCCAGGCGCACAGAGTTGTGGTGGTGTCCTCCTTTCCATTGAGGGCCATCCTCCACAACTCAAACGCCACTGGCAACATCGCCAAATGGGCAGCGGAGCTCGCTGAATTCCAACTGGAATTCTAGCCCCGCCATGCTGTCAAAAGTCAGGTCCTAGCTGACTTCATCATGGAGTGGACTCCACCCCCGTGCACCCCAGGGGGCCCAGACCCCAATCCGGACCCCACACCTGGGGGGCGCGGGGGCCTAGTCTTCACCGAACCCCACTGGACACTCTTCTTCGACGGGTCCGCCCACCAAAAGAGTGCTGGCGCAGGAGTGGTCCTCGTCGGCCCAGACGGGGACCAGCTGAAGTATGTGGTGCGCCTCGAGTTCAAAGCCACCAACAACATGGCAGAATATGAGGCACTGATCTTCGGCCTATCTGCATCCCTATCCCTGGGAGTCCGCCAGCTCCTTGTGAAGGGGGACTCTCAGCTAGTCATCAAACAGGCCCGTGGGGAATGCAGCTGCAATGAGCCCAGGCTCGCAGCTTACCTCCTTCATGTAAAGAAGCTGGAGAAGGACTTTGCAGCCCTGGAACTACAGCATGTTCCCCGGGCCGACAACTCGGCGACAGATGACCTCTCCCAGAGAGCATCAACTCGAGCACCTATGCCCGAGGGCGCCTTCAAAAGGCAGTTGCTGAGACCCACCGCCTAGCCTGTCGAACTGAGCGAGGGGGGCGAGACCGGCACCTCGAAGCCGGCGGTCCCAGTGGCGTCCCAGGACCCACCAAAGGTGGTGTGTGCTCTGGGAGGATTCACTGACCCCCTAGCACCGCAACCGACAACTCAGAGTGGTCCCGATGCATGGATCTCCGAGATCCAGGACTACCTGAAAGAAAATATCCTTCCTGAAGAGCATGTCTCCGCAGAGCGCATAGTACGGTTGGCTAAACGGTACACGACGGTATAAGGGGATCTCTACCGCCGTGGCGCCAATGGTATTCTCATGCGGTGCATCACCTAGGAGGAGGGCCGTGAGTTACTCACGGAGATCCATGGAGGGGAGTGCGGAAGTCATTCTTCATCCCGCACACTGGTCGGTAAGGCCTTTCAGCATGGTTTTTACTGGCCGGCCGCCCTCCAGGATGCGGCCGAGCTAGTAAAGTCCTGCGAAGCGTGCCAGTACCATGCAAAGCAGATACACACACCGGCTCAGGCTCTACAAATGATTCCGCCCTCCTGGCCGTTCGCCGTATGGGGGTGGATATCCTGGGACCATTTCCCAGGGCAGTCGGCGGCTACCGGTATCTCTTTGTCGCCATCGACAAGTTCACCAAATGGCTAGAGGCCACTCCTGTGGTCAGCATCACCCAGGGTGCTGCTGTCGCCTTCCTCAAGTCGATCGTCTATAGATTTGGGGTCCCAAGTCATATCATTACAGACAATAGGACCCAGTTTATAAGTCGGATCTTTCAGGAATATTGTGAGGACATCGATGCCCAGCTCTGCTTTGCATCCGTGGCTCACCCCAGAAGTAACGGGCAGGCGGAGAGGGCAAATGCAGAGATTCTTAGGGGACTTAAGATGCGCACCTATGACTGCTTAAAAAAGCATGGCGCAAATTGGGTCAGTGAGCTCCCATCCGTGTTGTGGGGGAACCGGACCACGCCCAGCCGAGCCACCGGGGAGACCCCATTCTTCCTGGTGTATGGGGCTGAAGCTTGCCTTCCTCCGGAAATCATTATGGGCTCCCCACGAGTCTAGTCTTTTGATGAGTCCGCGCAGGAGCAGCAGCGACGTGAAGATGTGGATTTCATCGAGGAGCACAGGTGGCAAGCATCAATCCAAAATGCACGATACAACCAGGCGCTCAGGCGCTACCACCAACGGTTCGTGCATAGTAGGAAGCTTGGGGTCGGGGACCTAGTCCTAAGGCGAATACTAAACCGAGAAGGGCTCCATAAGCTCTCTCTCAGCTGGGAAGGACCCTTCAAAGTGACAGAAATATGCCGCCCCGGATGCGTCTGCCTTGCCACAGCCAGCGGAGTACCTCTTCCCAACCCTTGGAACATAGAGCATCTCCGTAAGTTTTTCCCATAAAAACAGAATTGGGGGTTCGGTCTCTTTCCCTGTAACCAAGAAGCATACTTATATGCGCCAGCCCGAGGAGGTCTGCCCTCAATATACCCGGTCTGTTGCCCTACACTCGTGTATATCCAGTTATAAGGAAGGGGTTCGACCCTTAGAACTATTCTTATGTGGACTTTATTCATAAAGTTTGCGATCATTATTGCTATCTCACCGTCCATGCAGTTTTATTCCCTGGCTGGTATAGCGACGTCCAAGTTGAGTGGTCAGACCTGGCAACTAGACGATGGGGTGGTTTGGGGCCATGAAGTCGCTTGGTATGGCCAAGTACCGTAAGCCTACATGCCCCACCGCCCTACAGCCGGCCCTGTTGCGTAAATTAAAGGATAAGGAATACCAGCTGGCGGACCCTATGGGTGTACTACTAAAAATACCTAGCCAAGAATGTGTGCAGGTCGAGTCCCAATTGGGAGCGCCCCTTGGGGGTCACGACACCGGTTACTACTTAAGAATCCTAGCATCCAGCCCCGACACGTCGAGGCCATATCCCATGGGGGGCAAGTACCAAGGAAGAAGTTAGTAACAGTGCACACAGCAAAGAAAAAGTGGCATGCAGATAAGTTGTAATATCGCCCAGTAAGTAGTACCCGAAGAGTATCTTACGAAATCAAAGGTATATTACAACCCGCTCCCTAGCGGAACCCTCGTTTTCTCCACGCAGGCCTAGCTACTCATCGTCAGTGGGATCCCGCTAAAAGCGCCTAGCCACCGCATCCACAACATCCTACACGCCCTCCCGAACAGCATCTTCAGCATCAGCCACCGGACCTCAGCGGGTGTACGCTACTGGGAACCAGACCCACCAGCGGGCATGGCGACGGAAGGGGTACAAGCAACCGCGGAAGCCGAAGAAGGAGGGGCCCTGACAGGCAAAGGACGGTTTAAGACCTGTCAACGTAAAGACTATGTTCAAAATGTGGCATTTGGAAGAGTTTAAGCTTACTTGGGGTCATGGACCTCCCAGTGGCCTTGGAAGCGAGGCGCCCGTTGTCGTTGCTACCGCTGCCCCTGCGGTGACGACGGTCGGTCTGTCGTGAGCGGTGGTGGTGGTGGTGGTGCCAAATCCGGAGGAGATGGCGGCGAAGGGCTCATGCCCCTCTGCCCGTCCTAGGCCTGAGGTTCGGCCTCCTTAGCCCCACCAGTTGTTTTCTGACGCTTCTGGGAGGAGCCCGAATCAAGGGGTGGGTCCGAGACAAAGGACCCATCGGCGCGACGTGATGTCGCCTTTCTTCCCCCGATCTCCCGACGGCCGAATCAAGGGGTGGGTCCGAGACAAAGGACCCATCGGCGTGACGCAGTCGATGTTGCCTTTCTTCTCCCGACCTCCCAGCGGCGTCGGGAGTAGAAGAGCTGCATGCAGGCTCCTTGCCCTTGTCCGAAGAACTGGGGCCCACAGAAGGGACCCTGGGGGCCACATCAGCAGGCTGGGGGCCTTCAGCTGGTGCACCAGGAATGTGGATCCCCTGGTGGGGGTCTCGGCCGCCGGTCTGGCGGACCGCCACACCACTCTCATCAAGGGTCGACAGTCGGGCCAGCACCGCTGACCGCAACGTTGGGTTGTCGCAGAGTGGCGAAATGCCCTGGGGAGGCATCAAGGATTCGGGGATAAAAGCCTCACCAGTAATCCCCCTCACGAAAATTTCCAACTCCTCCCAGGTCAGGTCAGTCCCAGGCCCACGCAGGATCCTGCCAATGTCGTTGGAGCCGGTGAACCAACAACACAAACGCGGCCTCTCCTGTAGTGGCATGACTCGGCGCTTCAGGAAATCGCCAAGTACGTGCATTGAGGTCAGGCCACCAACTGCCAGTTCCTTAATCCTATCCAGGATGGGCTCGAACTCTAGCACGAGGCAAGGTCTTTCCCTCCACTGCTTTTGGCTGAGCCTGGGCCCGTCACTCAGAAGGGCAAGACAGTCGCTGACCTCAGTACAGGCAATCACCCAGTCGTGCCGCCAGTTCTCCCACCTTGTGCCGCTAAGAGAGGCGATGTAGGTCACTGTCGGATCTGGCCTTGTCTGGAAGTAGTAGGCCCCAACGTGGTCTTTGCCTTTCCCAGACCGCACCAGCACAAAAAACTGGCGAAAGAGGGAAGTGCAAGCAGTCACTCCCACGAACACCTCACAGAAATGAACAAAGATGGCCACCTGGAGGATGGAGTGGGGCGTGAGGTGCTGGAGTTGGAGCCCAAACTCCTCCAGCAACAGCAGGAAGAACGGTGAAATCGGCAGCGCCAACCCACAGGAGAGATAAGAGACAAAGAGCACAAACTCCCCGGCGACAAGATCGCTGAGGGGAATAGTGCTGGCCCGGATCCTCCCGGCGAGCGCAGGCGAGCCCCATCCGAGCATACGGTGCACCGAGTCAAGCGCCTCCTCGGTCTGGTAGTGGTCAGGGCGAACCAGCGTGGCCATGGCAGCCGCGACGGCGGAAAACTGAGGAGCACGAACGCGGAGAGGCGTGGAAGGCTCGGAGACGAAAGGGCGGAGCAGTTAAGAAAGAATGCAAAAGCAAAACAACTGCGCGTGGAAAAAACCCTACTTCAAGGGATGGCTCCTCGCACACTCCGGAAAAATCCGCCTGGAGCGTACCTAGCACCCGAGCACCTCAGTCGCTGACAGAGGGACTCGGACCCGCAGGCCCCATGGCTGAGGCGATGGTCTCCATGCGCAGGAGGAGCAAACCGCCGCGCACGCTCCCATGTCGCCTCGGGGCTGTCGCTGGAAGATATTCTTAACATAGGCGGGCCGGTAGGGCGCCCCACACACGCGGGGCACGGCCGAACCGCCATGCGTGGGGGGCCACGCGCCAGTTTGCCACCAAGACGGGCACGACGGTTGGAGTGGCTAGCAGCAAACTGATAGCATGCGCGCAATGAGTTAGTACGTCGCGCGCTAGAAAGATGCCCCAATTCCCGGTCATGCAGAGCTTACGCAGGAAGTGGGGGGCCACTGTCGGTACCTTGAAACAGGGGTACCCCCCTATTATAAGGAAAAGACGTCGTGCCGGCAGTGAAGTCTCTGGTTGCGCGGTAAACAGCTCACCGTCGCGCAACATCAACCGCCTTGGGGTCGCCATGTGGCCAAGGGAAAGGATGTGCTCCGAATGTACGCAGCAGGTCTGGACCCGCTACATGGAAAGCACCGGACCCCGTGCATGACGAGCGGACCTCCGGGACAGATCCCGGACCCTTCGGAGTGAGATCCGGATGGTTCACCACCGGGTCCCGGATCCTGGGGCAGGAAATACCTGGGCCCTGCCCTAGAAGGGGTCCGATGCTGGCACGTGTCCGGGGCTTGCATAGCGCTCCCCCTCCCCAATGCGGAGATCCGCTACTGCCGCATGGCTTGTGGCCCATGACGTGAGCCAACGGGAGGAGTCTGACGTCGTGCCACTGAAGCCGTGCAGCCACTGCATTTGTTGCAGAAAGGACGCGCCGCCTGCCACAAAGCCAACGAAGGATGTGCCCTCTCGGTATTTAATGCGTCCAGTCCTCTCCACTGGCAGACGGTGTCAGACGGCGCGCCGGTCCAATCTATCACCAAATAGCGCGCCCGTGCCATGCGGCGGACTGTGCTCGTTACCCCTTCTACAAGGAGCTTCCCTTGCACGCCAAGGATACATAGATCTCGGATGTCGGGACCCAAGAAGAGTGCCCCAGCAACACACATTTGTGGCTCCAAGTGCTATATTCGTTATGTCCCTAGGCCCACATGTCAGGGCTCAGTACCTTTGTGCATGCCCCCCTTCGGCTATAAAAGGGGAGGCATGCAGCCTTACAAGACAGACCCAGTCTTAGGCTCCCTTAGACACTCACGAGTTCATACAAGCTCTCGAAGCAATACATCACACAGTGGAGTAGGGTATTACGCTCCGGCGGCCCGAACCACTCTAAACCCTCGCGTGCTCTTGTGTGTTCATCCACCAGTCTCGTAACAAGCAAAACGCTTAGGCCCCTCCTCTTTTTAGGATTTAGGGTGGGTGCAATCCGCCACCCGGCCAGGGAGATTTCCTCTCCGACAGAGTCTAAGACACAAACATAGCTTTTATAAGTATAGGTGACCAAACATATTCAGTGGTAGCTATATATTTATACATAGACATATCTCATCAATTACACTAAACATGCTTAAGCATGGAGTAAGCAAAATAAAATATATACAAGATAGTAACACTCACTTAAAGTTGCAAGAGAAGAGTACCATAATCTAGTTATATTGGTTGTTGAAGAACATGTTCTTCTCCATTTCATTTGGTTTATAAAGAATTGATTCATGGCGTATGGCATATGGATCCATGAAACCAACATCATAGACCCCTTTGTTTTTGTGGTTAATCAACTACATTTATGTATATAGTACAAAAGAATATAGCGATGATAAATATAGATAACGAACAAGAGAGATTAATTAAAAAAGAAACCACTTACAAACACCAATAGTTGACGAGAGACTTGTTAACATCATCTAGGTGGTATAGTTAGTGTAACTAGGTAAACTCAATGTTTATCTCATCCTCGCCATGGAGGTAATGCTCATGTTTAATTTTCTCCATGAGATGTTCATAACCCTCCCCACATGCTTTCATATGCCATTTATTTAGTGCAATAGGGACGATGGCACACACTGCACAGTATCTTGGCTATGCATGTTGTTCATTGCTACGCATGGCTATATTGTACAAATGTTATATTTTGAATTGATCCTACTCCTAGTTTTCTATGCTTCTTGTTGGTACTAACCTTTTGCTTAAGTTAGAAGATGTATTCCTAGCCAAGGGACCACCATGGCTACTACCTTTGCAAGAGATTGAGCACCAAAACGATGATCTACTTGTGAAACGTATATTGTTTGCTACATTTGTATCGTCAAGATCGATTGTTGTGAACAAGGGCCCTTGTTCTACGTCTTTTAGTCTATATTGGTAAGTCCTTTCCAATAAAGACTTGAACATCTTATCAAGTTCATATACTTCATTCATACTTGCAATTTTATATTGCTTTTATCTTGTTCTCGGTTCGCTCATAGAAAAGCCTTCTCAATAAGGTCAATCACGTTGTGCATGTTTGATAACCAATGGAGCAGCGATATAACAGTCATGGTGGTTTAAATCAGTCTTGGTTTGAATTCTAGGTCATCAACATCAAGTTATCCACCAATCAAAGTTACCATATATATTAGAAGATCAGATCATGTCTATAATAGGTCCAACGTAGGAGAACTTTGTTGGGGATTTAGCCTACGAATGATGTGACGAGGACGTCCTACCTTGATGCAAGCGCTGCCACAGTGGCTACCGCCAGCGGAGGTGGAGCCGTGGAGCTAGGGGGATCGGGACCCCTACTCCATTTGTGAGGGATGCAACAATTATTTTTTGGGAGAGGAGACGAGAGAGGGCAAAGGAGACAAGGAAGAGGATGAATGCCGTGGCCAAGGGCCGTGATGCTGACAGGGAGGGTACCGGGACTCGGTCGTTGTACGAAGACACGCAGGGGGAGCTCCGCCTTGCATCACTCGTACTTGCACCATTTGAGACTTTGACCTTTACTATGGCCAAGTTTCTAAAAAAAATATATAAATTACAATGTGCTTGCTCTGGTTCAAATTATAAATTATTTTAGATTCGTAGCTTTTGATATATATATTTGGACATAACATATATTTAAGCATGCAGTAAAACTATTCATTTTTTAAAAAAAATACTAAAAATAATATATAATTATTGGTAACGAATGAAATATATAATATTGAAACAGAGCAAAATCTGTAATTTTGGTAAAGAATATACTCCACACACATAATAGCGGTGGGTCGATCGTCCGGAAGAAGACTAAAATCCACGCGCCCATGAAGAGTTTGCTGTTATTGTATATACAGCACATCCCTGAGAAGAGCGGCAGCTGAGTATAGTATGAATATTTTATGATACATTATTCAGCCACCACTTGGTCGTTGACGTGTCTTGGGTAGGTCGGTTTGCCATGCCATGACATGATAATTAGCCAATGACCAAAGCAGAACGACGGAGAGAAGTACTTAGTACTAGCAATAAACGGCTTGTTCGCTGCGGCTTTAATCCGGCTGCGGCTGCGGCTTCTACAGTATTTTTCTCTCTATGGATTGCAGCTGCATCAGTCCAAACGGCTTTAATTCAGCCGCAGCGAACAGCCCAAAGAAAAGAGCTGAGGCAAAGATGCCGCGCACGCCTTTCCACTTTGCGTCCGGCCGGTCACACTCACACCTGCTATCCGCCCCCGTGCCCGTGGCGTCGTCGTGGCGAGACGGCGAGAGAGTTCGGTGATGGTCGCGCGCGCGTGCCTGCTTTGTGGAGGAGGATAACCTCGTCGACCGGCCCGATCCAAAAACTAAAGCCGACCGGACCGGACCGGACCGGCCGGCTGAGTGAAGTTGATGATCGGTCCTGCGCAATATATATAAGTATATGCTTTTGCTTATCTCGGTGGAGAAGCAGATTCAGCCGGCGCCGACGCCGACGCACACGGGCCACGGGGTGTGATCAGCGGAGGTCGGTCGAGATCCCTCCTCCACCTTTTTCCGCATGCTCTCAGTGCGTGATAAACGCGACCGGTTTTAGGTATGTCGTCCCGGGGGGTTGCTTTCGATGGGCCATCTACTACATCGACATCCAGGCGCATACTACATGGCATCGATCATCGCTAGCTTTAATGGTGTGTTTGATCGAGGATCGATGAGGAATGGAACGGCTTTATTCTTACTTTTTTATGTTCGGCGAAACGGCTATATTGAGGTCTATACGTGACAAATATTTAGGATGCTCTCGCTACACCAAAACGATAAGAATGCGAGCGCTCTCTTTTCTCTCCTCCACTCCACACTCATACGGCTCTCCAACCAAACAATGAACGGGAACGGTTCCGCTCTATTCTACTCTTCTACCAAACAAAAAATGTAGCGGTTCCATTCTACTTGCCAAACACATAATGAAATGACTCGATTATTAGAAACTAAAATAGAGCCGTCCTATCCTAGTTGACTCTCCAACCAAACACACATACCATAAGTTTGCCTTTCCCGAGTCTACCTGGAGAAGATGATGATCTGGGATTCCACCGAGAAATAAAGCTAGCTAATATGAAAGCTACATCATCCGGCCGGTCTCTTTGTAAAAAGGCTCGATCGGCACTAGCGACGATCAGAGCGTGTGTGTTTTTTTCGGCTAGCTATGCACTAGTGATCTACATATATACCTCCTTGTATGTACTATATATACATGCGATGATGTGACCGTGCATCATATGCATGGCTGCGCCGCCAAATTAAGCATCCGCCAGGAATTAAGACACCAAACGACCACCATGCACGACAGCTAGCCAAGTTAGTAGTATCAGCAACCTGTGCTGTGCGCCGCTTCCTCAACTTCCCTTGCCGTTGGACCTGCACGGCGCCATGCAGCCCCGACTCCCTCGTCTTGCAGGATCGCGTGTTTTGTACTAGGATCGAAGGACGTCATGGTTTAGTGTGCTACTACTAATCGAGCAACCGCTCTGGCCATTGGCCCATTGCAGAGTTTTCGAACGGGCCCAGGTTCAGAATTGAATGAATTGATGCCAATTTTATTTAGGCCCGGCAGGTTCCCTGTTCACGGTGGGCACCCGCAGGCTCGTGGGTTGGGCCAGAACATGGGACTGCGCGAGTGCGTCATGGTTCAGTGTGACAGCCCATGTGCCAACCTTTGCCTGTTTTTTTTTTCTTCTTCCGTCTCGGTCGTCATCTACTAGCCCCATTTTATTACATGACCTCTCTCTTGGCCTAAAATATGTTCGGTTCACATTGAATTTCAATTACAAGTAATTTGTATAGTCTAATTATAAAACTAATTAAAGCCAAGACAAAAAAATTAAGACTAATTAATCTACGATTAGCAAATGTTTAATGTAGCATCACATGAGATAATCATAGACTACTTAGGATTAATAGACTCATCTCATCATTTAGTCCTAATCTGTGTAATTACTTTTATAATTACACTATATTTGATACTTCTAACTGGTATTCAAACATTTAATGAGACGAGACTGAAATTATCCCACGCCAACCCTTACTTAGGGCATGTACAATGGATATTAATGTACCATATGTTTGAGGTGGGTAAATATAAAAAAAAACGAGGAAACCATGTCTTCGTCAAAACACACCTCTACCTCGGGTTTCTAAGCCTAAGACATAGCTTTACCGGTACAACCCACATAAATAAGTCATGTCTTAAAGTTTTTTTTATTGAATAAGGCATAAGGTTTACATACACTCCATTTTATCTACATATGTCTTAACTAGTTAGCTATGTCTTTTAATTAAAAACCATATCATGCATGTTATCGAGTTTGTACAAAGCCCTTAGGATGCATTTGGTTCAGCTGCTAGCTATGATAAAGATGTTGTCAATTGTCTGCTGTGAACAAGTTGTGACGAGAAAAAAAAAACTAAAAGTCATTTGATTCAAACCGTTGTGAATTGTCCATGATAAATATATTGTATATTGTTTATATGCACTTTATTTTAACTATATCTATTAATCAATATAACTGTGAATTTATATTGTGTTCCTGATGTTTTTACAAATAAATAAAATTTACAATTCCATTTTAAATATTTTTATTAAAAATATTTTTTATTTATTATAGCACTTATTTATTTTTAATCCTACTTTAGTTTAAATTTGCTGCATCTGTTTATTAATAAGCAGGTTCCAGCTGCTTTCAAATTTACTTTTTTTTTCAAAATAGCTGCTAAAATGCAGAATTTGTTTGGTTCAGTTTCTACTTTTCTGAAAGCACACTTAGACTTACCGTACATGGGTATCAGTGCAAACTTCGATTTGTTCACATGGATGGAGAGCACATTTTGTTTTACGCAAATATATTTGGCGTCTAGTATACTCTGTTTTATATTTAAGCATCCTCGCTCCAAGTTGTATAGAACATTTGTTGGAGGGTTGATCTAAAAATTGATGTTGTCACACTCGGACTTTAAGGAACAAAGCCGAATGCATTTCATATATGTGCCAGAGAAGACAACACATATAATAACAGAGTGTATAGAGATAAATGTCATAAATATTATAAATGTACTTATAACATAGTGAAAGTCTTTCAAAAGTAAATGATAAAATAAAGCGGACTATATATTATTCTCTGGCGCCACAAAGCTGACTGGGAGACGCCACCTAGATCAAGTCGAAAGCCTCAGTGTTAGGTGGCTTCTCTTCGACCACCTGTTCTTCTCCTATGGGGGTGTGAGACAGTAAGGGTGAGCTCACATACATTTATAGCTCAACAAGTCGTGGGGAAATAATGTGCATGAACTCACCAAAGATGGGAGTTCATGTGAAGTGTAAGACAATTCAATGTAATAAAGGCTGAAGCTGAGCTTTGCTTTTATAAGTGGGTCAAAATTTTATTAGCAGTTACTAAATATAAGTAAATACTAAACCATAGTAATAATAAGTAAAAGTAATAATGAAGTAATCCCAGATGCAATGAAATGACAAATTGAGTTTAAGTTCCATAAATTAATCATGTGAGTGTCCGAGCTACTCATGACCATGAGCACGGCTAGTATAGCAGTTTTACACTCTGCAGAGGTTGCACATCTTTACCCACAAGTCGTGTTACCCATTTGCCACGGAGTTGATCAGACCCCATACACCTCTACCAAGGAAGCGAGGCAGGGTACCACTACAAGGCCTTTATAAAGTTCCACTAGCTTCAGAAAACCTGCTACAGTTTATAGGAAGCTCCAGTGCAGGAATCCCTCGTCTGACCGCCATCGCAGCAAAATCAACCTAAGGACCTCCCTACACTGACCACTCCCCTACTGCCCTTGCCCCTTTCGGGTAAGGTAGTCATCTACTAGCTTTTCTAATTAATCAGCCAAGGGCGTCCCGTTAAACCCTTGTGGTAGCACTGTTTTCTCGGGTGGTTCTCCATGTTCCCATTAACATAATGATCTTATCATGAACAGTAAATAATAAACAGATAATAAAAAGTGTAATCATGAGTAATGAATATCTCTATACCCAAACCACATAAAGCAATAACATGTGCTACCCAAAAATTTAGTAGTAAAACCAGTGGTGAAACAAGGTATAAAGATAGTCAAAATCTAGGGTAACCTATTGGGTCCTATCAAAATTAAGCTATGCAGATCATTATGATTAATAAGAACATGACTAGGTAAAAAGGAAATGATCAAGGGCACAACTTGCCTTCAACGAGCTCCTGCTCAGCAGTCTCCACAAGCTAAACCCCAAGATCCTTAGTGACTTGCTCGTCTACTCGCATCAACACAATACATACATAGTATTGCAAAAATTAATATCACATCAAACATGTAAATAAAATACACAATAATAATCTAGACATTAAAATAAGATCATAGGAACTGGAATCATTAAATTTGAAGTTATAGATTTTAAGTTATGAATTTTCCAAGGTTTTATGTACTTAATACAAGATTAAGTAATAGATAAATTTTAGTGTGTCTTTCATGCCAAAATAGTGGCACTAATGGATAAACAATAATATTACCAAATTTTAGGAACTGGAATGGATCAATCTAGACTAAAAATAGATTTTCTATGAATTAAATGAGTTCTAGTAATTATTTTCATATTAAAAATCCATTTTCTAATTCACTTATTCAATTTAAATAGGCTCTGGACTGGGCCTCATTTTCTGGAAAGCGCAGGGGTCTCGGGGTAAGTTTGCCTAAGACACAGAAAACAGCTCTGTGGACCGCGGGTTGATTACTATAAAACAGAGGAGTTCTTTAGCAAATGTCCCCGCACGAAAGGGTATCCCGAAACCTGAGCCGTCCGATCCAATTTAAACGATCCAGATTAGATCACGCCCAGCTCAAATCAGTACGCGACCGGGGTCATCGGATCCCGATCCAACGGCCCATAAAAGATCCTGAACTACGCGATCTTCCAGCCATCCGATCAAGGATCAATGGCCACTACCGACTTGGCCGAACCGTTCCCCAGGCCCAACCTCCACCGTCGGATCAACGGATCAACGACGCCCATACACTCGCCCATACCTCTAATCGTGACCGTTGGAAATAAGATCAACGGTCAGTTGTTCCTCTTCCTCCTCCGGCCAGCCCGCCATGACACCGCCCGCGCACCGCGCGACGAACGTGCTCCACTCCGAGCGCCACCCACCGCGCACGCCTCCGGTGAGGTCTAGACCCTACGCACGCATTCTATTCTGCCCCTACGGATTGGCAAAGAAGATACGACCCTACGGTAACGCAAGGAAGAAGCTTTGCTCACCGGGATCTGGCGCGACAGGAGGAGCGGCTTGCCCCAATTGACCAGCGACTCGGCCAAGGTATGGACGCCGGCAACGACACTAGATGGCCCAGGGATTCCACACGCGATCGGTACCGCCACAAGACCGCAAGACCACGCAAGGACCCCGCCCCTCGATTGCTCGACCCGTCCTATACGGCGAGGAAAAAATCACGACGGCGCTGGAGTTTCACGGGGGCACCAGGTAGAGGGATGGCAGCCCTGCTCCGCGGTCATATAGGGCCGACTAGTTCGGTTATTGGGAGCGCGGTGCCCGGAGATCTCACGCAGTAAGTTGAGCTCAAGCTGCCCATCCATGGCGCGACAGAGGCTGACAAATCGGCCCCGTGCACCAGAAACGCGGCCCCGCGTAGAAGTGGGAGAAAACGCGCTGACGAGTGGGCCCCGCTGGTCAGCGCATCAGTGCGGATGTGGCAAATTGGGCCACGCAAGAGGAAATGGCATGGTGGGCCGAATAGGGTGCCGCAGGCCCAATTAGGTGAGGTCTTTTTCCATTTTCCCTTTTGTCTTATTTTAAATTTCTTTTTAAATTCAAACTTGCTATTTGAATTGAAACTTGGTTTTCAGATCACTCAGGCTATCAAAACACCAGATTTAAAAGTATATTTATATTTTTATTCCCATTTATATTTTATACTGCTTTCTTTTCTTTCCTTTCCTTTTCTCTCTTTTCCAAATTCCAAGTTTCAAATTAGGTCAAAACCTCCTTTCATTATTTGTCACACCCGGTTTTAGAAGGCAAACCGAATGCGAACCATGTACGTGCCAGGATCAGCAATTCACGTACACAGCAGTTACATAACTGGACATCATCACACAGTGCTCAAATCATAATATAAAAGGGGAATAATAGTCGATTACATCATATGCGTGAGACATCCACATAGTCTTTACAATAATCAAAGTGCGGAAAAGAAACGTAGATACACGCGGCCTTCACAGGCAGCCGACTGGGGGTTGCCGCTAACCCACGCCTAAAACTCGTCGTAATCTTGGAACTCCTGGAAGTCTCCTTCCATGGCTTCATCTTCTCCTGAGCAGTGGTTGCAATGCAGACAACCTGGGGATGGGGGGGTTTGGTGTGTAGAGCAAGGGTGAGTACACATCAACATACTCAGCAAGTGTCCTGTTTAGCTGTAGTGGACTAGCTTTATGTGGGGGTAAGTCAAGCAGTTGCTTTTAGTTGGTCAGATTATTATTACTAGTAGAGAAAGCCAAGTTTTAGAATTAACCCACGTTATTAACCCAAACGTACCCTTTCCAAGCGGAAAGAATACCACTTACCATCACCAAAGTCAATACCAAAACCACCATTCTCATCGCCACCTGTAAATCGAACATCTCTGATCAAGTATCACTAATCAATGGAGCTCCCTTGGCCGCTCATGACCGTGAGCACGACTGATATATCAATTTTCAAACACTCTGTAGAGGTTGCGAACTTTACCCACAAGTCGTGATTCCCTTTCTGCCCGGAGATCATGACTCTCCATTGATCACTACCAAGGTGACCCAGTAGGGTATCACTACGTAGCCTTTACAAAGATTCCCCAGGGCTATAGCCACCCATTAACGGCACGATGGCTAAGCGAACTACACCCCGGTTCCTCTAATTATTCAGCTAAGGGCATCTGTAACACCCACTTTGTAATTGCTAGGGATAATATCAATAGAGAAATATTTTCTCTTTATGTGAGTGTGATCTTTATTCATCATCATATGAGAACACCATGTCCAAGAACAATTAATAAAGAGATATGATACTAACTTGTTGCATCATGCTGGATATTTTATTTTTGGTGTGCATTTTGTAACAAGAAAAATATTAAATACCCAAATGAGAACTTAAATCCTAAAATAATCCTAGAATTAAGAGAAGAGTGAAGGAAAAGATTATACAAATTAGAGGAAAGTAAATGTGTGAAAGAATACATTTTGTTCCCCACTAATATTCAAATTTAAGTGTTTAACCCAGTTAAGAAGATCACAAACAAGTTTGAATTCAAATTGGGATTTAAATTTGAAAATAGGAAATAAAACAGAAAAAGAAAAAGAAAAGAAGCTAACTGGGCCGGCAGACTCCAATTCGGCCCATCTAAGGAATCAGCTCCGCGCGGCCCAGGAAACCCGCACCTTCGCGTCGCTAATCCCGGTAAGAAATCTAGTCAAGCGATTCGCCTTCACCTCCTGGTGGCGAGGCACCCTTCAATTTTGAACTTAGAGCACTTAGGAGTAGGATTGCGTGCGCGCCGGCGATGGCCCGCCGCGGGCCGAGGGCGGCGCCGCCGCGCGGCTCTGTTGAGTTGGGGACGATCCGCGGGCCGTCGGATGGCGCGTGGTCGGTCCCGATTAGATTGGGGGATACCCCTTCGCTCGATCGCACGGCGTCCGTCGATGCGTGATCCAGCGGTGCAGAGTTGATCTCGGGTTCATTAAATCCGTGCCGTCGATCGTGGATCCCACGGCTCTGGGCGCGTACCGGTTCAGGGTGATAGGAGTCTAATCTGGGCCGTCGGTTTAGATCTGACGGCTGATATCACGCGATACCCTTTCGCGCTGGCATTTTTGTATATGAACCCCTCAGTTTATACGAATTAGAACCCGCTGTCCACTGCATAGTGTTCTGAGTCTTAGGAAATTATGCGCAGAAGCCCCTGACGTTTCTGGAAAATGAGGCCCAGTCCAGTGATCATTTAAATTGAATAAATGATTAGGAAATTGAATTTTTAATACAAAAATAATTGCTAGAACTTTATAAATTCATAGAAAATTCATACTAACTCCAAATTCATCCATTCCAGTTCCTAAAATTTTGTAATTTTATCCTCTTTCACTTAGTGTCTCTGTTTTGGCATAAAAACAGTAAGGAAATTTATTTATCACTTAATCCTATTTAAAGCACATAAAACCCTTGAAAATGCATAACTTAAAATCTATAACTCAGAAAAATATGATTTCTGTTCCTAGGATTTTATTTTAATATGTAGAATATCTCTGTGCATTTTGTTTATATGTTTGGTGTAATGTTAATTTCTCTATATGCACTGTGCTTGTTTGTATTGTGGCGAGTAGAAGAGCCCGTTGCTGAGGATCCTGGTGAGCAGCAGATTGAAGTAGCTGAGCAGGAGCTCATTGAAGGCAAGTTGTGCCCTTGACCACATTTTACCCAATAATGTTCTTTAATATCACTTATCCATGCATAGGATAATTTTGATGGGACCCAATAGGACTCCCTAGATTGTTTATCTCATTACCTTGTTTACCCCTGAATCACTTGGGTAGTTTGCTATTGCTTTATATGGTTTTGGGATAATCATTTATTACCTCTATGTTCCAATTCTTGTTGTTATTCTGTTTATGTTCATGTTGTTATCATTAATGTTAATTGGAACATAGAGCTTAACTTGAGAACCACGTGCCACCACAAGGGTGGAATGGGACGCCCTTGGCTGACTAATTAGGAAAGCTAGTGGAAGACTACCTTACCCGAAAGGGGCAAGGGCAGTAGGGGAGAGGTCAGTGCGGGGAGGTCCCTGGATGATTTTGCTGCGATGGCTATCAGCCAGGAACCCTTTACTGGATCTTCCCATAAACTGTAGCGGGTTTTCGGAAGCTAGTGGAACTTTGTAAAGGCCTCGTAGTGTTGCCCTGCCGTGCTTCCTAGGTAGAGGTATATGGGATTCATGACCCCTTGGCAGATGGGTAACATGACTTGTGGGTAAAGGGTACAACCTCTGCAGAGTGTAAAACTGGTATACTAGCCGAGCTCGCGGTCATGAGCAGCTCAGGACTCTCTGATGTTTAAATTATGGAACTTAAATTAAATTTTGTCATTTGCATTGCATGGGTTTTGTTATTAATTATGTTCTATTACTTTACTTATGGTTTGGTATCTACGTACACTTAGTAACTGCTAATAAAATTTTGACCAACTACTTAAAAGCAATGCTCAGCTTTAACCCCTGTCTTTGATTAAGCCTTACACATCACATGAACTCACACCTTTGTGAGTCTATGTCCACTGGTTCCCCACAACTTGTTGAGCTATGATCATGTGCGAGCTCACCCTTGCTGTCTCACACCCCCCCCCACAGGAGATGATCAGGTGGTTCAGGAGGAGCTGCCTAACACTGAGGAGTTCGATCTGATCTAGGTGGCGTTTCCCAGTCGACATCTGCGCCGTCGATCCTTAGTTTGTTTTATCGTTATTACTTTATTTTGTAATCAGTCTTCCGCTATGTAATAAATACTCTGATGTTAATGACATTTATCTCTATACACTCTGTTATTATATATGTTGTCTTCTTGGCGCATGTATGAGATGCACCCGGCTTTGTTCTTTAAAACCGGGTGTTACAGAAGTGGTATCAGAGGAAATGTTGACTGTAGGACGAAACCTAAATAGACTGGACAAACCCTTACCCACTTATCTCATTCTGTTTCATTCTACACTCACCTTACTCTGATTCTTTCTACACTTATCTTGATCCTGTCTCACCTTCTACTGTTCTACTCTGATCATTCTTACCTTTGCTACTCTGAGACAAGATGGATTTCAAACCTTGGAATCCCTACCCCTATGACTATGATCTTTCTAAGAGATAGGGAACCTAAGACAAAATTAAACCTATTTTTCTCTATTTAAAAATGTTGTTTGATTGTGCTGATGCTAAATGCCTGATTTGCTTCTTTGATTGATTGAATTATAGATGGACATCTTAGTATGTACCACCATAAGGTATTGAATTAACTAGGATGTGTAAAATATTAATCTGCTTAGCTAATAAATCCCCCAAAGTAACCTGATTTGTAAATACCTGCCTTGTCTACTATTTTCTTACCATATGTATCTAACTCAGATGGTCAATACCAGGCGGGGTGGTGGAATTGACTTGCCTCCTAACCAACACACTCGAAGACAACCTCAGCCACAGCCTGCTGGGATGAATCCTCCTAATCCTCCACCAGGCGGAGTTGACCCACTGGTTGCTGCTCAGATGGCAATGATGCAGCAGATGGCAGATACTATGGCTGATATGCGTGCTCAGATGCAGCAAGAACGCCAGGAGATGCGACAAGAAAGAGAGGATATACGACAGGAGTTGCGCCAGGAGCGAGATGAGATACGCCAGGAAAGGAGGGCGCAACAACAGCAGCTGCAACAGCAAATGCAACAACAACAGCAGCAAGTGCCACTGCCTCCACCTCCACCACCACCAGTTCCACCCCGAGACAAGCATAGAGAGTTCATGAGCCATAAGCCACCTACATTCGCTAGCTCACCTGATCCACTGGACGCGGATGATTGGCTGAAAGCAATTGAGAAGATGCTGAATATTGCACAATGCACGGATCGTGAGAAGGTTTTATATGCTTCGGGACGTCTGATTGGTCCTGCTGCTGACTGGTGGGATTCTTATACTGCTGCCCACGATGCTGCGGATACTATTACTTGGGCAGAGTTCAGTACGCAGTTCAGGAACTACCATATTCCAGCTGGGATGATAAAGATCAAGAAGAAGGAATTTCTGTCGCTGAAGCAAGGGAGTATGTCAGTCAGCGAGTACAGAGACAAGTTTATTCAGTTATCCCGATATGCCCCTGAAGAAGTTGCTGAAGACGAGAGGAAGCAGGAGCATTTTATTGAAGGACTTAATGGACCACTGCAGTATGCTCTAGTGGCACACACATTCCCATCATTTCAGAGGCTGCTTGACAAGGCATTGGCTATTGAACACAAGCGTGTTCAATTGGGAGATTTGAAGAGAAAGGCCATATCGCAGGGACAAGGAAGCAGCAGCGTTCGTCCTCGCTACAGTTCACCACAGGGAACACCGACTCGACCCGGAGGACCACGCCCAGTTCCGCAATCACCACTGAGGACTCCACCTCCTCGACAGGCTACCCCTACTGGCACCCCGACGAAGTTTTCAGGACAGAGTCCGGGCACTCAATGTTACAAGTGTGGGAAGATTGGTCATTATGCAAATGTCTGCCCACAGAGGATTGCTACTACTCCAGTTCAGAACAGGCAGCAAACTCCAGGAACTGGCAAGGGATATTCTATTGCCAAGGTTAATCAAGTCAGCGTGGATGCTACTCCGGATGGAGGGGACCTCGTAATTGGTATGTTTTATGTTAATGCAATTCCTGCAACCATATTATTTGATTCTGGTGCTACGCATTCATTCATGTCTGCTCGTTATGCCAACACAAATGAAATACCACTGCTAAATATGAGAAAACCCCTGATAGTAATTACACCTAAAGGGCATGTTGAGGCAAATCAAATGACACGTAGATTGACATTAACTATTATGGGTAGAGAATTTGGAGCTACTGCTATAATATTGGAGTCAAGCAGTATAGATTTAATCCTTGGTATGTCATGGCTAAGAAAGGCAAAGGCCGTTATAGCATGTGGTAGAGGTACCGTAGAACTCACTACTACTAAAGGAGAAAGGTTTCAAGTTAACATTGCAGTAACCTCCTCATCTATGCGTGCAATGTTCTTCATGCCTGAGGAGTTTGTTGGTGACAATATCCGGGTGGTTAGAGATTTTCCGGATGTCTTTCCAGAGGAGTTACCAGGAATGCCACCTGAAAGAGAAGTTGAGTTTGTTATTGACCTCTTACCTGGAACCGCCCCTATTTCTAAACGGCCATATAGAATGTCCGTAGAGGAGTTGAAGGAACTTAAGAAGCAGTTAACTGAGTTACAAGAGGCTGGGTACATTCGTCCGAGTTCCTCACCTTGGGGAGCACCGGTCTTGTTTGTACAGAAGAAGGATGGATCGCAACGGATGTGTGTGGATTATAGGTCTCTTAATGATGTTACAGTGAAGAACAAGTATCCGTTGCCCCGTATTGAAGATTTGTTTGATCAAATGAGAGGTGCTAGAGTATTTTCGAAGATTGATCTCCGATCCGGTTATCATCAGATGAGGATTAGACCATCGGATATTCCCAAGACGGCTTTCTCGACTAGATATGGATTATATGAGTTCACAGTTATGTCGTTTGGATTGACTAATGCACCAGCTTATTTTATGAACTTAATGAACAAGGTGTTTATGGAGTATTTGGACAGATTCGTCGTGGTATTCATCGACGATATTCTTATTTATTCTCAGAGTGAAAGTGATCACGAGGAACATCTGAGGATGGTGCTACAGAAGCTACGAGATAATCAACTCTATGCCAAGTTCAGCAAGTGCGAGTTTTGGATTGGCGAAGTGCCATTTCTTGGTCATATTATTTCTAATGGAGGGATAGCAGTGGATCCTGCTAAAGTTAAGGAGATAATGGAGTGGAGAGTACCCACTACAGTTACTGAGATTCGGAGTTTCTTGGGATTAGCAGGCTATTATCGGAGGTTTATCGAAGGATTTTCTAAGATTGCTAAGCCGATGACTTCGCTTTTGGAGAAAGGAAAAGAATTTAAGTGGGACGAGAAGTGTCAAGACAGCTTTGATCTATTGAAGAAGAGGTTGATGTCGCCACCAGTATTGGTTATGCCGGACTTACAAAAAGGATTTGACATCTATTGCGATGCATGTGGCCAAGGTTTAGGATGTGTGCTCATGCAAGAAGGACATGTGATTGCTTATGCTTCTCGTCAGTTGCGGAGACATGAATTGAACTACCCCACTCATGACTTGGAATTGGCAGCCGTTGTGCATGCACTTAAGATTTGGAGACATTATATCATGGGGACCAAGTGCCAAGTGTATACGGATCATAAGAGTTTGAAGTATATATTCACTCAGAAGGACCTCAACCTTAGGCAACGCCGTTGGTTGGAGCTTATTAAGGATTATGATTTGGAGATTCACTATCACCCGGGCAAGGCAAACTTGGTTGCAGATGCCTTGAGTCGCAAGGAGCATGTTCATTCAGCTGTTGTTGCCCAGCTACCCGATGAGATTGTTGAGGATTTCAGGAGACTTAACCTGGGGATAGTTGCTCATACTGAAGGAGTTACAATTGATGTGGAACCTACTTTAGAGCAAGAGATCCGCAAGGGACAAATTGGTGATGATAAGATAAAAGAGATTAAGGATCTGATTACTGAAGGTCGAGTTCCGGAGTTCACGGAAGATGAGCAGGGCACTGTATGGTTCAAGGACAGGATGTGTGTCCCTGATATTAAAAGCCTTCGGGAGACTATTTTAAAGGAGGCCCATGACTCGGATTATTCTATTCATCCTGGTAGTACCAAGATGTATCAGGATTTGAAGCGGAAGTATTGGTGGTATGGATTGAAAAGAGATGTTGCTGCACACGTAGCTATGTGCGATGTATGTCAAAGAGTTAAGGCTGAACATCAGAGGCCAGCTGGATTATTGCATCCACTGAAGATACCCGAGTGGAAATGGGAAGAGATTGGTATGGATTTCATTACTGGATTGCCTCGCACCCAGAAAGGATATGATGCAATATGGGTGATTGTGGATAGATTGACTAAAGTGGCTCACTTTATTCCTGTGAAGACTACTTATAAAGGTTCTCAGCTAGCAGAGTTATATATGGCTCGGATTGTGTGTTTACATGGAGTACCAAAGAAGATTGTGTCTGATCGAGGTTCGCAGTTTACCTCAAGATTTTGGAGAAGCTTTCATGAGAACATGAGTACAAAGTTGAATTTTAGTACAGCTTATCACCCTCAGACTGATGGACAGACTGAAAGGACTAATCAAGTTTTGGAAGATATGTTGAGAGCTTGTGCACTTCAGCATGGAGGAAGTTGGGATAAGAGTCTGCCTTATGCTGAATTCTCATATAATAATAGTTATCAGGCCAGTCTGAAGATGTCACCTTTTGAAGCTTTATATGGGAGGAAGTGCAGGACTCCTTTGTATTGGGACCAGACTGGAGAGAGACAGTTCTTTGGGCCTGAACTGATTCAAGAAGCAGAAGAACAAGTTCGTATAATTCGAGAGAATTTGAGAGTGGCTCAAACCAGGCAAAAGAGTTATGCTGATAATAGGAGGAGACCACTGGAATTCGAAGAAGGAGATTATGTGTATCTCAAGGTGTCACCACTGCGTGGAATGAGGAGATTTAAAGTTAAGGGCAAATTATCCCCTCGCTATATTGGACCATTTCTGATCTTTAGAAGAGTTGGGGAGATGGCATACCAACTCGAGTTACCTGCTAGTCTATCAGATGTGCATAACGTGTTCCACGTATCTCAACTAAAGAAGTGTCTCCGTGTTCCTGAGGAACAGTTACCAATGGAAGAGCTCAGTGTTCAAGGTGATTTGACTTACACGGAGTACCCCATCAAGATTTTGGATACATTAACTCGAGTTACAAGAAATAAGGTGATAAAGATGTGTAAAGTACAATGGAGTCACCACAGTGAAGATGAAGCAACTTGGGAAAGAGAAGAAGAGCTTCGCATAGATTTTCCCCACCTTTTCTCTAGTTCTTCTTAAATCTCGGGGACGAGATTATTTTTAAGGGGGGTAGGATTTGTAACACCCACTTTGTAATTGCTAGGGATAATATCAATAGAGAAATATTTTCTCTTTATGTGAGTGTGATCTTTATTCATCATCATATGAGAACACCATGTCCAAGAACAATTAATAAAGAGATATGATACTAACTTGTTGCATCATGCTGGATATTTTATTTTTGGTGTGCATTTTGTAACAAGAAAAATATTAAATACCCAAATGAGAACTTAAATCCTAAAATAATCCTAGAATTAAGAGAAGAGTGAAGGAAAAGATTATACAAATTAGAGGAAAGTAAATGTGTGAAAGAATACATTTTGTTCCCCACTAATATTCAAATTTAAGTGTTTAACCCAGTTAAGAAGATCACAAACAAGTTTGAATTCAAATTGGGATTTAAATTTGAAAATAGGAAATAAAACAGAAAAAGAAAAAGAAAAGAAGCTAACTGGGCCGGCAGACTCCAATTCGGCCCATCTAAGGAATCAGCTCCGCGCGGCCCAGGAAACCCGCACCTTCGCGTCGCTAATCCCGGTAAGAAATCTAGTCAAGCGATTCGCCTTCACCTCCTGGTGGCGAGGCACCCTTCAATTTTGAACTTAGAGCACTTAGGAGTAGGATTGCGTGCGCGCCGGCGATGGCCCGCCGCGGGCCGAGGGCGGCGCCGCCGCGCGGCTCTGTTGAGTTGGGGACGATCCGCGGGCCGTCGGATGGCGCGTGGTCGGTCCCGATTAGATTGGGGGATACCCCTTCGCTCGATCGCACGGCGTCCGTCGATGCGTGATCCAGCGGTGCAGAGTTGATCTCGGGTTCATTAAATCCGTGCCGTCGATCGTGGATCCCACGGCTCTGGGCGCGTACCGGTTCAGGGTGATAGGAGTCTAATCTGGGCCGTCGGTTTAGATCTGACGGCTGATATCACGCGATACCCTTTCGCGCTGGCATTTTTGTATATGAACCCCTCAGTTTATACGAATTAGAACCCGCTGTCCACTGCATAGTGTTCTGAGTCTTAGGAAATTATGCGCAGAAGCCCCTGACGTTTCTGGAAAATGAGGCCCAGTCCAGTGATCATTTAAATTGAATAAATGATTAGGAAATTGAATTTTTAATACAAAAATAATTGCTAGAACTTTATAAATTCATAGAAAATTCATACTAACTCCAAATTCATCCATTCCAGTTCCTAAAATTTTGTAATTTTATCCTCTTTCACTTAGTGTCTCTGTTTTGGCATAAAAACAGTAAGGAAATTTATTTATCACTTAATCCTATTTAAAGCACATAAAACCCTTGAAAATGCATAACTTAAAATCTATAACTCAGAAAAATATGATTTCTGTTCCTAGGATTTTATTTTAATATGTAGAATATCTCTGTGCATTTTGTTTATATGTTTGGTGTAATGTTAATTTCTCTATATGCACTGTGCTTGTTTGTATTGTGGCGAGTAGAAGAGCCCGTTGCTGAGGATCCTGGTGAGCAGCAGATTGAAGTAGCTGAGCAGGAGCTCATTGAAGGCAAGTTGTGCCCTTGACCACATTTTACCCAATAATGTTCTTTAATATCACTTATCCATGCATAGGATAATTTTGATGGGACCCAATAGGACTCCCTAGATTGTTTATCTCATTACCTTGTTTACCCCTGAATCACTTGGGTAGTTTGCTATTGCTTTATATGGTTTTGGGATAATCATTTATTACCTCTATGTTCCAATTCTTGTTGTTATTCTGTTTATGTTCATGTTGTTATCATTAATGTTAATTGGAACATAGAGCTTAACTTGAGAACCACGTGCCACCACAAGGGTGGAATGGGACGCCCTTGGCTGACTAATTAGGAAAGCTAGTGGAAGACTACCTTACCCGAAAGGGGCAAGGGCAGTAGGGGAGAGGTCAGTGCGGGGAGGTCCCTGGATGATTTTGCTGCGATGGCTATCAGCCAGGAACCCTTTACTGGATCTTCCCATAAACTGTAGCGGGTTTTCGGAAGCTAGTGGAACTTTGTAAAGGCCTCGTAGTGTTGCCCTGCCGTGCTTCCTAGGTAGAGGTATATGGGATTCATGACCCCTTGGCAGATGGGTAACATGACTTGTGGGTAAAGGGTACAACCTCTGCAGAGTGTAAAACTGGTATACTAGCCGAGCTCGCGGTCATGAGCAGCTCAGGACTCTCTGATGTTTAAATTATGGAACTTAAATTAAATTTTGTCATTTGCATTGCATGGGTTTTGTTATTAATTATGTTCTATTACTTTACTTATGGTTTGGTATCTACGTACACTTAGTAACTGCTAATAAAATTTTGACCAACTACTTAAAAGCAATGCTCAGCTTTAACCCCTGTCTTTGATTAAGCCTTACACATCACATGAACTCACACCTTTGTGAGTCTATGTCCACTGGTTCCCCACAACTTGTTGAGCTATGATCATGTGTGAGCTCACCCTTGCTGTCTCACACCCCCCCCCCCACAGGAGATGATCAGGTGGTTCAGGAGGAGCTGCCTAACACTGAGGAGTTCGATCTGATCTAGGTGGCGTTTCCCAGTCGACATCTGCGCCGTCGATCCTTAGTTTGTTTTATCGTTATTACTTTATTTTGTAATCAGTCTTCCGCTATGTAATAAATACTCTGATGTTAATGACATTTATCTCTATACACTCTGTTATTATATATGTTGTCTTCTTGGCGCATGTATGAGATGCACCCGGCTTTGTTCTTTAAAACCGGGTGTTACAGCATCCCACTCCACTCTCATGGTTGCACTGTTTTCCCGGGCGGTCATCCAACGAATAGGTCCTTGCAGAGAGGCACTCGAGAAACCGCTCGAGCCCCCTTAAATGCCGCAAGTATAACATCATAATAAAGGAGGGAAACATCGTATCATTGATAAATCTCATCATGTTCATTGATTAATGTTAAGCACTAGCATAAAGCTAAACAATAATAATCCAACCCAAATAGGTAACCAAGGACATGGATAACAAAAGCTAGTCAATCCTTAGGTATGAACTGTGTAAATGTGGAAAGTGAATTATAGAATGTATAGGACAAAGATAGGTCAAGGGACACTTGCCTCCACCAACCAGCTGCTGCTCAGGGGCTTCTCCTGCGAGTTCTTCAGACTCCTCAACCTGACCATTCTCTATGCGAGCGCAAACATACATCCATCCATTTGAATTAGGAAATAAACAGTACACCATTCAAGAGAGCAGATAAATTGAATATGCATTAGATATAACATATGATATTGCATTCGCCATGGCTAGAAAGAGAAGGAAGGTCTCGCAGTGGTTAAAGCTATAATCGAAGCGTATTACGGGTAGATGCATAATTAATCATTACGTGATCTAGTTCCACCTAGTTACACTAACAAGTGTTAATCACATGCACTGATAGAATTATCGTTATTTCCAATTGGTTGACACTAAGCTAAGCTGATAATTAACTACATGAAATAAATAACGTAATCAATTTCTGAGTTGAGTTTCCATTTCATTGATATAAATAATGTGATCACTACGCATGGAATACACGGGGGAGGGGGGGGGGGGTAGACGGGTGGTTAGGGGTAGACGGGTGGCTAGGGGTAGACGGGCACGTCTAGGGGTAGACGAGCGCGCCGAGGGCACGACGAGCCGTGCCAAAGCACCGCGTGCACCACGTAAGCACGCGCGTGCGCAAGGCCGCGCTGACGCGCCGCGAACGAGCCGGAGCCGAGCTGCGCACGTGCCGCGCTGCACGCCGTGAGCAGGCAGCGGGGCCACACCAGGAACGAACGCGCGGGCCACGCGCTGGCTGAGCTCAAGGCCATGCGCCATACGCACGCTGAGCCGAGCTCAAGGCCGCGCCGGGGGAGCAAAGCCGGGCCGCGCCGAGGCGAGGCCACGCCGGGACGGGGGCCGGGGCTGGGGAGCCGCGCCGGGCGTGGGCACGCCGCGCTATGCCGCGAGCAAGGGTGGCGAGCCAGGCGGGCGTGCCACCGCCGCGCTGGGGCAGGGGCGAGGTCGGGTGGGGGGGAGCCGCGCCGGGGCAGGGCTGCATCGGGGCAGGGCAGGGGAGGCCGCGCCGGGCAGGGGCATGCCGCGGCCTCACCACGGCCGCGCGTCATGGCCAAGCCGGGGCCGAGCCGGATGGAGGCGGGGCGGGGGAGGGCAAGCCGCGCCAGGTGGGGCCGCGCGGGCGCGCCGCCGCGCTGAGCAGGGGGGCCGCACCGCGGACGGCGGCCAAGCGGGCTGGGGCAGGGGAGCCTTGCCGCGGGCGAGGCCGCGCAGGAGCGCCGCTGCACCGGGGAAGCCACGCCACGGCCGGGCACGGAGAGGGCGAGCGCGCCGGGGACGGGGAGCGCGCCGGGACAGGGGCCGCGCGTGCCAGGGCGGGCGAGCACCATGGCCAGATCGTGCCGGGACCGCTGCGCCGCGCCTGGACAGGGCGCGAGGGAGGGGGAGCTGGGGCTGGGCCACGCGCCACGGCCGCCAACGCCCGCCAACGCCGAGGTGGCTGGAGCCGAGCCGGAGCGCGCGCGAGGGAGGGGGGCCAGGGCCGGCCGGACGGCGCCATGGCCGGAGAAGGGGAGGGAGGGGAGAGGAGAGAGGAGGGAGGGGCTTACCGCGCGGGGAGCGAGGGCGAGCGGCGTTTCGGCGTCGGGCAGGGGAGACGTGCGCGAGGGAGGAAGAGAGAGATATTTTGGGGGAGGGGAGGGGATGACGGGTGGGGCCCGCGGGAGGGGGTGGTGGCGCGGCGGCTAACTGCCACGCGCACGCCGCGCGGGGGGGGGGGGGGACACCGGGGCCGGCTGGGCCGCGCGGGGGGCGAGCTGGGCCGCGCCAGGCCGTCGCGCCAGCTGGGCCGCAGGAGGGGGAAGGGGAGAGAGGGGGGAGCTGGGCCGCGCCAAGAAGTCGGCCCAGGGAGAGAGGGGGGGCTTTTCTATTTTCCTTTTTTCCTTTTTTTCTCCAAATTCTCTTAATTAATAAATAAATACCTCAATGAAAACCAAGCGAATACACACAAAGGAAAAGGTGCGTGGCTCGGCATGACGCAAGAACCAAAGAAACCCACTCCTAGGATTTATTATTACACGACATAGAGTTTTGGAAATGGGTAAGGTGTAGCGAAAAGAAATGGGAAAAGAGAGGTAACGCCCAAATTTGGCGAGTGAAGGAGAAAGAAAAAATTCAGCTCCAAAATTTGGGGCGTTACAAACCTATCCCCCTTAAAAGAATCTCGCCCTCGAGATTCAAGGTTGGCTAGCAAAGAGCTCAGGATATTTAGCCATCAGATCCTCTTCACGCTCCTAAGTTGCCTCTTCTTCGGAGTGATGACCCCATTTGACTTTGCACATTCTGATAGTCTTCCTTTGGGTGACTCTTTCTGCAGTCTCAATGATTTGCGTTGGCTTCTCAATGTAGGTCAAGTCTTCTTGGACTTCAAGACCTTCCATTGGCAACTGCTCTTCTGGCACGCGCAAACACTTCTTTAACTGAGACACATGAAAGACATTATGCACAGTAGACAAATTTTCTGGCAGACTGAGCTGATAGGCCACTTCTTCGCGCCTTGCGAGGATCTAATACGGGCTGATATAGCGAGGTGCTAGCTTGCCTTTGACTCCGAATCTTCTAACTCCTCTGATAGGTGACACTTTCAAATAAACAAAATCTCCAACTTCGAAACTCAGCTCTCTTCTTCTTGTGTCTGCATAACTTCGCTGCCTTGATTGCACTATCTTCAGGTTCTCCCAAACCATCTTGATGTTCTCTTCAGCTTCAAGCAAAATGTCTGGTCCAAACACTTGCTTTTCTTTAGGCTGATCCCATTGCAACGGAGTTCTACAACTCCTCCCATAAAGCGCCTGAAATGGTGACATCTTCAAGCTGGCCTGGTAACTGTTGTTATAGAAGAACTCTACATAAGGTAATCTCTTGTCCCATCCAGACTGATCTTGCAACGCGCAAGCTCTCAACATGTCTTCGAGGATTTGATTAGTTCTTTCGGTCTGACTGTCTGTCTGTGGATGGTAAGCTGAACTAAAATTCATATGTGTGCCCAAGGCTTCATGCAATTGCTGCCATAAATGACAGGTGAACTGCGTTCCTCTGTCTGACACTATCTTCTTTGGCACACCGTGAAGACAAACGATCCGGAACATGTACAACTCTACCAATACTGCACTGCTGTAGTTGGTCTTGACAGGTATGAAGTGGGCTGACTTGGTTAAGTGATCCACCACTACCCAAATAGAATCATAGCCGGCTCGAGTGCGAGGCAATCCGACTATGAAATCCATACCGATTTCATCCCATTTCCAATGAGGAATTCGCAACGGTTGCAACAATCCAGCTGGCCTCTGATGCTCTGCCTTGATCCATCGACAACTATCACACATAGCCACATGTTCTGCAATTTCCCTTTTCATTCCGTACCACCAGAATTTCTTCTTCAGATCCTGATACATCTTCTCACTTCCAGGGTGTATAGAATAGGTTGTCTCATGAGCTTCCTTGAGGACCAATTCCCAAATAGACTGGACATTGGAAACGCACAAGCGGTCTTTGAACCATATCACACCTTCTGCATCTTCCCGAAAATCTTTACCTCTACCGTCTAGAATCAGTCGCCGGATTTCACTGATTTTCTCATCATTCTTCTGTGCTTCTTTGATTTCCCGCTCTAGGGTAGGCTCCAACTCAACTGTTACTCCTCGCGTATTGTTCAGAAACCCGAGACTCAACCTGTCAAACTCTTTGGCCAACTCATAAGGCATCGAATGAGCAACCATCATATTGACCTGACTCTTCCTGCTCAAAGCATCTGCCACTACGTTCGCTTTGCCTGGATGGTAGTGAATCTCCAGTTCATAGTCTTTGATCAACTCTAACCATCTTCTTTGCCTCATATTCAACTCTGACTGAGTGAATATGTAGTTCAGACTCTTGTGGTCTGTGTAAACATCACATTTCTGCCCATACAGATAGTGCCTCCATGTCTTCTGTGCGTGAACCACTGTTGCCAACTCTAGGTCATGGATTGGATAATACTTCTCATGAACCTTCAGCTGTCGGGATGAGTAAGCCACAACTCTTCCCTCTTGCATCAACACGCATCCCAAACCAGTGTAACAAGCATCGCAATACACCGAGAAGGGCTTGTGCACATCAGGCAAGACTAAGACAGGCACTGTAGTCAACTTCTCTTTCAGCACTTCAAAGGCTTCTTGGCATTTCTGGGTCCACTTGAACTCAACATTGTTGCCTAGCAAAGCTGTCATTGGTTTCGCAATCTTCGAAAACCCTTCAATGAATCGCCGGTAGTATCCGGCCATTCCAATGAAGCTCTTGATTCCTCGGGCATCTGTTGGCGCTTTCCAGTTCAGAATGTCTGCTACTTTCTTCGGATCCACAGCCAATCCTTCTTTGTTGATTATGTGACCCAAGAATAGGACTTCATCAATCCAGAACTCACACTTGCTCAACTTTGCATACAGCTGGTGCTCTCGCAATCTCTGCAAAACTATCCTCAAATGATCCGCATGCTCTTCTTCACTTTGAGAATATATCAGAATATCATCAATAAATACCACCACAAACTTGTTAAGATAATCCATGAATACACTGTTCATCAGATTCATGAAGAAGGCTGGCGCATTTGTTAGGCCGAAAGACATCACAGTGAACTCATACAACCCATACTTGGTAATGAATGCCGTCTTCGGAATGTCTGAAGGTCGAATCCTGAGCTGATGATAACCTGACCTCAGATCTATCTTTAAAAACACACTGGCTCCACTCAACTGGTCGAACAGATCTTCTATTCTAGGCAAGGGGTACTTGTTCTTGATTGTGACCTCATTCAGAGCTCGATAGTCGATACACATCCTTCTGGTGCCATCTTTCTTCTCCACGACTAGGACAGGGGCGGCCCAAGGCAAGGTGCTTGGCCGGATATAACCTTTCTTCGACAGCTCATCGATCTGCTTCTTAAGCTCAACCAACTCTGGTCCAGATACTATGTAAGCTCTCTTAAAGATGGGGGCGGTGTCAGGAAGAAGCTCTATGGCAAACTCAACTTTCCGCTCTGGTGGCATACCCGGTAAGTCCTTTGGAAACACATCTGGGAACTCGGACACAACCTTGATAATATCAAGTGAATCTACTTCACTGCTATCAACAGCCATCTGATAACAACTTCCTTTCTTTGGCTCAGGCGGGACTAACTCGGTCACCACTTCCTCTCCTAGTGGGGACATCAACTTGATTGTCCTCTTATCTCAACTGATAACTGCCTGATACTTATCTAGCCAGTTCATCCCTAGGATGAAATCTATTCTCTGAGTACCCATTACTATGAGATTAGCGGGAAACGCTATCCACCTTATTTCCACACTTACATTCAAGCAAATGCTATCGGCTCGAATTCTACCACCGGCTAAGTCAATTTGAATAGGTGTTGACATGGTAGTTATTGGAAGATTATGTGCTTCTACCCATGATGCAGTAATGAATGAATGCGTTGCTCCAGTATCAAATAACACTTCTGCAATATGGGAGTCGACTGGAAACATACCTACTATCATGCCGGGGGTTTCCTGAACTGCTTCAGCCTCCAAGTGGTTCAGTCTCCCATGGTTATAGCGTGGCTGAAAGCGGTTGCCTGCTCCAGGCTGACACATTCTGCTTTGCTGGGGTGCTAGGGCCTGACTGCTGTTGGGCTGCCTTCTTCGGGCATTGCATCACCCAATGGCCTTGCTCTCCACAGTGGAAACATGCTCTGTTTCCACCTTGAGCTGGTGCTGCTTGACTGTTCTGCTGGTTTGCTGGGGCAGGAAGACGAGGTGCCTGCTGATTCTGCCTCTGGAACTGGCTTCCTCCTGACTGATTGTTCTGGCGATTTTGCTGCTGGTGCTGACGGTACTGCCTTTGTAACTGCTGCTGTTGAGGTGGATGCTGGTTCTGCCTGAACTGCTAAGGTGGATTGCCTGAGAAATGAGAGCAATTGCTACTCCCAGACTGAGGTCCACTGATCTTACGCTTGCGATCCTCCATCTCTTTACGCTTCCTCTCTATCATGATTGCTCTGTCAATCAGGTGCTAAAAAGTGGGGAAGGTATGATTCATCAGATGATACTGTAGAGGGTTGACCAAGCCTCTCAGGAAACGATACTGTCTCTTGGCGTCGGTATTGACATCTTCAGGAGTATAGCGAGATAGCTGCAGAAACCTGTCTCGATACTCACTAATAGACATTGACCCTTGCTTGAGTGTCAGGAACTCCTCCTTCTTCACTGTCATCAGACCTGCAGGAACATGGTACTGGCGGAAATTGTTTCTGAATTCCTCCCAGGTAATGGCGTCGGGGTTGGCATGGGTGGCGAGATAAGACTCCCACCAGGACTGGGCTGCTCCTCTCAACAGATGGGGACCATACAGAACTTTCTCCCTATCATCATACTGAGCGGTATGCAACTCCTGCTCCATAGTGTGCAGCCAGTCTTCCACATCCATGGGGTCAGAAGAGTGAGCGAACGTTGGGGAATGACCTCTCATGAATTCAGCACGCTTGTCCCTGGGCATCTGGGGCATCTGAGGCTAAGGTGGTGGCTGTTGCTGCTGCTGCTGAATGGCAGCCAGAGTCTGACCGATGGCTTGAACTGCCTGAGTCTGCATTAAGAACATCTGTTCGATCGACATCGGGGACGGGGGTGGCAGCTGCTGTTGCTGGGGTGCCTCATCCTATGGTGCTGCCTGCTCCTGCTGAGCACGCCTTCCTCCTCTGCACCTGTTTTCTGACATCTGCAGAATGCAACCACACATCAGAACCGATCTTGCAAGGTTGCAGCATAAGAAAAGAGTATAGAATTTTTCCACAATACTGAACAGATGAACATCTTCACTGATCTCCAACACAGACCAACACAGCTTCTCAGATAAAAAGGAAAGTGGAACAGAAAGGCTTCCCATTAAGATAACTAACTTTATAAACATATAACAGATAAACCAAAATGCAGGGGATACCCACACTCTGGTGACAGTCATTACAAAGATCCAACTCCAACATTATTCATCATAACAAGCATAAAAGCATAGGATAAGCAAACTACCCTGTCTAATAAGACTAACTAAGAGTAAAACTGAGGCTAAGACTAAGACTGAGACCAAGACTAAAACTTCTATATTAAGCATTTATTACAGGACCCAACACTGACGATCTATGGCTCTAAATTTATCTTGGTCCTGCAGTCGGGGTTGCCGTAAGACTGGTGTCCATGCCGAGGTGAGCGGTACGGGTGCTGAGTCCTGACAGGAGCAGGGGAGCCATCCTCTAGGTGACGATTGTCGGTGTTTTGGATCCGACCGCACATCCGGGGTTGCCCCTCAAGGTGCTTTTAGGAGTAGGACGGTGTTATCGATTGTAGCTCAATGGTTCGTGCTAGTTGCACGAGAGACAGTAGACAATGATTTACAGGTTTGGGCCGCTTTGAAGTGCATAACACCCTACGTCCTGGCGAAAGTGCTGTATATGGTGAGTTACAAGGTAGTTCTCTAGTGCGTAGGAAGTTGGCGTGGATGGCTAAGTAGTGAGTTCGATCTCTTTTGAAGGGGTGCCCCCTAGGCCTTATATATTCGACCATGGGGCAATACATGCAGATATGATAATCACGTGCACCTAAGAAATAGTGAACTGATTGAGTCTATCTTCCTATAGTTCCACCGACCCATCTTCGCTTGGTTCCGTCGCGCGGGGCTCCAGCGCGGAAGGATCGGGTCTCTGTTGTGATTACTCGCTCGAAGTCATTGGGCCGTCTGGGCTTGCTCCGATCCGGCCTTATGTCGATCTGCTTCACTGGTCGTTCCTCCCCAGGCCCATGAAGGAATGACCTTACGATTCATTGAGCCCTTGGGCCTTTCGTGAGGTCTTTTATCCTTCCAGTGGACCCGGGGGATATCTGTCCCCCACAAGCCCCCGATCTTTGGGTTGATTTTGAAATAATCGGTCCAAAGATCCTAAGTCCAATTGCGGTCTTTGTTTGTAACAGGAAGTACTTTCTGGGTAATCCGGTAAAAACGATTTCTTACTGTCTCCTTCTGCTTTTATCACCCGAAAATTGGTGTTCTGCCTCAGACTCTTGCTTCGGAGGTCACATTTCGTACTGGAGGACTTCGAACTTCATTGGGCGCACCAAAGGAGCACCCAATGGGTGTAGCCCCCGAGCTTCGAGTGGATTTTTGAAAATAATCCACTCGAAGGTCTTCACTTTGAGTATTATCAGAAATCACTTCCATCTTCCACTTGTATTTTGTCGGAGGTCAACCTTGTGTTGATCTTACCCTATGCTTTACAGGTCAGCATTGTCTTGATCCGAGATGATGATTCATTGGGCGCGCCGAAGGTGCTCCCAATGGGTGTAGCTCCCGAGCTTCGAGTGGATTTTTGAAAATAATTCACTCGAAGATCTTCATTTTATGCCTTTTTCCACTAATATTCTTCCCTTTTTGCCGAATGCCTTGGAGGTCAGCACTATGTTATTGATATTATGCTTTAGAGGTCAGCGTATATTTTGTCTTTGAGGCCGAGTTCGTGATCTGCTCATATCTTGCTAGGCAGTGCAATTTATTTGATCTGTGACTGATTGGACGTTCGACAGCTGACCCTTGGCTAGTCTTTGTTATCACTTCTTACTTCAATGCTTCTGTCGATTAGACTTGTACCTTGTTGGCTATATTTGGCTTTCCTTTGATCCTTGCTGATATCTCACCTTTGTCTTGAAGTATTCATTGCATGTGCTGCACGGATGTGACAATTTTGAAAAATATACTAGTATTTCCTGGGCGTCCCCCCAATGGGTGTAGGCAAGGGACGGCTTGGTACACTGAGTGTTTTAGCAAACTGTCTCTGAGTAGTAACTTGATGTGACCGCGGGTGTAATCATATCGCCCGCACAGTTGACTGGAGTCCCAATGGGTGTTGTGTTGTGTGAGACGGCGTCAGCCGCCTGACGTGTCTCCAGACGGTTTGAATTGCATATTGAATTTTTGCGACTGTTCAGTGGCCGTGGTAGGAGGTGAGCGGTTGCCTTCTTCCTCTATAAATGGTGTTCTTGCTTCCCCGGCATTTTCACATCTCTTACTGCTCTCTGCTGCTTGCTCTCTTCTTCTTCCTTCTTCTTCACCATGGGCAAGAATAAGAAGGGTAGCGGTTCTTCGCCTCGTTCTGGTGACAAGCGCAAACGTGAGCCGACTCCTCCCTCGGAGGACTTCGACAACTCGGAGTACTCGGAGGAGGAGTTCTCCTCCGAGTCCGAGGGGTCTCCGGCCCCCGTCTCTCCCCCGGCGTCGTCTGATGATTCAGATGACTCCTAGGGGATTGCCACGGAGGTCTGGACCTACATCCGGGCCATCGAGCGCGCCGGGCTCGAGGGCTCGGATGAGTCGAAGTACTCCTCAGATGAGGAGGACTCCTCGGACTCGTCCGAGGAGGGCAGCGGCGGCGATGGCGGAGACGGCGACGACGACGGAGGCGACGGTGACGGCGGCGACGGTAGCGGCAAGGGCGGTGACGGCAGTGGCAAGGGCGGCGGCGGCGACGGTGGCAGCGGCGGCAAGGGCAGCAGCAGCAAGGGCAGTAGCAGGGGCAGCAACCAGGCCAGTGGCTAGATGCCACTGGTTTTAGATGTTAGTATAGATTAGTAGTAGAAATAGTATTAAGTGAAATAATGTAGTAGTAGTAGTAGTAGTATAGAGTAGTGGAATGTAATGTAGTAGTAGTAGTAGGGAAGTATCAACTCATAGCGAGTTGATTTGTAAGTTCTGTAGCTTCCCTTTATGAAGAACGATTTCGTCTCCTCCTATGTTAAATACTTCGCCTCCTGGTCAGTTGATGATCGTTGTCCATGATGTTCTCCATCTGCTATGCTTGAGTAATAACTTGGAGTTTTCGAATCATTCTTCCATTCGTTTTTTCTGCGTCGTCGGTGCCTTAGAAGCAACGACCGAGTTATTATTGACAGTGTTAGCACTTATGAAGTAGCGTCCGAATGATGGCGGGGCCACGTCGGTGTTTTAGAGGTAACAGCCGAGTGACTGATGGCAACGTCGGCGTTTTATAGGTAACAGCCGAGTGACTGACGGCAACGTCGGCGTTTTAGAAGTAACAGCCGATTGACTGACGGCAATGTCGGCGTTTTAGAAGTAACGACCGAGTGAAGTCAGGTACTATCAGCGTTTTTAGAAACAACGGCTAAGTCAATTTGGGTCGCGTCGGCCGTTTTGGAAATAACGGCCGAGTGATGACATGGCATGCCAGCTTTTTTAGAATTAGCAGCCGAGTGATGACGTGGCACGCCAGTTTTTTAGAAATAACCGCTGGGTGATGACGTGGCACGCCAGTGTTTTAGAAATAACCGCTGGGTGATGACTGGGCACTTTTTGGAAACGGCACCTGGCCCAGGAAAACCCTATATGTACTGCACTGTTTCGTGTCTCCACATTCCGTGCCCTAGTTCTTGCTTTCCTGCATCCAGGCTTTCTCTGCTGATTTGCAATTCGACTTCCGCTCCGCTCGCCGGCGAGGTTGAGATGGCGCCTAAATGGAAAGCCTCGAGTTTGTCCGCTGCCATCATTCCCCCCATCGATCCCAACAGTCAGTTGCCTTTTGTAGATAACCATATGTCTGTTGTTTCTGAGTCTGACCTTTTCCATCTCGTGTCCATCGGTGTTCTTCCTCCGAAAGAACTCTGTTCCTGGCGGATCTGCTGTGGAGTCACTGTTCCAACAGAAGACACCCATGAATCTGTTGTTTATGTTCCATTCCTCCTCCGCGGCCTTGCTCTTCCTATTTCTCCCTTTTTCCGCGGTCTCCTTGATTTCTACCACTTGAATCTGACCCATCTGAATCCCAATTCCATTCTGCAAATCTCTATCTTTGTTCATTTGTGTGAGGCTTTTCTTGGCGTGCTGCCGCACTTTGGCCTGTGGAAATATTTGTATCACTGTCGGCCTGGGATGGCCGTAGGGCAGCACCAACTGGTAGGGGGCGCGAGCTTGGAGATGCGCCGTGGGAGGAAGACTGATTACCTTGACATCCCACTCAAAGACAGCATCAAAGGATGGCGCTTAGAGTGGTTTATCATGGAGAACCATGGGAATTCCCTCCCACCACGGTCAGGGAGACAGCCGGATGTTCGTACTCCGAGCTGGACCGAATCCCCCACAGACCAGGAGGTGGCCGAGGCAAAGGCTCTGTTGGCTGAAGTTGGATTGTTGAAGGAGAGAGGTTTGACTGCAGAGGCTGTGGTTGCTGACTTTGTCTTTAAGAATATTCAGCCATTGAAAGACAGGGCACATCCGGCCTATCTGTACCGAGGCCTGACTGACTCAACCCGGGTTACCAACAGAAGAATTCCTGCTGTGGATTTGGTGAGCCGGCTTGAAATGATACTTAGAGGCAAAGTATCAAATGTAGGTGCCCCTGTTGCGTACTCGGCCTGGAACCTGCCTCCTTCTAAGGCCTTCACTCATTTTGTGTCAAATCCTCCTGCTGGCGATGGCGGTTTGGGCCTTAGAGTGCGACCCTCTGCCGAAGAAGTTAGTGCTTTGGTTGCTTCGCTTGAAGAAATTCCTGATGATGAACGACAGGTTCATTTTGAGGTGCCTCTGGATCCCAGTGATGCTGAGATAGGTGCTATGCTGGATATGTTGGCTGCCGATTCTTCCGATGCCGCTCCTGCTGAAACATTAGCGGTGGTGCCCGTCCCTGGGGCTGACAAAGCCTTGGACGCTCAGAAGTCTATCAATGTTCGTCCAAAACGTTCTCGCCGAGTTGATCAAGCCCCTCTTCCTGCTGAGGGGGAGAAAAAGAAGAAAAGACGTCTTCGTCGGGTGTCTGGCTCGGATCAGGGTGCCGGTCCTTCTGCTCCTATCGCTGAGGAAGTGCCAGTGCCTGAATTCACTGAAGCTGACCCCAATGGGTGCGCTGTCCATCTTGTTGATGATGATGGTGAAGAAGAAGATGAAATCCCTCTGATTCGGAAAAACAGCTATCGTTACACTGCCAGTGGGGAAAGTAGCGGTGTTCCTTCTCCAGCCTTGTCTGCCCTCATTGGTCTGCAAGAATTATCTCTGGCGAACTTTGATCAGACTCTCGAGGACATGATTCCAGAAGATCTGCTATCAGAACCGGCAGATGGTGGCGCGATGGATGTTTGTGTTGATGTGCTCGACGCCGGGTTGGGATCATCCCGGGTAGCATCCTGCGCCTCGTCGACCTTGGAGCGCGGTCTTGAGGGTCAGGGAGCTGGCTTGGATTCCCTTGCTCCCATGGAAGTGATCGAGGGACCTTCAGCCTTAGAGGCGGCTGCTGCAGAGAACTCGGCCCTCAAGGATGGTGCCGGCACTTACCCAGCCCCCAAGGGTGTTGCCAGAGATGATCCGGCTCAGGTGGATAGTGCAAGCTACTACCCAGCCCCCGAGGGTGCTGCCGGAGATGATTCGGCTCGGATGGGTAGCGCAAGCTATGATCCAGCCCCCGAGGGTATCCGAGCGGGTTCTCCCTCTTGCACTTCCATGGATGTTCACGTAGGGTCTTCTCCTCCACACTCTGGTTGCATGGTGACAGCCCAAGCCTTTGGTCAAGGGGTCGCTTTAGAGGCCAGCGTACCTGATGACAAGGTTTTGGGTTCTGCTGATGACACTGAATTGGTCCCTGCTGAATCGTTGCAAGTTGCTCCAGGTGGTGATTCTTTGCCGAGCCATCAGTTGATCTCTCACGATTTGGGAGTCGCCTCCTCCTTCTCCAACTTCCAGGTATTTTGGTTTCTTCTGGTCTGATTTTTGCCCAAGCAGGTAATTATTCTCATGCTTGTCTGCTTTTTAATGCCAGGCGTTGGTCGACGAGATGTCTAGTCGGCTGAGGTCGCAGGGTGCTTCTGTCCCAGAAGGAGCTTTGTCTCTGGCGTGTTGGAATCCGGTGCTGCTTCAACGGCGTGTTTCTGATTTAGAGGCGGCGAATGCTGGTCAGTTCTCTTTTGCTTCCTTTTGGTTACCTTATTAAACTGCTTCTTATTTTAGCTTCTTTGCTTGACTATTTCTCGCCAGATATGACTCGGCAGTATTCTGATCTTAAAGAAAAATATTCTCAAGGTCAAGCTGTGTTGGTCCAGCAGTGCTCTGATCTTGAGGAAAAGTATTCCCAAAGTCAGATAGAGCTGGCCCAAGTTTCTTCTTCTCTAAATGATGCTAACACGCTGAACTCTGCTCTTCGCGCTCAACTCGACTCTGTAAAGGTGACCTTTGAATCCGGGTTTTGTTTTGCTGTTCTTTTATTGCTTGCTTGACGTTTGAAGAGGCTAATTCTTGCTTGCAGGAAGAAAAACGTGCCCTTGTTACTTCTTGTGACAATCTTGACAGGCTGTACCGTGACTCTAGCAACTCGCTGACCATCTTGGAGAGGAGTCATCACTTCACCAGGGAGGAGTTAGACAATCTTCGTTATAAGCTGCAGGAATCCTTGGACGACATGATTCGCCTCAGGGAGTTGATATCGGCCAAAGATGCTGTCATCAAGAATCTGCGTGCTTCCAAGAAATCTGTTGCCCAGGAACTAGAGGCCGCTCAGTTGGCTGTCAAGGTTGCCGAAGAGACTTCCGCTACTCTGAGGGCCCAGCGCGATAAAGCTATGGATAAAGCTATTCGCGCGGGGCGGATTCTGATGAGGTGACCTGGTGTGGTTGTCCCTGATGACATAGTGGCAGATGTGAACGCCGCTCCTGATTCCTCCAGCCGTCCTTCTTCGTCGGTTGCTCCTGAGAAGAATGTTGCAAAATAGAAAGACATTGCGTGCTTTGAGCACGCGGTTAACGTGCTCGGATATTTTGTTAGAGGACACCTTCTTAGTATTGGACGCTACTATCATTCTCCTATTGTTTAGAATTCAATAGTATCTATATTTGTAGAAGTAAAATGCAGCGTGATGGTTTCAAGACTTCTTCATGGGACATAGAGGCTGCCCCTGGACGAGTAACTGTATGCGCGCCGAGTGTGCTGCGCCAGTTTAAGCTAGGATTAACTCAGACCGATTGCTCTGTTAGTGTGGTTTAGTGGTCACCCTGAGTTAAGCAAGCGTGAGCATGTTGCACCGTCTTAAGTCGTCGCCGACTTAAGCCGATTGCTCCTGTTGACAGGGCATAGTGGTCACCCTGAGTTAAGTAAGCGCGAGCATGTTGCACCGTCTTAAGTCGTCGCCGACTTAAGCTGATTGCTCCGTTAGCAGGGCATAGTGGTCACCCTGAGTTAAGTAAGCGTGAGCATGTTGCACCGTCTTAAGTCATCGCCGACTTAAGCCAATTGCTCCGTTAGCAGGGCATAGTGGTCACCCTGAGTTAAGTAAGCGTGAGCATGTTGCACCGTCTTAAGTCGTCGCTGACTTAAGCCGATTGCTCCGTTAGCAGGGCATAGTGGTCACCCTGAGTTAAGTAAGCGTGAGCATGTTGCACCGTCTTAAGTCGTCGCTGACTTAAGCCGATTGCTCCGTTAGCAGGGCATAGTGGTCAACCCGAGTTAAGTAAGCGCGAGCATGTTGCACCGTCTTAAGTCGTCGCCGACTTAAGCCGATTGCTCTGTTAGCAGGGCATAGTGGTCACCCTGAGTTAAGTAAGCGTGAGCATGTTGCACCGTCTTAAGTCATCGCCGACTTAAGCCGATTGCTCCGTTAGCAGGGCATAATGGTCACCCTGAGTTAAGTAAGCGTGAGCATGTTGCACCATCTTAAGTCGTCGCTGACTTAAGCCGATTGCTCTGTTAGCAAGGCATAGTGGTCACCCTGAGTTAAGTAAGCGTGAGCATGTTGCACCGTCTTAAGTCGTCGCTGACTTAGGCCGATTGCTCCGTTAGCAGGGCATAGTGGTCACCCCAAGTTAAGTAAGCGCGAGCATGTTGCATCGTCCTAAGTCGTTGCCGACTTAAGCCGATTGCTCCGTTGGCAGGGCATAGTGGTCACCCTGAGTTTAAGTAAGAATGCAGGTCGGCAATGAACAATTTGAGCGCTCTCGAAGTCTTCTTATTGATGATATATTTCCCAGTTTACAGAGTACATTGTTGCCCCCAATAGCTTTTGGAATACAGCTAGGGGTAAAACTTCCTGAGGTGTTCTAAGTTCCATGAGTTCCCAATTTCTGTGCCATCCATCTGAGTGAGACGATATGATCCCGGCCGAGTGACTTCTGCTACTATGAATGGTCCTTCCCATAGAGGTGACAACTTGTGTCGTCCCTCCCCCGTTAGAATTCGGCGGAGGACGAGATCTCCTGCTGCGAAGGATCGATGTCGCATGGTCTTATCGTGATAGCGCCTTAGAGTTTGTTGGTATCATGCTGATTGGATTACCGTGTTCAGCCGTTCTTCTTCGAGTACATCAACATCCTCTAGCCTAGTAGCCTCGGCTTCTGCTATGTTTTCAAAGATCAACCTTGGCGCCCCAAATTTGAGATCAGCGGGTAGTACTACCTCTGAACCATAGACCATGAAGAAATGAGTATTTCCATGTAGAGCTCGACTGGGTTGAGTTCTTAGGCTCCAAACGACATAGGGCAACTCCCTTATCCATTTTCCTGCGAACTTTTCATTTTTATCGAAGACTTTTTCCTGAGGGCCTCCAATATCATCCCGTTAGCTCTTTCAACCTGCCGTTGGCTCTTGGGTGTGCCACCGAAGCATATTTGATCTGAATGCTCTTCTGCTCACAGAAATCAAAGAACTCTGAACTTGTGAAGTTGGATCCTAGGTCAGTTATGATACTATTCGGTATTCCAAATCTAAATATTATGTCTTGTATGAATTCCGCTGCCTTAGCTGAAGTTAAGGAAGCAATGGGTTTGAACTCTATCCATTTAGTGAATTTGTCAATGGCCACCAGTACATGAGTGTATCCTCCCTGAGCTTTCTTGAAAGGTCCAATCATATCCAATCCCTAGCACGCGAACGACCAAGTTATGGGTATCGTTTGTAGTTGCTGTGCTGGTAGATGCTGCTGTTTTGACAGGTACTGGCAGGCTTCGCACCTCTGGACTAACTCGGCTGCGTCACTCTTCGCTGTTGGCCAATAGAAACCTGACCTGAAGACCTTCCCAACCAGGGTTCTGGATGCTGCGTGGACTCCACATTGCCCAGCATGGACCTCATCCAGAAGTTGTTTTCCAGTAGCTGAGAGAATGCATTTCATGAGGACTCATGATGCACCCCTTCTGTATAGTGTTTCCCCAATGAGTGTATAGTGAGCAGACTGTCGAGCAATGCGCTCGGCTGCATTTTTGTCATCTAGCTCTTCTTCATTTCTTATGTATCTGATAATCGGCCTCCTCCAGTCATCAGAATCTGACTCTGGTTGGCTCAAAGTATTACATCCTTCTGCTTGATCTGGTGAGATGCTTGGGTGTGATATTTCTTGGACAAAGACTCCAGGCAGGACCTGAGTCCGACTGGATCCTAGCTTGGACAACACGTTAGCCGCCGTGTTTCGATCTCTCTCCACATGGTGAAATTCCAGACCTTCAAATTTATCTTCTAATTTCCGGACGGCAGTGCAGTATTTTCCCATGGAATCGCTTGAACAATCCCATTCTTTGTTTATCTGACTTATGACTACCATAGAATCCCCATATACCATCAATCTCTTGATGCCCAGTGATATGGCAATGTTTAGTTGGTGAATCAGAGCTTCATATTCTACTGCATTGTTAGAGGCTGGAAATAACAACTGTAGGGCATATCTGAGGTGTTCGCCCCCAGGTGCAGTAAAGAGGATTCCTGCGCCTGCTCCCTGCAGCTTTAACGAGCCATCAAAATACATTCGCCATACTTCTGCAGTTTCTGGGTTATCTGGTACTTGCTGCTCGGTCCACTCTGATACAAAGTCAACTAGTGCTTGAGTTTTAATGGCAGTGCGAGGTTGAAATTCAATGTCGTGAGATCCCAGCTCGCAGGCCCATTTGGCTATTCTCCCGATGGCTTCTTTGCTGTGAAGGATATCCCCTATTGGAAAACCAGTGACTACTACGACTTTGTGGTCGTCGAAGTAGTGACGGAGCTTGCGTGCAGTTAGAAGTACTGCATATAATAGCTTCTGAACTTGAGGGTATTTTTTCTTCGAGGGACCTAGGACTTCGCTGATGAAATAAACAGGATGTTGCACTGGATAAGCATGTCCTTCTGCTCGTTCGACTACCAATGTGGTGCTCACCACATGAGTCGTGCAAGAGATATATAGCAGCAAATCTTCAGCTGGTTGAGTCGACGTGGCCCGTCGCGGCGGTTTCAGCACTGGCGGCGTCGTTAAGAACTTTTTCAATGCGTCTAGGGCTTCCTGTGCTTCTGAAGTCCACTAAAACTTGTCCACCTTCTTGAGTAACTTATAAAATGGTAAGCCTTTTTCTCCTAGCCTGGATATGAATCTGCTCAGGGCTGCCATACATCCGGTAAGTCTTTGCACCTTTTTTGTGATCGCGGTGCCTCCATCCTCATGATAGCTTCAATCTTTTCTGGATTAGCTTCAATTCCTCGGTGGTTGACAATGAACTCGAGTAATTTTCCTGTTGGTACCCCGAAAATATATTTCTCAGGATTAAGCTTCCATCTATATCGCCGTAGACTATTGAAAACCAGCTGTAAATCTTCAATGAAGTTTTCTGAATTTTCTGTTTTGATTACCACGTCGTCCACATAAGCTTCCACACGCTTGCCCTAGTGATCGGCTAAGCATGTTTGAATAGCTCTCTGATAAGTCGCTCCAGTGTTTTTGAGGCCGAACGACATGGAGGTATAGCAGAAAGCACCGAATGGAGTGATGAACGCTGTTTTTTCCTTGTCTTCTTTCGCCAGGCTAATCTGATGATATCCAGAGTAGCAATCCAAGAAGGACAGCACAGAACATCCAGCGGTGGAATCTACCACCTGATCTATCCTAGGGAGCCCGAAGGGATCCTTTGGACAGTGTTTGTTGAGATCCGTATAGTCGACGCACATGCACCAATCCACCTTATTCTTTTTGAGTACAAGAACAGGGTTAGCTAGCCACTCGGGATGTAACACCTCTCTAATGAATCCAGCCGCGACCAAGCGAGCCAACTCAGCGCGAATGGCCTCTCTCTTGTCGGGCGTGAAACAACGTAATTTTTGCCGAATCGGCCTCGCCTGGGGGTAGACCTTCAGTTTGTGCTCGACCAGTTCTCTCGGGACTCCCGTCATATCTGCAGGTTGCCATGCGAATACATCTCGGTTATCTTGCAGGAACCGGACGAGCGCGCTTTCCTATTTGTCATCCAGGCTGGAGCTGATGATGGCAGTCTTGCGTTCATCAGTGAACCCAAGGTTGATACTTTTGGTTTCTTCAATCGGCCGCATAGAGGTCGCAGCTTGAGCCTCGTTCGTGGGTACCACGAGGTCTTCTTCAGGCTTAGAGTTTGCCTGCACAGAAGAAGTCGCTGACGATTTGGTGGTGAGGGCCGCCTGTATGGCCACTCGAAAACATTCTGCGGCGCCTTGGAAGTTAGCACACACAGTTATGATCCCTTGTGGTCCTGGCATCTTCAGTATCATGTATGTGTAATGTGGAATGGCCATGAATTTCGCCAGTCCAGGCCTCCCGATGATGGCGTTGTATCCGCAGTCGAAGTTCACCACCTCGAACCTCAGGTACTCGGTTCTGTAGTTTTCCGGAGTCCCGAAGGTGACCGACATGTAGATGTGGCCCAGCGGATATTCTCCTTCAGTCGGCACGATGCTGAGAAGGGTGTATCCGACTCATGGAGCTCTTTGAGGTGAACTCCCAGTCCTTGGAGCGTCCGGGGGAAGGTGTCGTTGATGCTGCTCCCCCCGTCCACTAATACCTTCTTCACCCTGCTCTCTCGGATCACCGGATCAACGAGGAGCGGGTATTTGCCTGGGTGATCGAAGTTAAGCCACTGATCTGCCCGAGTGAAGGTGATCGGGTGCTCCGACCATCGGTACGGAGCGGGAGGACCGGTGGTCGCCACCAATATTTGGCGATCATTGAGCTTTTGTTGTCTCTTGTTCTCCTGCGATCCGTGTCCGCCGAAAATGACGTTGACCTCTCTATTGACACGTGGGAACGCTTCTCCTTCTCTCTCTTCCTGTGGCTGGGGTTGTCGTGGTTCTCCTAGTCCTCCTCATGGCGGAGGAGGGGGTAGAGGTTGGAAGGGTCGGTCGTGCCCGACGGAGTGCTTGAAGTCTCTGCAGTTCCGAAGGGTGTGGCGCATGTCTTTGTGGTACGGGCACTGGGCATCGAGGATGTCGTCCAGCGTGCGTTCGCCTCCCCGAGGTCCTCCTTGGGTGCGAGAGGCGGGCGGTCCGGCGGCATGGACCTCTTCTCGAGGCCTCTTCTCCCAACGCTTGTCGGGCTGTTGGTTCGTGTCGCGTCGCGATGCTGCCGATGTCGGCTTCGTTCCTCCGATGAGGTCCCGGGCTCGCTCGTCGGCGGTGATATAGAGGTCGGCTTCCTGGAACAGCTGTTCGGAGGTAGTCGGCGCCTTCTGCAGTATGGTTCGGACGAAGGTTGAGTCATCGGATCCCCGGTAGAAATCTTCGATCACCGCCGCTTCCTCGACCTCGGGGATACGATTTCTCATGGTCTGGAATCTTTTGAGGTACGACCGGAGAGTTTTGTCCCCCCGGCGCTTGATGGATTTGAGGTCCCATGGTTGCGCCGGCTTGTCGGAGAGGGACTGAAAGTTGGCGATGAAGCGTTGACTCAAATCACTCTAGTCGTTGATGCAGTGTCGTGGTAGGTGTCGCAGCCATTGCAGTGCATCTTGCTCGAGGACGATGGGCAAGTATGCGGTCATCACGTCCTTGGTTGCCCCGGCGGCTCGGGCAGCGGTGGTGTAGACGGCCAGCCAGCCTCCTCGATCCTGCTTAGGTTCATATTTGTCAACATTGGATACCTTGAAGTTAGGAGGCCATTGAAAGGCTCTGAGGCGCGGAGTAAGTGCCGACACTCCACATGTGTCCTCCTGTCGTCAAGGATGATGTCTTTCCCAGGGAGGGGAGTGGTTGTCGTGGTGCCTCGACTGTCCCCAGGTGGTGCCGCCAGTCGAAGCCGTTGCCGACTCAGTCCTGGTGGCCTGGCTCCGAGATGGGACGCCGTGGTCCCTGTCGTATTCTTCCCGACGACGGATCTCGCTCTCATGTCGTCGTTCGCGTGAAGCGTTGATGGAGCTCCGTGCGTCTCGCCGACTGTTGATGGCATGTCGTAGATCATTCGGCGGATGTGCGAGGGGTAGGAGATGGTTGGCTGCTCGAGTAAACAGTCGCCGGTAGCCCTCGGCATCGGGGGTCCGAGGGAGACCGTCGGCTATCTAAGCCAGTACTCCGCCGACTTCACTCGGCGTGTTCAAGGCTTGGGCGAAGTCGGGGTTCAGGTTGCGCCCGAAGAGGGGATTTTCCCGACGTTGCTTTGTTTCCTTTTCGGCCTGTTCTTGAGCTCGCCGGCGATCGCGTCGTCGGGAATTCCTCCTTTCCCGGAAGACACGCTCTTCTAGGGTTTCTCCCATCTCCGAGGCCTCGTCTCGCGACACAGGCTGTGTCGGGTCCCGCTCTCCGGCTTCGTGATGTCGCCGGATATTTCGGTGTCGGTTCCTTCGCCGGCGGGATTCCCGCTGAGGAGGTTCCTATCTGGGTGCGGTCGGCTCGTCGTCGGAGATGGGGGTGACTCCACTCTTCCGATGAAGAGGACGTTGGGGTAGAATGGTGTAGCTGTCGTGACGATCTTCTTTCTGTTCTCCTTTGAGGGTGGAGGCACAGAAAGAACAACTTGCTTCCTCCCAATTTTATTTGTTTCTTTCTTTCTTGTGATTTGTGTCCATTCTTTCGTCGGAGAGGTAGACAGTGGAGTTTTCCGGGTTGACGGGCCCTGGGCCTCTGTCCTGCCGGAGGCGATCTTTTTTCGGAGCATTGGAGGTTGCGCCTTTTCCTGCTTTTCCCCGATTTTCCCGGAGATTTTTGAGGAAGATCTTCTCTCCGTCGGATCTGCAATGCAATGCAGAGTTCCCTCCTCATCCGCTACAGATGAGATGGTTCCGAAGCAGAATGTGGACCCAGGGTGGAAGACGATCTTGTGCAGGAAGGTGATGGCCATTGAGCTAGCTTGGATCGACGACACACCCCCTACCTGGCGCGCCAGCTGTCGGTGTTTTGGATCCAACCGCACACCCAGGGTTGCCCCTCAAGGTGCTTTTAGGAGTAGGACGGTGTTATCGACTGTAGCTCATTGGTTCGTGCTAGTTGCACGAGAGACAGTAGACAATGATTTACAGGTTCGGGCCGCTTTGAAGTGCGTAACACCCTACGTCCTGGCAAAAGTGCTGTATATGGTGAGTTACAAGGTAGTTCTCTAGTGCGTAGGAAGTTGGGGTGGATGGCTAAGTAGTGAGTTCGATCTCTTTTGAAGGGGTGCCCCCTAGGCCTTATATATTCGACCGTGGGGCAATACATGCAGATATGATAATCACGTGCACCTAAGAAATAGTGAACTGATTGAGTCTATCTTCCTATAGTTCCGCTGACCCATCTTCGCTCGGTTCCGTTGCGCGGGGCTCCAGCGCGGAAGGATCGGGTCTCTGTTGTGATTACTCGCTCGAAGTCATTGGGTCGTCTGGGCTTGCTCCGATCCGGCCTTATGTCAATCTGCTTCACTGGTCGTTCCTCCCCAGGCCCATGAAGGAATGACCTTACGATTTATTGAGCCCTTGGGCTTTTCGTGAGGTCTTTTATCCTTCCAGTGGACCCGGGGGATATCTGTCCCCCACAATGATGCTTCGCGCGCTCAGCCCGAAGCTAGGCGATCTCAGCACAAGCCCTACTCAGCTCGTCTAGTGCTTGGTCCAGCTCCGTGTTTAGCACAACGGCTAGGTTGACTGTGCTGCTCAACCTAGGATTGTCCTTGCCAATAGGTGAGACAATCACGCCTCCTGTGCTGCCAGATGGACGACGGGGGTAATACTTTAGGTTGAGACTATCGGCTACCCCGCCGAGCACTGAGCAGTAGTGCGAAAGCGCATGCCGTGCGACATCTTGCATGGCCGCCTCAGCTGAGTCTCGCTCAGAGATAGAGTAGTGCTCCAAGCAGATCTCCGCACCCCAGAGACTGTTCTTCGGACGGCGCACCAAGCAGGTCACCTCCTAGCGGTCCGGGTAGACCCCTCGACTGTGCTGGAAGACCACACAGTGATACTCGATAGACCAAGTACGCCGGTCAAGTGCTCGACGTAGCAAGGTGTCGAGCGTGTCGTGGAAGTGACACCCACAAGCAGCGTCACAAGTGATGGGTCGAGCAACCCATCCTTCTAACTCCTGGTCGGCAGAAAGGTCAATGCTGAAGCTCGAGCTGTCGTTGCCACCTCCGTCATCTGGGTCTCCTCCAGCAGCTACTCCAGGGGCTGGGGCGCTCAGTGGTGGTGCAGGGGCGCCTCCAACGGGAGCACGGGGGAGCAGCTCCTCACAGACTCTAACTCCTGCTGGAGTGAGAAAGAAGAGCCCTGTTGCTCTAGCTCCTGTCGTCGACGCTCCTGCTCCTCGTGCAGGCGGTGGTGCAGCCTCTCCAAGCGGTTAGACTGACCAGTCACCGGACGGCGAAGCAGACGCTCAGCGAGACGAGAGGGTAAGAAGGGGATGACAGACTTCCGTGCGGTGTGTCTAAGACGAGCCATCTACAAAAGACACCGTAAGCATACGAGTGAGAACAGAACTAATATGACCAGCAAGTGAACCATAAATAAATGAATAAGGAATGAGAATAAACAAAAATTTTAGCAAGGTATAATATATAGTAGAACATAGGTTTGGTCGATATGACCAACTTTTGAAGGGATACCAAAGTCAAGGTGATAATAGGGAACGACCATTCTACTCTAGGTTAGCGGTCCTATAGTAAACACGGCTTTGATACCACCTATGTCACACCCGGTTTTAGAAGGCAAACCGAATGCGAACCATGTACGTGCCAGGATCAGCAATTCACGTACACAACAGTTACATAACTGGACATCATCACACAGTGCTCAAATCATAATATAAAAGGGGAATAATAGTCGATTACATCATATGCCTGAGACATCCACATAGTCTTTACAACAATCAAAGTGCGGAAAAGAAATGTAGATACACGCGGCCTTCACAGGCAGCTGACTGGGGGTTGCCGCTAACCCACGCCTAAAACTCGTCGTAATCTTGGAACTCCTGGAAGTCTCCTTCCACGGCTTCATCTTCTCCTGAGCAGTGGTTGCAATGCAGACAACCTGGGGATGGGGGGGTTTGGTGTGTAGAGCAAGGGTGAGTACACATCAACATACTCAACAAGTGTCCTGTTTGGCTATAGTGGACTAGCTTTATGTGGGGGTAAGTCAAGCAGTTGCTTTTAGTTGGTCAGATTATTATTACTAGTAGAGAAAGCCAAGTTTTAGAATTAACCCACGTTATTAACCCAAACGTACCCTTTCCAAACGGAAAGAATACCACTTACCATCACCAGAGTCAATACCAAAACCACCATTCTCATTGCCACCTATAAACCGAACATCTCTGATCAAGTATCACTAATCAATGGAGCTCCCTTGGCCACTCATGACCGCGAGCACGGCTGATATATCAGTTTTCAAACACTCTGCAGAGGTTGCACACTTTACCCACAAGCCGTGATTCCCTTTCTGCCCGGAGATCATGACTCTCCATTGATCACTACCAAGGTGACCCATCAGGGTATCACTACGTAGCCTTTACAAAGATTCCCCGGGGCTATAGCCGCTCGTTAGGTTTCTTAAATGCACGGCACTCCTCCCCAAGGGGCGAACCAAACTTGGCGGAGCGAGCCGCATACACCGAGCCCCATTAACGGCACGGCGTCTAAGCAAACTACACCCCGGTTCCTCTAATTATTCAGCTAAGGGCGTCCCACTCCACCCTCATGGTTGCACTGTTTTCCCGGGTGGTCATCCAACGAACAGGTCCTTATGGAAAGGCACTCGAGAAACCGCTCAAGCCCCCTTAAATGCCGCAAGTATAACATCATAGTAAAGGAGGGAAACATCGTATCGTTGATAAATCTCATCATGTTCATTGATTAATGTTAAGCACTAGCATAAAGCTAAACAATAATAATCCAACCCAAATAGGTAACCAAGGACATGGATAAGAAAGGCTAGTCAATCCTTAGGTATGAACTGTGTAAATGCGGAAAGTGAATTATAGAATGTATAGGACAAAGATAGGTCAAGGGACACTTGCCTCCACCAACCAGCTGCTGCTCAGGGGCTTCTCCTGCGAGTTCTTCGGACTCCTCAACCAGACCATTCTCTATGCGAGCGCAAACATACATCCATCCATTTGAATTAGGAAATAAACAGTACACCATTCAAGAGAGCAGATAAACTGAATATGCATAAGATATAACATATGATATTGCATTCGCCATGGCTAGAAAGAGAAGAAGGAAGGTCTCGCAGTGGTTAAAGCTATAATCAAAGCGTATTAGGGGTAGATGCATAATTAATCATTACGTGATCTAGTTCCACCTAGTTACACTAACAAGTGTTAATCACATGCACTGATAGAATTATCGTTATTTCCAATTGGTTGACACTAAGCTAAGTTGATAATTAACTACATGAAATAACTAATGTAATCAATTTCTGAGTTGAGTTTCCATTTCATTGATATAAATAACGTGATCACTACGCATGGAACACACAGGGGGGGTAGATGGGCACGTCTAGGGGTAGACGAGCGCGCCGAGGGTACGACGAGCCGTGCCAAAGCACCGCGTGCACCACGCGAGCACGCGCGCGCGCAAGGCCGTGCTGACGCGCCGCACGCTAGCCGAGCTCAAGGCCGCGCTGGGGGAGCAAAGCCGGGCCACGCCGAGGCGAGGCCACGTCGCACTGCGCCGCGAGCAGGGGCGGTGAGCCTGGCGGGCGCGCCACCACCGCGTCGGGGCAGGGGCATGCCGCGGCCGCGCCACGGCCGCGCGCCATGGTCAAGCCGGGGCCAAGCCGAACAGAGGTGGGGCGGGGGAGGGGGGAGCCGCGTCGGGTGGGGAACGCCGCGCCGCGGGCGGGGCCGCGCGGGCGCGCCGCCGCGCCGAGCAGGGGGGCCGCGCTGTGGACGGCGGCCAAGCGGGCTGGGGCAGGGGAGCCTTGCCATTGGCGAGGCCGCGCGGGCGCGCCGCTGCGCCGGGGAAGCCGCGCCGCGGTCGGGCACGGAGAGGGCGAGCGCGCCGGGGACGGGGAGCGTGCCGGGATAGGGGCCACGCGCGCTAGGGCGGGCGAGCGCCATGGCCGGACCGCGCCGGGGCTGCTGCGCCGCGCCTGGATAGGGCGCGAGGGAGGGGGAGCCGGGGCCGGGCCGTGCGCCACGGCCGCCAACGCCGAGGCAGCCGGAGTCGAGCCGAACCGCGCGTGAGGGAGGGGGGCCAGGGCTGGCCGGACAGCGCCATGGCCGGAGATGGGGATGGAGGGGAGAGGAGAGAGGAGGGAGGGGCTTACCACGCGGGGAGCGAGGGCGAGCGGCGGTTCGGCGTCGGGCAGGGGAGACGTGCGCGAGGGAGGAAGAGAGAGAGATTTTGGGGGAGGGGAGGACGGGTGGGGCCCGCGGTAGGGGGTGGCGGCGGCTAACTACCGCACGCACGCCGCGCGCGGGGGGGGGGGGGGTGTGGGACACCGGGGCCGACTGGGCCGTGCCAGGCCACCGCGCCAACTGGGCCGCGGGAGGGGGAAGGGGAGAGAGGGGGGAGCTGGGCCGCGCCAAGAAGCCGGCCCAGGGAAAGAGGGGGGCTTTTCTATTTTCCTTTTTACTCCAAATTCTCTTAATTAATAAATAAATACCCCAATGAAAACCAAGCAAATACACACAAAGGAAAAGGTGCGTGGCTCGGCATGATGCAACAACCAAAGAAACCCACTCCTAGGATTTATTATTACACGACATAGAGTTTTGGAAATGGATAAGGTGTAGCGAAAAGAAATGGGAAAAGAGAGGTAACGCCCAAATTTGGCGAGTGACGGAGAAAGAAAAAATTCAGCTCCAAAATTTGGGGCGTTACAAACCTATCCCCCTTAAAAGAATCTCGCCCTCGAGATTCAAGGTTGGCTAGCAAAGAGCTCAGGATATTTAGCCATCAGATCCTCTTCACGCTCCTAAGTTGCCTCTTCTTCGGAGTGATGACCCCATTTGACTTTGCACATTCTGATAGTCTTCCTTTGGGTGACTCTTTCTGCAGTCTCAATGATTTGCGTTGGCTTCTCAATGTAGGGGACTTGTTCTCAAATGCTACGAGTTAAGAACAAGGCAACACGAAATGTTAATGGTTAATGCCCTTCGTCCTTCGAAGCATTATCTCACTTAGGATATAATGATCTTCAGACGAAGGTCATGAAGGACGTACTTTCATGACCGCAGTATATATTAATGAAAGAAGAAGCATATGAAATATGAGAGAACATGAATAATCATATGACAATATTGATATATCTTAATTATATCATCATGAATGAACATGAACATTATTAAATTACATTTGTACCTTCGGCTTGACAGAAAGCAAAAGTCCAAGCGTGATGCACAAGTGAATACCAATCAGCGTGAACAGTACGGGGTGCTGTTCACCTATTTATAAACACGGGATGCAGCCTGGTCAAAATTACATTTATGTCCTTGATGACTAGTTACAATCATGACACAAACAATCATGGACTGATTGGTCTTTTCCTTTTTAAGTCGGTATAGCCCTTCGTCTCAAGGCATGTCACTAGGCCGAAGCTCCTTGGATCATAGCTTCGGCGTGTACCTTCGCGCTGCGTTTGCTTATATGCTGATCTTACGAAGGTGTTTCTGCTCAGAGGACCTTCGACGACGAAGCAGGCCCCAACAGTAGCCCCTTCGCGGTGCTAGATCGTTTTTCGTAATGATCTTGATCCGTGAAAAATCTCCAAGGCTTCGGAATGCCGAAGGTCCGAAAACACCTTCCCTGAGCTCGTTGCCGAGAAACAATTAAAATATGTGGAGCATGAGATGGCCCACCACGCAGCGGGTACAAACGATCTGACGATTCACTTCTCAAGCGCCGAGTGGTCCACTGTTCAGCGAGTGCCGGTGACTGTTGAACAGGTGCGAGCAACTTGGTGATTCACCTTCCCACCTGCAGCACTATATAAACAGACGGGTAGGTGTGAAGTTACCACAACATTCATTGCCATTGCACTGTTGTGCTGTTGATAAATTTAACCATAGCCGAAGCTTTTTCACTGTATTCTCAAGCGAACCATCATTTTGAATTAGCTTCAGCAAAAAGAGAGCTTCGTCAAAAACTGTAAAAAAACATCAGCTTCATAAAAACCGCAGAAGATTCATCAGATGGCCAGAGTTTGCTCGACTGTGAGGGTGACCCGTGAAGGAGAGGAGATTGAATCCACCGAGACAGCTCTGATTTCCGAGGTCATGAGGCAATCGGGACTAGTTGTGACGGAGGGAGTCGTTGACGAAGGCGCACCTGCTGCCGAAGCTGAACAAGCTAATATTGAGGAAGAAAATACTGATGAAGGAGAAGAAGATTATAGCATTCTGAACCTATCAAAACCTAGCCACTTGGATTTTAAAAAATCTAATGTGTCTGAAGCCGACGTGCCCATGATGATGAAACTGGGCTACTTCGGAGAAGCTGAAAAGAAGCTTGTTTGTTTTGTCGGAGATGAAGCCACTCCTATGCCGAAGGATGATGAAATAGTGGTTTTCAAAAGTTTTTTTAGGGCAGGATTGCGATTTCCCCTGAACGAGATGATTGGAGAAGTGTTGAAGAACTTTGATATTTATTTTCATCAGCTGACCCCTAACGCTATCGTTAGGCTAAGTATCTACATCTGGGCCCTTTGAAGCCAAGGGATGAACCCAGATGCCGAAGCATTTTGCCGAGTGCATGAGCTGCATTACCAAACAAAGGCCAGAGAAGACGGACTACATGAAAATTTTGGTTGTTATAACTTCGCGTACTGCAAGGATACGAAGGCTCCGGTCCTCAGCTATCGCACCAAGTGGCCAACCGGCTGGAAGAGCAAATGGTTTTATATTAAGGCCAATGAGAAGAGAAGAGAAAAACTGATGACGATGGTGATGAGCCCGCTGGCCTTGAGCTTCTGAATGACCAGACCTTTGTGCAACATGAAGCCAGGGTCAGCATGCTAAGTGTCTGTATCAGAGTTTAGGGTGGTGGCTGAACAGATCAGCACTAGAGATTTGGTTCAAGAATACTTGGCCAATAGGGCGTCTCCGACGTTAAGTGAATTTAGCATGCTGGTGCTAAAGGGGACGAAGAAAGCAATTGAGCTTGTGCGATTGCCCTATCGCTTCAAGTTTGAGAAACAGTTCAAAAAGCCTTGCCAAGAATGGCTGGATATGATTGAGACTATGTGCAATGAAATTTTGGGCAATTATACCAAAAAGAAGATCAATTAATGACTGCAGCCTTCGGCACCCGACCAAAACGAAGGTTGAATCGGGTAATGGACGCTTTAAATTTTGAATACCCTGATTATGAACGACTCAGCAAGGGTGCCGAAGGGATAAAGAGGAAAAGGGTTGTCAGTGTTCTGAGCAGGCAGGCTGCTAGAATGGTGAAAGAGGATGAAAAAATTCTGAAGAAGAGAAAAACTAGTCCCGAGCCGAAGGCGACGACTTTGAAGAAGAGGAAAACTGCAACTCCGGAGCCGAAGGTGGCTGAGATGGAGGAGGAGACTCCTTCAACGCCTTCTGCTGCGGAAGTAGAAGAAATTTTAAAGGTAATGACTGAGTCCTTACCTATCAAGCTGCTAAGTCCTCTGGAACCGCATCTGACGAAGCTTTTACAGAAGAAGGACGAGCCTTCGGCAGCAAAAAAGGCGGCTGGGCCCAAAAAGCGGAGAATTATTACTGTTATGCAAGCTATTGAGGAAACACCTCCGCCGGCCTTAGCATCAACGATGACACCAGCTGCTGAAGCAGATACTTCTGTCGAAGCTGCTGCCGCCGAAGCTACCAATCTAGAGAGTACGCTGTCTGCTATTGATAAAGTGTTCTTGGATATGGCCACAGAGGAGACCACCGCAGCTAGGGAAGAAATCACGGCCGCAACGCCTGAGAAAGAGAAGGAAATTACCGAAGATGTTTCGGAAGAAGGAAACTTCAACCTTCGGAACTTAATTGGTGAAGAATTATCTGAGGCTGAGAAAAAAGAGCTATAGGAGTATGCTACATCCTGTGGCTACCAGCCAGGGGCCTTGCTTTTTGGTGGTGTTGATGAAGAAGCCGTAGGGTGCATCCGAGACCGCACCAGGGCGAAGATTATCAGCACTTTGTCGAAGAGTGTTGGTTTTCCGAAGCTTGAAGCTGACATCAGCAGCTACCGGCGCCAGCATATTGCCGGCAGCCTATTCTATTCCAACTTTAAGGTAAGAATAACTTCTTTCAGCTTTTTAATTCGTGCGATGAAAGAAAAAATTTTGTGATGAAGGTTATTTTCTACAGAGTATGTTGTTGAGAAAAGCATTGAGGATGCAGCAGGATACTGAAGATAAGAGGAACGAGATTATAATCGATGACTTGGAAAAGGAAGTTAAAGATCATGAAGCTTCTCTGGAGAAGAAGGACGTCCTTCTTCAGACAATAGAGGGTTCATTGGCAGAAGCCCAAACTGAAATTGCTAGATTAAATGATGAACTCCTCCGCAAATTGAAAGACTTCGAACAAGAAAGGAAGAATTTAGATGCGAAGCTTGAAGCTGAAGTCGAGAAGAGCTCTAATCTGCAAAAATCCTTAAAAGAGCTTCAAAATATTTGTTTAATCTTCGGCAACCGCTGTGTGCAATGGCTACGACAGGTCTTCAACTCGGTGGGAGCCAGCTCTGAAAAATTTGAACCTATGGTTGAAGACTTGTTGAGCACCTTCTAGCATATTGAAAGCGAAGTTGAGGCGCTTGACGAAGTCATAGCTGGGCATAGCGACTTCTGTGCCCTGCTGGCTTCTCACGGCACAGCTGCAGCTTTTATGAAGGCTGGTTGCACGCACAGAAAGATAGTAAACAGACCAAACTTCAGTCTATCACCAAACCTAGCTGATATCCCCAGCCTAGCCCGAAGTATTGGGAATAGATTCATAACACAAATTTGGATGAAGAGTGGGTGGGACTTAGCTGGTAACGAGGCACGAAGTCATCTTAAGCCGGTATGACACTTATACTTGTTGCTTACCTTCTCTTGAAATTACTTTTTACCTTATACTGCTTTTTTGTATGCAGGATGACGATACCGAAGGTCAATAATACGAAGCTCAACGAAGATTGATGAAGTTGCTGCACAAAGCTTTAGAGACATTTGAATTATCTTCATAAAAGATATTGTAATTTAGGAATCAAACAAAACTCTGTAATTTTGCCTATACCTTGTAATATATTTTTACCTTCCCATCCGTGTGTGAATTGCTTTGATGTGGACGAAACTTGTATCTTTTGAGCTGAAGGCGAAAAACACCTTCCCTTCTTTTCGTACACAACGAAGCATATCTTTGCTTCTTTTTGCTCATCGAAGCATTGTTGCCGAAGCTGAAGTATTTTCTATTTGTGCTTAATGTTATGATAATGATGATCCTATGAATGTCTACATGAATGTTTATGTTGGGGGCCTTCATCTTCCGAAGGTCCTCAAAATCATGACTAACAATGTTTCCCAAGTGTAATATATGTTCAGGAACCTTCGGACTCGGGATAAAGCTGTACACAATATGAAAAGCAGGGTCAGGACGAAGGATGAACTAGTTCCGAAGCTATACGCAAGGAAGCTTCGGCTCAAAAATAGAAAAGGGAACCGACTTAAAGGGGAAAAGGCTATCTAGTCCTCGTTGGATTGTCATTAAGTCAATAGTAAAAGGGCATGGATGTAATTTTACACAGGCTATACCCTGTCCGGTACCGTTCACGCTAACTTGTACTCACTTGTGCGTCACGCTTGCACCTTTGCCTTCAATCAAGCCGAAGGTACAAATGTAATTTAATATTGTTCTTATTCTTTCCTGATTGTATAAAAGAAAGATATATTATGATGTCATGCAATTATCCATGTTACTATGTTTCATATGCTTCGTCTTTCATTGATTTATGTTGCAATGATAAAGGTACGTTTTTCATAACCTTCGTTTGAAGATCGTTATATCCTTAGGGAAATAATGCTTCGAAGGACGAAGGGCATTAAATATTAACCTATTTTTGTGGTGCCTTGTTCTTAATTCATAGCATTTGAGAACAAGTCACCAACATTGGCGCCCACCTCCGGTGTACTCACTTCCACAACCTTTGGCAAAGCACTGACCTTCGTTATGCCACCGAAGAAGACAACAGCGCTAGGGGCTGCTGCACTGCAGCCATTGGACACAAATCAGGAGATTCTCTCTCTCCGAGAGGCTCGAAGACAGAAGAGAAAGGCCACCAGTCCAACATTCCAGGAGGAGGAGTTGGACCAAGAGATCAGGGACATGGAAATCATCCATCAACAAGTGCAAAGGAAAAAAGAGAAGATGGCTCGACTGGCCGATCTTCAAAGGAAGATCAATGAAGCTACTGAGGAAGTGCGTCATCTTACTCAAAATGACCAAGACCGAAGGCCTCAATACAGGGAGCTTCGTCAAGAGGGCTTATTCAACAAAGATGGATGGTATGATGATTTTAATCATGATACCTTTACTTTTGATGATGCTCCTTGGCAGCAGAATTGCAGGCTATCCCATGGCCACAATCCTACAAGCCACCCTAGCTACCCATGTACGATGGGCACTCAGACCCAAAGCAATTTTTGATGAGCTATGAGGCAACAATATCCTCATACGGAGGCAATGCAGCTGTCATGGCAAAGTCCTTCGTCATGGCAGTCCGGAACGTAGCCCAGACATGGTATTCTTCTCTTCGGCCAGGGACAATCACGTCATGGCAGAAGCTCAAGGATATGCTGATTACCAGTTTCCAAGGCTTTCAAATGAAGCCAGTCACAGCTCAAGCTTTGTTCCAGTGCACACAAGACCATGATGAATACCTTAAGGCATATGTCTGAAGATTCTTGCGGCTGAGGGCACAAGTGCCCATAGTGCCCAATGAAATTGTCATTGAGGCCATGATCAAGGGTCTTCGACCAGGACCTACGGCTCAATACTTCGCCAGGAAGCCCCCACAAACTTTGGAGAAGCTGCTTCAGAAGATGGATGAGTATATCCGGGCTGACAACAACTTCCACCAAAGAAGGGAGGAAGCTTACAGATTCTCTGAGATGGCCAAAGGCTTCAGAGGAAAAATCCACCCTAGACATGTCAGATCAATCCACAGCTCCAGTCATAATGACGACAAAGGAAGCTAGCTTTAGAGGCCACAGTACACCTCACAGTCTTCAGGGCAGCAACAAAGCTCCTTTAGGCCACCAGCTCTAAGGGGCAGAGGCGTCAGGGGCTTCGGAGGAAGATATGGGGATCAACCTAGGAAAATCTATTGCCTATTCTGTGGTGAGGACAAGGGCCATAATACAAGAATGTGCCAAATCACCGTCTAGAAGCAAAAGGAAATCACAGAAGCCGAAGCTCGGCAGAATCAGCCGAAGCAGGTCTTACACACTGCTTCGTGCCACTCTCCCTACATACAAGAATATGTGGGCAATCATCCTGCAGCCTCTGTTGCTTTGGCTAGCCATTCTCAGGCTTCTTGGCCTCAGCTTCCACCGCCACCACCACTGCAACCTACACATTCCCGAAGCCAGTAGCCAGAAGGGCGCCAGCACTCTCAACAGCAACACGAATTCAGGGAGGAATCCGAAGCTCGTACAGTCAATAGTACTGTGCCAGAATCAAAGCATATTTATTGAGCAATATCCTCCCTCTAAAATACTTTTATGTTCTATGTCATTTTGTTTTTTAATAAGGAATAAACAATGTAAATCTAGTTTTAAGTTCTTATAATAATTTTTGCTTCTATCAAAATGGAATATATCTTCTTTACAGACTTACGAAACCTAAAATTTGCCGAAGCTATAAAAAGTCGTTCCTAAGGGAGCGCAGCGTAAGTTTTGCCGAAGCTACAAAAAAGTCGTTCCTAAGGGAGCGCAGTGTAAGTTTTCTGCTCAAAAGTCGTTCCAAAGGGAATGCAGAGCCAAATACCACCAAAATATAAGGCGAAGAAGTTCAAAAGTCGTTCCTAAGGGGATGCAGAACTTATACCGCCGAAATAGAAGGCGAAGAAGTTCAAAAGACGTTCCTAAGGGGATGCAGAACTTACACCGAAAAATAAAGGTGAAGCCGAAAAATAAACGGCAAAGAGATTCCAGTCATTCCTAAGGGAATGCAGAGATTGTGTGTTCCAGTGTGGGAGTGTGAATATGTGTCCTCGGCATCATTATCATTTTGCATCATATCATCACATCATTTTGCATAGCATCACATCATTCATCATATTGCATCAATGACACAAGAATGGAATACAGAGCCGATTTTCGGAAGATATTCTATCAAAGTTACATGAAGTAAGCTTCGAATTACAGCTTCATCAACCTACATGTAAAAGAGGGATCTTTCTTTGCGAAGTAAGGATATCTTTATTTTTGCGAACCACGGATCTTCTTTCTTCACGAAGCATGAAAAGAAGGGAAGGTGTTTTTTTCGCCGAAGGCTAAAAAACGGTATGTATGAAAGTTTCATGCATCGTAAAGAAATAGATTACAATAATTTACATATTCAGTCCAAAGTTACGCACGTCAAATATTACAACTTCGTTATAATAAAAGCACAATGTCTATTCCAGTGTCTTTTGCATTGACCATTTAAAAATGTTTTCGCAATAAGTGCTAGTCTTCTTTCAGGACCTTCTCCGCAATTTCATTTAGCAACTTATTGACGACTTCGTCAATGATAGATTCAGCCATATTAATGATCTCCAGTGCTTCCTTCGTTTCTGGATCGGCCAGGGGATCGAATGGTTTCGGTGGCGGAGATAATTCAGCTAAAGTGGGAAAAATTAATTAGTCCGAAGCCACAGAAACAAATGCCAAAGATGAACATCAAAAGATATTACCTATATGTCTTTCACGCTCTGCAGCTTCTTCAGCTTGTTTCACTTTTATCCGGGCGTCATGGGTGTCTTTTTCACTTTTCTTTATAATTTCATGAGCCATCTCTCGGCCACCATTCACCCAAACATCATTATAGAATTTTCCGCCCATTAAAGTCGCTTCAGCTGAAGGATCCTTTATGTCATTTGCGGAGAATGCAGCTTCGGCCTGGGCCATGGTCTTGATGTGATCAAATCCCGCCTTCTCTAAGATAGCCAAAATCCCTCGTGCACTGGAAAATGCACAGATATCCCCGCGATCACTCAAGATTTCTTCAAAGGTCTCAGCCTCCCCACTTATCCATTCAATAACACCTTTGGGGTCGCCTTGTATGAAGTTTTCTTCGGTAGAATAGGCACCCACGTTGGCGAAACTGCCTTTGATTTTCTTCACGCACTCCAAGGATTTTTCAAAGCATCTTTCCTTGGATGTGCGAAGTTCTTCAACATTTTTCTCTAAATAATTTTTCCAATATTCGCTGATATCTCGGTTAGCTTCTGCGAGTGCACATTTTTCTTTAGCTTCTGCCAGCTGTTTCCGAAGGTCTTTAATTTCAGTCTTTTGGATTTTGGCTTGAGCCTTGTAACTAGCTTTGTCTTCTTTCACTTTGTTTACCAATGAAATTAAGATTTTTTCTTTTTCAAGACCTTTGTTTCTTAATTCGATCACCTCTGAGCGAAGGTTATTATGAGCCATCGTATAGCCTTCATCTTCAATAACTTTTTGTGCCCTAAGCGCATTGCTAAGAATTAAGCCCTGCAAGAGGGGGACGGAATTGAGCATAGCACAAAAAATATTTCATTTTCAAATACAAAGTTAGCTTTTATACCTTTATGCTATTGTACGCTAGGCTGTCAGCAAGTTCGTCCTTCGATAAAATCAAAAGACCGTCTTCCAGCTTCGGGAATCCGATGCTTTTACCTATCTCCCGTCAAACGAATATTTCTTTGTTATCCGGGAGACAGTACAAAAAATCTTCTTCGCCACTCCCATTAAACACTAGCGCCCCCTTTAGATATTCCAATTTTTGGGCATAGTGTTGCGCTCTAACATCTCTTCTTGGGACAGTACCTTTCCCGAAGCATGACGAATAATGTAGTCAATACTTTTAATCGAAGCTTCAAGAGCAGAAGTTTCGATTTTTTCAGTTGCAATCCGCCCTGTTGATTTTTCCTTGGGGTCAGCAGGCTCCATCTCGATGGGCTCTGAAGGACCAGCTTCAGTTTCAGCCTGAGTTGTTGCAGTTTCGACTTTTGCCTGCTTAGTATCAGCTTTGGGTTGCGCTTTGGCAACTTCGGCAATTTTCTTTGTGGGAGCGAGACTCAAGGTTTTTGTTGTTTCTAACACAACATCCAGCACATTCGCCATCCTTCTCCTCTTAGGAGTTGCGGCGGAACCGTTTTGCGCCTTCGGCACTATTGCCTCTGTTGGAGGGCTCAAAATCTCTGGCATTTTCGTTATTTCTTCAATTTTCAGCCCTTCAGCCTTATCAGCCTTCGTCTCAACTAGCTCGACTAAAGGTAACTTCGGTATTACAGCCGGCTCTTCAATGCTCTGCGCAGACGGAATAGTTTCTTTCGTTTTGGCAGCCGAAGTGGCCCCTTCACCAAATTCAGGTATCGCGGCCGGTTCAATGTAATGCGGCCGGTGAGTCAGAACCTTCATCTTCTTGCCCTTCGGCTCTGCTGTGATCGCCGAAGCAGCAATCTTTCTTTTTACCCCTTGCCCTCGTAGCGGGTAACAATAGTCAGGGTATACGAAGCCAATAGCATCGAATACCCTGTTCAATCTTTTCTTACTCCGACCCCCGAAGGCTACGGACAAGGCATTGTCCTCGGTCTTGGAATACGCCCCAAGTAACTTGTCGCTAGTAGTTTCAATGCACTTCAGCCAGTCATCATTTGGTTCATCAAACTTATCCCCAAACCTAAAGGTATACTTCAGCCGAACCAAACCACTCTCGCTAGAGTCAGTGATGGTCTCCTTCGGCATTTCCCAGCTTTCCACAAGCGGCCATACTCTGAAAGCTATATGTTCTTGAATTAAACCCCTTGTGCCAATGAAGGAGCAAACAGTGCTGAAGGCCTTTTGACACGCTTCGGCGGCGTCATCAATTTCGACCTTCGGCCTTCGAAGGCCGAAGCGGCACCAGATGGGGCGCATGATGATTTCTTTTATGTCTTCTCTTGCCTTCAGATCATTCTTCACATAAAACCACTCTTCCATCCAGGCCCCAGGCCATCTCTTTCGAAATGTTGGCACTGGGTAGCTTGCGTTGGGACGAGCAACGAATCCATAACAACCAAAGTTGTTGTGGTACTGCTCTTTACCAATGGCCGTCGTCTCATATAAAAGTTCGTGCATGTTGTAGAAGCATTTCACGCTTGGCTCTAGCCCTTGACTCTTTACCGCCCAGACAAAAAGCCCCATCCTTAATACGGCTTCGGGGGTGTTCTGATGGAGGAAGATCTGGTAGGTTTTCAACACTTCAACTACAAACTTGCTCAAAGGGAACCGAAGTCCAGCCTTGAGGAAGCTTCGGTAAATTACAACTTCGTTTTCCTCAGGGGCAAGGACGTTGTTGTCTCCGCCAGCCCTCACAATAGACATGTCCCGAAAGTACCTTCCTCTCATGTTCTCAAGATGGTTCTGCTTAATGGCTGATTTTCCGAAGACAGAATGGCTTGGCCGCCAGGGCCGATCTTTAGAATCTTCATCCCCACTTCCCACATCATAGCTATCGCTATCACCAGTATCTTCAGATAAACCTTCCAGTATCTCCTTAGTAATCTTCTCTGTGTTTGTCTTTGCTATCGACTCGACGAATCTAGCAATATAAGTATCCACAGTGTAACACCCTGAATTTGGGGGTATAAAATTTCTTTTCTAATATCCACCAAATTCAGGTGTTACCCTCTACTTAATTTGCTTTACTTCTCTTTCTCTAAATATTGAGGAGTTATTTTGTACTATATAAGTATTAATCATAGTATGTTCAAAACCCCAGAGAATTTCAATTGTTTCATCATGTAGGAGTGCATATTTCTTTTGATTGACGATTTTGCTTGCTGTGAATTCTCCTCATTTGTGAGGATGTGATCGAGCTTGAAATTAAATCAGAGGGAATAGAAACAAAATAAAGAGAGAATAGAAAATAAATAAATAAAAAGGAAATAAAGAGGCCTAACCCCTCCCTTTCCCCTGGCGGTCCACCCCGCTCCCCCCTTTGCACGGCTCGGCAGCCCAGCAGCGCCCCCCCTACGACCCAGCGCACCCCACCCCCTGGCCCACCCGCGGCCCAGCGCGCCCCTTCCCCCAAACCCTAGCACGCGCTAGGGAGCACAGCCGACGCCTGTGGGTGGGTCCCACCCATCAGGCCGCCCCTCCCCTGCTCGTCTTCCCCAACTGCCCCTGCCCAGCCTCTCTCTCTCTCCCTTTCTCCCACTCTCTCCTTCGCCATCGTGCCTTGTGTGTGCGGCTCGGCGGCCCTCCGCGGCGGCGTGGCGGCCTCGGCCCAGGCGCGGGCGCGGCTCCAGCGCGGGCGCGCGGCCGTGGCGTCCACGGTGCGGCCTCGGCCGGTCTGGCGCAGCGTGACCTAGCCCCCTGCGCAGCCCCGGCGCGGTGCGCGGTCTGGCGCGGCGCGGCCCCTTCGCACGCACTCCCGCCTCCCCGGCGCGGTGCGTGGTCTAGCGCGGCGCGGCCCCGGCATGATGTGAGTGCAGCTAGGGCACGGCCGGTGCCCCGGCGTAGCTCGCGGCCTGTGCACCCTCGCCGGCGCGGCCTGCGCGGTGGTCGGCAGCGTTGCCCCGGCGTGGCTGTCTGCGTTCCCACGCGACGTGCCCCTGGCGCGGCTGCCTGCGCGACCCTGCGCAGCATGCCCCGGCTCAGCCTTTGCGTGGTCCCGGCGCAGCGGCAAACGTCGTCGAGCAGGGAGACACGCCCCATCAACACATCGCGCCCAAAGCCTGTATGCGTCGAACCTACCTCACGCCGTGGTGAGAACGCTGTCTACCCGTCGCCGTCTACCCATGCGCGTAGTCCGTCGTCGCCTAGCTGGTGTGTTCATGCCGCGTGTCGTAGCTCGTGCGTTGTCGCATGTGACACCCAGGTTGTTCGCGCTTTGTCGCGGACACGATCCGTGCACATTAGTTAGTTGTTGCGCTATAATCGTTCGTGCTTAGTAATTAATTGAATAATTGATAATAGCTTACGCAAACAATTTATGTTAACTAAAATCAACTTAGAAAATATAGTATTGCTTCATCATATCACCTATTTTAATTAGTTATTTACTTATTTATTCAATGCTTATCAAGTTGTCGCATTAGTTAAAACTAAATTATGGTTATAGTTATCAACCCGAGCTTTTTACAAATAGATGTCAACCCAAATTAATGTAATGTTGTTTTTAATATCTATTTGGTATTTAGTATAAGCACGACATGTAGTTGGTGATTCTCGCGTACCGCACGCGCGGTTTTGCACGTGGCTACATGCTGATCCGCGTGTCGTTCACGCTCGTCGTTTACGTTGTTTCGCGCAGTCGCGCACGTTATTAAATCCGTTACGACCCTTTTCGCGTTACGTTAATTTCATAACAATGTCATCAACATATTAATAATGTTATTTCATCATGTCATAAGTTTATATTATTTGACTAGCTATTAATTCTGTTTTATAGTTCTTAACTCGCGCTTTTATTTATAAATAAAGATTAACTTGATTAATACCAACTTAAATGCTTATTCCTTTAATTCGTGTCTAGTAAAATCACGTTATCTGTTAGCGAGTATCGCGCATTGTCGCGCACATTATTTCGTGTATCAGTCGTGCGCCGTGTGCGCATCATCGGGCTGTTCGTGTCGTAGCGGTGTCGCGCGTGCTGTTCCACACGTGGTGGTGTGCTGATTCGCACGTCATTCGCGTTGGTCGTGCGCGCTGTTTCGTGTGTTGTCAGCATGCTGTGTCGCGCGTGTCTGTGCGTCGTTCGCGAGTGCCACGTGTGCTGTCCGCACGCGTCGTCACTCGACGTTCGCGCGTATCGCGCGTTATCCGCGCGTGAGATTAAATCGTTCGCTTATAATCACTAGTGTGAGTTAATTAGTTATTTACTTAATCATACATAATTAAAAACAGTAAATTAGTCAAAACTAAGTAGTTTTAACTTATATTTCATAAATAGCGATTGATATAGTTACGCCGCATTAAATATTCTAAATACTTGCTTAGTGTAAACGCGCTAACCCCTCGACCGTAGCTCCGACTTTCGCGTTTCTTTTCCTCGCGTAACCGTAGAAGCTCTCTATTTTATATTGCTCATTTTTATAATATTTTATCTTGTATGGTGTAATGTTCTTATGCAAGTATATGTTTTCTTGTGCTTGTTTGTATTCGTTGCGCGTCGCGAATAGACAGTGATCCATTTCCAAACTTCGAGGAATCGACGGTCAAGCTTCGGCGACCAAGAGATCGAACTCTTCGGGTTCTACGAGGCTGAAGACCCTGAGCATCTGTGTGGTGAAGGCAAGTGTCCTCTGACCTATTATGTCCCATTTACTTTATAATTCACTGTCCCACATACTATGAACAGGATTGACTAGCTTTCTATTTACCATGTCCTTGATTACCTTTTGGGTTACTATGGTTAGCTTCATGCTATTGCTTTACTTTAATTAATGAACATGATATGAACACTTATGATACGATGTTGTCATTATGATTATGATGTTGGACTGGTGATACTTTAGGGGGGCTCGAGCGGTTTCTCGAGTGCCTCTCCGTAAGGACCTGTTCATTGGATGACCGCCCGGGAAAAACAGTGCAACCATGAGGGTGGAATGGGACGCCCTTAGCTGATTAATTAGAGGAACCGGGGTGTAGTTCGCTTTGCCGTCGTGCCGTTAATGGGGCTCGGTGTATGTGGCTCGCTCTGCCATGGTTGGTTCGCCCCATGGGGAGGAGTGTGGTGCATTTAAGAAACCTAACGGGAGGCTACAGCCTCGGTTAATCTTTGTAAAGGCTACGTAGTGATACCCTGCTAGGCCACCTAGGTAGTGGTCAATGGGGAGTAGCTCTCTCCGGGCAGAAAGGGAATCACGACTTGTGGGTAAAGTGCGCAACCTCTGTAGAGTGTTATGAAACTTATATATCAGCCGTGCTCGCGGTTATGAGCGACCAAGGAAGCTCCATTGATTAGAGACACATTGATCAGAGATGTTTGGTTTACAGTTGATGACGAGGATAATGCTGGTTTCTATTATGGTTATGATTATGATTATGATTTCTGGTATTCTTTCCGTTTGGAAGGAGTACTTTTGGGTTAACAACTTGGGTTATTGTTAAAACCTGGCTTCTACTAATAATAAATACCTGACCAACTAAAAGCAACTGCTTTGAGCTTAACCCCACATAAAGCTAGTCCACCTCAGCCAAACGGGACATTTGTTGAGTACGTTGATGTGTACTCACCCTTGCTTTCACAAAACACCAGGTTGCCTTTGGTGCAATCTATGCTCAGGTAAAGAAGAAGGTGTCGAGGTGGATCTCCAGGAGTTCTAGGACTTCGACGAGTTTGAGGATTAGGCTAGCGACCTCCCCCAGTCAGCTGCCTATGGTGGGTTGTTTATGTTGGCTACATTTCAATTCTGTGTACTTTGATTTATATTATGTAAATGGTTCTAGTCTGTAATATTATTACTTACTCTTTGTTGTAATTCGAAGCATTGTGCTATGATGAGTCATTTATGTAATCGCTGTGTACGTGAATTACTAATCCTGGCACGTATATGGTTCGCATTCGGTTTACCTTCTAAAACCGGGTGTGACATAAGTGGTATCAAAGCCGTGCTGACTGTAGGACCGCTGACCTAGAGTAGCATTGGCCGTTTTAAGGACTTATTGATTATTGCTTCACCTTATCCTTGATTTTGATTCAAAATATTAGTCACCTCGACTAATTCTATGTTGTGCTCCTATATATCCCCTTGCCAACAGTATTTTATTCTAGTATGGTCTATACTTCTCTCAACCTATTAGATCTGATCTCACACTTTTGCTTGCGACATCTTTGTAGATGCACCATGACCAATAACCTTTTTGTCTGTTGGGATTCTTCCCTCCTCAGTCATTAAATTGCTACCCTTTGACTATCTTTATTCCCTTAGTACTGACATGCTCGTATTTCTAGATTCTTCCATACTCTTATTTCAAATACTTGCCTCTAAATTTCTACTGCCTACTTAAACATTTTAGTTTATATGTCCATGACCTTCTTATCTTTTGAGACCCTTTCCTCTTCCGTTGTTAAGTCGCTATCTTTCGGCAATTTCTTGTCTCTTGGTATTGGCATGCTCGAACCATTGGAATCTCGCATACTCTTATTTTTATGTATGCTTGTCTTCATACCCCCAGTATTTGTTTAAGACATTTCAACTTACATGTTCTTGACCACCCTTGTTTATTAATGATCCATGAGCGGTCATTCTACTTTGCATATCCTTGGTGATCTCGTGGTCTCCTTGTCACTCCACTCGATAATGAATCTTTACTTCAACCCTTCTATTGGAACCTTACCTATCTTACCCTTGATTGTTTTCTCCACTTTGTCGTTTTGCGAGTTTTGCCTTAACTATATCGTTTGTTATGCTTTTAATTATTATCATATGCACCCTTGACACCTCTATATCCTACATTGATGTTTGTCTCGTACCTGCCCTTTAAAATCGCCCCTCTTCCGTCTCATACCTTCTTTCTCTTGGTCATATCCTCTTCTTTGGCTCACGAGTTTGTAACCTCATCCTTTGTTGTGCTTTTATTTCTTATTGCCTTTACCCTTATCATCTCTCAATCTTACCTTGGTGATTACGCTATGTTCGTTATCTAAAACCTCCAATCTCCCACCTTAGTTCAAGCATGATCTCTTACTTATCTCACCCGTGGTTATATCCTATACTTTACCACTTGCAAGACTTATCTTAACTCTATTCTTGGTTGTACCTATATTCCTGGTTTTTATGCACATTTACCTCTTCCTTTATATCCTTGCCTATTATCACCTTTGACCCTTGACCTCTCTCCATATTTACCATGATGTTTACCTATTTTTCTTAGCCTCACTTATTCCATTTCAATCCAAGAGTGTTGTTTTCCCTATCCCGCTCTTGTTTGTTTCCTTTCCCTTTGTCGCTTTGCAGTCTTGCCTCACCTTAACTTCATCCTTGGTTGAGCTTTTATTTGATATCATCCTTACCTTTGTAATCTGTAGATCCTGCCTTGATACCTATCTTAGGTCTGCTTGTTGAAATCCCCTCTTTTCGATCTCAATTCGAGAGCTATGTTTTACTTATCTCACCCTTGGCTATATCCTCTTCTTTACTGCGTAAGCCTTGACATACCTCCATTCTTTGTTGTACTTATACCACTGGCTCTTCTGTGCCTTTGTCTTTTCCCTTATGCCCTTGTCTATTATCGCCTTTGACCCTTGTGATTTATGTCTTCTACCTAAATTCTTACCTTGAACTTATCCTTTAAAAGTCTCCCTTTCTTTCGATCCGATTTGAGAGCAGCGAGTTACCTATCTCTCCCTTGATCGCTTCCCCTCTTCATCGTCGTACAAGTTTTGCCTTAATTCCATCATTTGACTTATTTCGGTTTGCTGTCACCGTTACCGTTGTCAATCATTAACCTTACCTTGATACTTATCTTTATGCCTGCTCTTTAAAAATCTTCTCTCTTCCACCTCAATTTGAGAGTGGCAATTTACCTATCTGGCCCTTGGACGCACCCTCTCCTTTTCCATTTGTAGATCCTGTCTTAACTCCATCCTTTATGGTACTTATAACTTTTGTCTTATGCCTATTTACCTCCTATCCTACATCCTTGTCCGTTATTACCTTTAGAACCCTCGTGATATCTATGCCCTTGCCCTCATGCTTATCTTGAACCTATCCTTTAAAGCCTCCTCCTTTCCATCACTGTTTGAGGATAATGCCTCATCTATCTCATCATTGACTGCTCCCCCTTCTCTAACACCTTGCCATATTTTCCTCAAATACATCCTTTGTTGTGTGTTTGTTCGTTATCACCTTAACCCTTGTCATCCCTCGATCTGTACCTTGATACTTATCATGTAACCGTATTTTAAAGCTTCCCCTCCCATTTCAGTTCAAGAGTGTTATCTTACCCCTCCCTGTTCTTGTTCGTTCCCTTTTCCTCTGTCGCATTGCAAGTCTTGTCTTAACTCGATCATTTGGTGTGCTTTCGCCTATTGGTTGCATGATGCTTTTCTTATGCCTACCTTTTGAACTATCATCATTCTCATCTCGATTTGAGAATGATGTTTACTTACCCTGCCCTTGGTTGCATTCTCTCCCTTGTCAATTACAATCCTTACTTAAACTCCATCCTTTATTGTGCTAGTGTCCCTATCCTACACGTCTTGTTCTTCTTATTGCCCCCCGACAACATTAGAGAGTAGTTATTCCCTTTTCAAGAAAGACCACCATTTTAATTAAAAGCTACTTATAGCAACGAGATGTTTGTTGTTGTTTGCTTGTGTTGTTTGTCCTTGTGTGATGACTGATTTGCTTCTTTGTGATGAGTGTTGATGTGTTGTGGCCCTTGGTCCGCAATGACATCAGTTTACTAGGTGAGTGCCATTAAGTTAAGTAGTTGGGTTCTCCCCCTGCTCTCTCTAGCCCGTCTATACTTACCTTTTCTCACTATTCTTTCCTCTTACACCTGTCCATTTGGCAATCTCCAACTCCTCCAAATCAGTCAAGATCAGAGTCGACGACATCTTCATCAAGTGTGTATCAATGCTCCTGTTAAGAGGGTTAGTCGCTAATCCCAATGAAGACAATGCGATCAACATCAACCAACAAGATCAAAGTGGCACAGCGGAAGTGTGTGTGGGTCCTAACCCACAGGTCCAAGAGATCCTCAAGAATTGCATCAATCGGTCTCAAACATCTGAAGGTCAAAGCAACTAGTCCGCAAGTTAAAGTTACAGAGTCAAAGTTGAGTCAGAAGAAGCTAATGAAAAACTGATTAGCCGATGCCATTTTCTTGCTAGCCTTTTCTTGAATCTCGAGGGCGAGATTCTGTTAAGGGGGTTAGATTTGTAACACCATGAATTTGGGGGTATAAAATTTCTTTTCCAATATCCACCAAATTCAGGTGTTACCCTCTACTTAATTTGCTTTACTTCTCTTTCTCTAAATATTGAGGAGTTATTTTGTACTATATAAGTATTAATTGTAGTATGTTCAAAACCCCAGGGAATTTCGATTGTTTCATCATGTAGGAGTGCATATTTCTTTTGATTGACGATTTTGCTTGCTGTGAATTCTTCTCATTTGTGAGGATGTGATCGAGCTTGAAATTAAATCAGAGGGAATAGAAACAAAAGAAAGAGAGAATAGAAAATAAATAAAAAGGAAATAAAGAGGCCCAACCCCCTCCCTTTCCCCTGGCGGCCCACCCCGCTGCCCCTTTGCGCGGCTCGGTAGCCCAACAGAGCCCCCCTGCGGCCCAGCTCCCCGGCCTAGCGTGCCCCACCCCCTGGCCCACCCATGGCCCAGCGTGCGCTAGGGAGCGCAGCCGCCGCCTGTGGGTGGGTCCCACCCATCAGGCCTGTAACGCCCTGAATTTTGGAGTTGAAATTTTTTTTCTTCACTCACCAAATTCGGGCGTTACCCTTTCCTTTTTCCTTTTCCCCTCGCTAAGCCTTGATCTATTCCAAAGTTATAGTGGGATTTGGCTTGAGATCTCGTGTAAAGCAAAACCCTAGAAATACTTTATTTTGGTTTGCTGCACCATGCGGAACCATGCATTTATTTTGATTGATTGAGATTGTGAAACCATTCATCTAAATTTAAAGAAAAAGGAAAATCTTTTTATTTTCTCTTCCCCCCCCCTCTCCTTCCCTTTCGGCCCAGCCGCCCCTCCCCTCGCGCGCGGCCCAGCTAGCCAGCGCAGCCCAGCCGGCCTTCCCCCCTTCTCCCCTTCCCGATGTGGGCCCCGCGGCGACCCAGCCGCCCCCAGCCCCCCCCCCCCCCGCTCCCCATGCCGCGCCCTCAGCGCGGGCGGTTGGAAACCGCCGCCGCCTACCCCGCCGTGGGCCCCACCCGTCAGGCCCTCCCCCTCCCCAAACCACTCTCTCTCCTCCCCTGCCCGACCTGCCCCGCTCCCCTGCCCTGGCTCGCCGAACCGCCCGCCGCCAGCCTCGCCCCCCCCCCCCCCCCCGCGCACGGTAAGCCCCTCCCCCCTCCTCTCTCCTCTCCTCTCCCTCCTTCTTCCCTGCGCTCGCCGGCGCCCTCCCCGTGGCGCGGTCGCGCCCGCCCTCGGAGCTCGCGGCCATGGCACGGCTGCCCGGCGCGGCCCCGCCCGCCCTCGGTGCTCGCCCCCCCCCCCCCCCCCCCCCCCCCCCCCCGCGCGGTCCGCCCGACCATGGCGGCTCGTCGTGGTGTGCGGCCTAGCCTCGCCCCGTCCCGGCGCGCAGCCATGGCGGTCGCGGCGCTCGTGCCCGGCCCCGGCCCCCCCTTCCCCGCGTCTCGGCCGGCCGGCCATGGCACGCCCGCGCCCGCCCGTCCCCGGCGCGCTCGCCCGGCGCGGCCCCGGCTCGCCGGTGCACGGCCGTGGAACCCCCCCCCCCCCCCCCCCCCCCGTGCCCACGCCTGCGCGAGGCGGCGTTCGGCCCGGCGCCCAGCCCTCTCCCCGCGGCTCGGTCTCGCCCGCCCGACGCCCCGCCCAGCGCGGTCGCGCCCGCCTCTGCCCGGCGCACTCGCGTGGCCATGGCGCCCATTCCCGGCGCGGCCTCGGCGGCGCTCGTGCAGCCCCGGCCCCCGGCGCGGCCTCGATGGTGCGTGTGGAGCCCCGGCGCGGCCCATGCAGCGAGCGGTGCCTCCGGCGAGCTCGCCGCACCCGTGGCTCGCGGTCGTGTCGCTCGGACCAGGCGTGTGCACGACCCGTTCACAACACGTCAGCGCGGCCTTGCGCGCACATGCTCGCGTGGTGCACGGTGCTTTGGCACGGCTCGTCGTGCCCTTGATGCGCTTGTCTACCCCCTAGACGTGCCCGTCTACCCCCCCCCCCCCCCCCCCCGTGTATTCCATGCGTAGTGATCGCGTTATTTAATTAATAAATGGAAACTCAATTTGGAAATTGGTTACGTTAGTTAATTCATGTAGTTAATCATCTACCTTATTTAATGTTGATCAATTGAAAATGGTTATGATTCTATTAGTGCATGTGACTAATTCTTGTTATTGGAGCTAAGTGGAACTAGAGCACGTAACGACTAGTTATTCGTCTACCCGTAATACGCCTCGAGTATAAGCTTTAACCCCTGCGAGACCTTCCCCCGTCTCTTTCTAGCCATGGCCAATGCAATATCGTATGTCATACTCTATGCATATTTAATCTATTTGTTCTCTTGTATGGTGTACTGTTTGTTTCCTAATTCAAATGGATGGATGTATGTTTGCGCTCACATAGAGAACGATCCGGTTGAGGAACCCGAAGAACTCGCAGGAGAAGCCCCTGAGCAGCAGTCGGTTGGTTGAGGCAAGTGTCCCTTGACCTATCTCTATCCTATACATTCTTTAATTCACCTCCCGCATTACACATTTATACCTAAGGATTGACTAGCTTTTGTTATCCATGTCCTTGTTTACCTATTTGGGTTGGATTATTATTGTTTAGCTTTATGCTATTGCTCAACTCTAATCAATGAACATGATGAGAATTTATCAATGATACGTTGTTTTCCCTTCTTTGTTATGATGTTATACTTGTGGCCTTCAAGGGGGCTCGAGTAGTTTCTCGAGTGCCTCTCTGTAAGGACCTGTTCGTTGGATGACCGCCCGGGAAAACAGTGCAACCATGAGGGTGGAGTGGGACACCCTTAGGTGAGTAATTAGAGGAACCGGGGTGTAGTCCGCTTAGCCGTCGTGCCGTCAATGGGGCTCGGTGTATGCGGCTCGCTCTGCCAAGGTTGATTTGTCCCTTGGGGAGGAGTGCGGTACATTTAGGAAACCTAACGGGCGGTTACAGCCTCGGGGAATCTTTGTAAAGGCTACGTAGTGATGCCCTGCTGGACCACCTAGGCAGTGGTTAATGGGGAGTAGCTCTCTCCAGGCAGAAAGGGAATCACGGCTTGTGGGTGAAGTGCTCAACCTCTGCAGAGTGTTGAAAACTGATATATCAGCCTTGCTCGCGGTTATGAGCGGCCAAGGGAGCTCCAGTGATTAGTGGTACTTGACTAGAGATGTTCGGTTTGCAGGTGGCAATGAGATTGATGGTTCTTGGTTTTGACTTTGGTGATGGTAAGTGGTACTCTTTCCGTTTGGAAAGGAGTACGTTTGGGTTAATAACGTGGGTTAATTCTAAAACTTGGCTTTTTCTACTAGTAATAATAATCTGACCAACTAAAAGCAACTGCTTGACTTACCCCCGCATAAAGCTTGTCCACCACAGCCAAACAGGATACTTGCTGAGTATGTTGATGTGTACTCACCCTTGCTCTACACACCAAACCCCCTATCCCCAGGTTGTCAGCATTGCAACCACCGCTCAGGAGAAGATGAAGCCATGGAAGGAAACTTCCAGGAGTTCCAAGACTATGACGAGTTCTAGGCGTGGGTTAGCGGCAACCCCCAGTCGGCTCCCTATGAAGGCCGCGTTTATCTACGTTTCGTTTTCACACTTTGATTTATTGTAAAGACTATGTGGATGTCTTGGACATCATGATGTAATCGACTATTATTTCTCTTTTTAATACTATTTGAGCACTGTGTGATGATGTCCATGTTATGTAACTACAGTGTACGTGAATTGCTGACCCTGGCACGTACATGGTTCGCATTCGGTTTGCCTTCTAAAACCGGGTGTGACATAAGTGGTATCAAAGCCGTGCTGACTGTAGGACCGCTAACCTAGAGTAGAATGGTCATTCTAAGGATTTATAGACCTCTGTCCCTGCCTTGACTTTGGTACCCCTTCAAAAGTTGGTCATATCAACCAAACCTATGTTCTACTATATATTATACCTTGCTGAAAATTGTGTTTTTTTCTAATCCATCATTTATTTATGGTTCATTACTTGATGGTCATATTAGTTCTGTTCTCACTCTTATGCTTGCGATGTCTTTTGTAGATGGCTCGTCTTAGACACACCGCACGGAAGTGATTCTTCCCCTTCTTACCCTCCTGTCTCGCGGAGCGTCCGCTTCGCCGTCCCGTGACCGGTCAGTCCAGCCACTTGGAGAGGCTACACCACCACCTGCATGAGGAGCAGGAGCGTCGACGACAGGAGCAGCAGGGCTCTTCTTTCTCGCTTCAGCAGGAGATAGAGTCTGTGAGGAGCTGCTCCCCTGTGCTCCCCCTGGAGGCGCCCCCTGCACCACCACTGGACGCCCTAGCCCCTGGAGTAGCTGCTGGAGGAGACCCAAACGACGGAGGTGGCGACAGCAGCTCGAGCCATGACACCGACTTTTCTGCTGACCAGGAGCCGAAAGGATGGGTTGCTCGACCCATCACTCGCGACGCTGCTCGCGGGTGTCACTTCCACGATGCGCTCGACACCCTGCTACATCGGGCACTTGACCGACGTACTTGGTCCATCGAGTATCACTGTATGGTCTACCAGCATAGTCGCGGGGTCTACCCGGACCGCTAGGAGGCGACCTGCTTGGTGCGTCGTCCGGAGAACAGTCTCCGGGGTGCGGAGATCTGCTCAGAGCACTATTCTATCTCTGAACGGGACTCAGCTGAGGTGGCCATGCAAGATGTCGCACGGCGTGCGCTTTCGCACTACTACTAAGTTCTCGGCGGGGTACCCGACGGTCTCAACCTAAAGTATTACCCCCGCCGTCCATCTGGCAGCACAGGAAGCGTGATTGTTTCACCTGTCGGTGAGGACAATCCTAGGTTGAGCAGCATAATCAACCTAGCCACCGTGCTAAACACGAAGCTGGACCATGCATTAGACGAGCTAAGTAGGGCTCGTGCTGAGATTTCCTGCTGTGGGTTGAGTGCGCGGAACGTCGTCACCTGGATGATGGGTCCCCCGCTCCCGTCGGGACTCAGCACCCGTACCGCTCACCTCGGCGTGGACACCAGTCTTATGGCAATCCCGATTGTAAGACCAAGATAGACTTAGAACCATAGATCGTCAGTGTTGAGTCTTGTAATAAATGCTTAATATAGAAGTTTTAGTCTTAGTATCAGTGCTAGCGTTAGTCTCGCTCTTAGTTAGTCTTAGTTAGACAGGGTAGTTTGCTATATCCTGTGCATTTATGTTTGTCATGATGAACTATGTCGGATTTGGATCTTTGTAATGACTATCACCAGAGTGCGGGTATCCCCTGCATTTTGGTTTACCTATTATATGTTAATGAAGTTAGTTATCTAGTTGGGAAGCCTTTTATTCCACTTTCCTCTTTATCTGAGAAGCTGTGTTGGTCTGTGTTGGAGATCAGTGAAGATGCTCATCTGCTCAGTGTTGTGGAGAATTCTATACTCTTTTCTTATGCTGCAAGATTTGCAAGATCAGTTCTGATGTGTGGTTGCATTCTGCAGATGTCAGAAAACAGGCACAGAGGAGGAAGGCATGCTCAGCAGGATGAGGTACCCCAACAACAGCAACTGCCGCCCCCGCCCCCGATGTCCATTGAGCAGATGTTCCTGATGCAGACTCAGGCAGTCCAAGCCATCGGTCAGACTCTGGCCGCCATTCAGCAAAAGCAACAGCAGCAACAGCCACCACCCCAGCCTCAGATGCCTCAGATGCCCAGGGACAAGCGTGCTGAATTCATGAGAGGTCATCCCCCAACGTTTGCTCATTCTTCTGACCCCATGGATGCTGAAGACTGGCTGCGCACTGTGGAGCGAGAGTTGCATACCGCTCAGTGTGATGATAGGGAGAAAGTTCTGTATGGTCCCCGTCTATTGAGAGGAGCAGCCCAGTCATGGTGGGAGTCTTATCTCGTCACCCATGCCAACCCCGACACCATCACCTGGGAAGAGTTTAGAGTTAGCTTTGGTCAGTACCATGTTCCTGCAGGTTTGATGACAGTGAAGAAGGAGGAGTTCCTGGCCCTCAAGCAAGGGTCATTGTCTGTCAGTGAGTACCGGGACAGGTTTCTGCAATTGTCTCGCTATGCTCCTGAAGATGTCAACACCAAAGCCAAGCGACAGTATCATTTCCTGAGAGGCTTGGTTGACCCTCTGCAGTATCAGCTGATGAATCATACCTTCCCGACATTCCAGCACCTGATTGACAGAGCAATCATGACAGAGAGGAAGCATAAGGAGATGGAGGATCGCAAGCGCAGGATCAGTGGGCCCCAGCCTAGAAGCAGCAATCGCCCTCGTTTCTCAAGCAATCAACCCCGGTAGTTCAGGCAGAACCAGCGTCCACCTCAGCAGCAGCAGTTCCAAAGGCAATATCCTCAGCACCAGTATCGGAATCGCCAGAACAATCAGTCAGGAGGAGGTCAGTTCCAGAGGCAGAATCAGCAGACACCTCGTCTTCCTACCCCAGCAAACCAGCAGAACAATCAGGCGGCACCAGCTCAGGTTGGAAACAGAGCATGTTTCCACTGTGGAGAGCAAGGCCACTGGGTGATGCAATGTCCGAAGAAGGCAGCCCAGCAGCAGTCAGGCCCCAATGCCCTAGCAAAGCAGAATGTGTCCCAGCCTGGAGTGGGCAACCGCTCTCAGCCGTGCTATAATCATGGGAGACTGAACCACTTGGAGGCTGAAGCAGTTCAGGAGACCCCCGGCATGATAGTAGGTAAGTTTCCAGTCGACTCCCATATTGCAGAAGTGTTATTTGATACTGGAGCAACGCATTCATTCATTACTGCATCATGGGTAAAAGCACATAATCTCCCAATTACTACCATGTCAACTCCCATTCAAATTGACTCAGCCGGTGGTAGAATTCGAACCAATAGCATTTGTTTGAATATAAGTGTGGAAATAAGGGGGACATCGTTTCCCGCTAACCTCATAGTAATGGGTACTCAGGGAATAGATGTCATCCTAGGGATGAATTGGCTAGATAAATATCAGGCAGTTATCAGTTGTGATAAGAGGACAATCAAGTTGGTGTCCCCACTAGGAGAGGAAGTGGTGACTGAGTTAGTCCCGCCTGAGCCGAAGAAAGGAAGTTGTTATCAGATGGCTGTCGAAAATAGTGAAGCAGACCCAATTGAGAGAATCAGGGTTGTGTCCGAATTCCCAGATGTGTTTCCAAAGGACCTACCAGGTATGCCACCAGAGCGAAAAGTTGAATTTGCCATAGAGCTTCTTCCTGGAACTGCCCCCATCTTTAAGAGAGCTTACAGAATATCTGGACCAGAGTTGGTTGAACTCAAAAAGCATATTGATGAGCTATTAGAGAAAGGTTACATCCGGCCAAGCACCTCGCCTTAGGCCGCCCCTGCCTTATTCGTGGAAAAGAAAGATGGCACCAAAAGGATGTGTATCAATTATCGAGCTCTGAATGAGGTCACCATCAAGAACAAGTACCCCTTGCCCCAAATAGAGGATCTGTTCGACCAGTTGAGAGGAGCCAGTGTGTTCTCCAAGATAGATCTGAGGTCAGGTTATCATCAGCTCAGGATTCGACCCTCAGACATTCCGAAGACGACATGCATTACCATGTATGGGTTGTATGAGTTCATGGTGATGTCTTTTGGTCTAACAAATGCACCAGCCTTCTTCATGAACTTGATGAACAGTGTATTCATGGACTATCTTGACAAGTTTGTGGTGGTATTTATTAATGACATTCTGATATATTCTCAAAGCGAAGAGGAGCATGCAGATCATTTGAGGATGGTATTGCAGAGATTGCGAGAGCACCAGCTGTATGCAAAGTTGAGCAAGTGCGAGTTCTGGATCAGTGAAGTCCTGTTCTTGGGTCACATAATCAACAAAGAAGGATTAGCTGTGGATCTGAAGAAAGTGGCAGACATTCTGAACTGGAAAGCGCCAACAGATGCTCGAGGAATCAAGAGCTTCATTGGAATGGCGGAATATTATCGGCGATTCATTGAAGGGTTTTCGAAGATTGCAAAACTGATGACAGCTTTGCTAGGCAACAAAGTTGAGTTCAAGTGGACCCAGAAATGTCAGGAGGCCTTCGAAGCGCTGAAAGAGAAGTTGACTACAACGCCTGTCTTAGTCTTGCCTGATGTGCACAAGCCCTTCTCGGTGTATTGTGATGCTTGTTACACCGGTTTGGGATGTGTGCTAATGCAAGAGGGAAGAGTTGTGGCTTACTCGTCCCGACAGCTGAAAGTTCATGAGAAGAATTACCCAATCCATGACCTAGAGTTGGCAGCAGTGGTTCACGCACTGAAGACATGGAGGCACTATCTGTATGGATAGAAATGTGATATTTACACAGACCACAAAAGTCTGAAGTACATATTCACTCAGTCAGAGCTGAATATGAGGCGACAAAGATGGTTAGAGTTGATCAAAGACTATGAATTGGAGATTCATTACCATCCAGGCAAAGCGAACGTAGTGGCAGATGCTTTGAGCAGGAAGAGTCAAGTCAATCTGATGGTCGCTCGTCCGATGCCTTATGAGTTGGCCAAAGAGTTTGACAGGTTGAGTCTCGGATTTCTAAACAACACGTGAGGAGTCACAATCGAGTTGGAACCTACCTTGGAGCGGGAAATCAAAGAAGCGCAGAAGAATGATGAGAAGATCAGCGAAATCCGGCGACTGTTTCTAGATGGCAGAGGTAAAGATTTTCAGGAAGATGCAGAAGGTGTGATATGGTTCAAAGACCGCTTGTGTGTTCCCAATGTCCAATCTATTCGGGAGTTGATCCTCAAGGAAGCTCATGAGACAGCCTATTCGATTCACCCTAGAAGTGAGAAGATGTATCAGGATCTGAAGAAGAAATTCTGGTGGTACGGAATGAAGAGGAAAATCGCAGGGCATGTGGCTATGTGTGATAGTTGTCGACGGATCAAGGCAGAGCACCAGAGACCAGCTGGATTGTTGCAACCGTTGCAAATTCCTCAGTGGAAGTGGGATGAAATCGGTATGGATTTCATAGTCGGATTGCCTCGCACTCGAGCCAGCTACGATTCCATTTGGGTAGTAGTGGACCACTTGACCAAGTCAGCCCACTTCATACCGGTTAAGACCAACTACAGCAATGCAGTATTGACAGAGTTGTACATGTCTCGGATCGTTTGTCTTCATGGTGTGCCAAAGAAGATAGTGTCAGACAGAGGGACGCAGTTCACCTCTCATTTCTGGCAGCAGTTGCATGAAGCCTTGGGCACACATCTGAATTTCAGTTCAGTCTATCATCCGCAAACAGATGGACAGACTGAAAGGACTAATCAAATCCTTGAAGACATGTTGAGAGCCTGTGCGTTGGAAGATCAGTCCGGGTGGGATAAGAGATTGCCTTATGCAGAGTTCTCCTATAACAACAGTTACCAGGCCAGTTTGAAGATGTCACCATTTCAGGCGCTCTATGGAAGGAGTTGTAGAACTCCGTTGCAATGGGATCAACCTGGAGAAAAGCAAGTGTACGGGCCAGACATTCTGCTTGAAGCTGAAGAGAACATCAAGATGGTTCGGGAGAATATGAAGATAGCACAATCAAGGCAGCGAAGCTATGCAGACACAAGAAGAAGAGAGCTGAGTTTCGAGGTTGGAGATTTTGTCTATCTGAAAGTGTCACCGATCAGAGGAGTCAAAAGATTTGGAGTCAAAGGCAAGCTAGCACCCCGCTACATTGGTCCGTATCAGATTCTCGCAAGGCGTGGAGAAGTGGCCTATCAACTCAGTCTGCCAGAGAATTTGTCTGCTGTGCATAATGTCTTTCATGTGTCTCAGTTGAAGAAATGTCTGCGAGTGCCAGAAGAGCAGTTGCCAGTGGAGGGCCTTGAAGTCCAGGAGGACTTGACCTACATTAAGAAGCCAACGCAAATCCTTGAGACTGCAGACAGAGTCACCCGAAGGAAGACCATCAGAATGTGCAAAGTCAGATGGAATCACCACTCTGAGGAAGAAGCAACCTGGGAGCGTGAAGATGATCTAATGGCCAAGTACCCTGAGCTCTTTGCTAGCCAACCCTGAATCTCGAGGGCGAGATTCTTTTAAGGGGGATAGGTTTGTAACGCCCCGAATTTTGGAGTTGAATTTTTTTTCTTTTCTTCACTCACCAAATTCGGGTGTTACCCTTTCCTTTTTCCTTTTACCCTCGCTAAGCCTTGATCTTTTCCAAAGTTATAGCGGGATTTGGCTTGAGATCTCGTGTAAAGCAAAACCCTAGAAATACTTCATTTTGGTTTGTTGCACCATACCGAACCATGCATTTATATTGATTGATTGAGATTGTGAAACCATTCATCTAAATTTAAAGAAAAAGGAAAATATTTTCCTTTTCTCTTCCCCCCTCTCCTTCCCTTTCGGCCCAGCCGCCCCTCCCCTCGCGCGCGCAGCAGCCGGTCTTCCCCCCCTCTCCCCTTCCTGCTGTGGGCCCCGCGACGGCCTAGCCGACCTTCCGGCCCAGCTGGCCTTGCGGCCCAGCCCCCCCCCCCCCGCTCCCCACGCTGCGCCCTCGGCGCGGGCGGTTGGAAACCGCCGCCGCCTACCCCCCCTGCGGGCCCCACCCGTCAGGCCCTCCCCCTCCCAAAACCCCTCTCTCTCCTCCCCTGCCCGACCCGCCCCGCTCCCCTGCCCCAGCTCGCCGAACCGCCTGCCGCCGGCCTCGCCCCCCCCCCCCCCCCGCAGTAAGCCCCTCCCCCCTCCTCTCTCCTCTCCCCTCCCTCCTTCTTCCCCGCGCTCGCCGGCGCCCTCCCCGTGGCGCGGTCGCGCCCGCCCTCGGTGCTCGCCCCCCCCCCCCCGCGCGTGCGGTCCGTCCGGCCATGGCGCGCGGCCTGGCCTCGCCCCGTCCCGGCCCGCGGTGGCGCTCGCCTCGGCTCGGCGCGCAGCCATGGTGGCCGCGGCGCCCGTGCCCGGCCCCGGACCCCCCTTCCCCGCGTCTCGGCTGGCCGGCCATGGCGCGCCCGCGCTCGCCTGTCCCCGGCGGCGCTCACCCGGCCCCGGCTCGTCGGTGCGCGGCCGTGGATCCCGCCCCCCCCCCCCTCCCCCGTGCCCCCGCCTGCACGCGACGGCGTTCAGCCCGGTGCCCAGCCCCCTCCCCGCAGCTCGGTCTCGGCCGCCCGGCGCGGTCGCGCCTGCCTCTGCCCGGCGCGCTCGCGCGGCCTGCGGCTCGGCGCAGCATGGCCGTGGCGCGGCCATGGCGCCCGTTCCCGGCGTGGCCTCGGCGGCGCTAGCGCAGCCCTGGCCCCCAACGCGGCCTCGGTGGTGCGCGCGGAGCCCCGGCGTGGCCCGTGCAGCGCGGTGCCTCCAGCGAGCTCGCCGCACCCGCGGCTCGCGGTCGTGTCGCTCGGCCCCGGCGTGTGCGCGACACGTCAGCGCGGCCTTGCGCGCACATGCTCGCGTGGTGAACAGTGCTTTAGCACGGCTCGCCGTGCCCATGACGCGCTTGTCTACCCCCCCCCCCCCCCCCCCCCCCCCCCCCGTGTATTCCATGTGTAGTGATCGCGTTATTTAATTAATAAATGGAAACTCAATTTGGAAATTGGTTACGTTAGTTAATTCATGTAGTTAATCATCTACCTTATTTAATGTTGATCAATTGAAAATGGTTATGATTCTATTAGTGCATGTGACTAATTCTTGTTATTGGAGCTAAGTGGAACTAGAGCACGTAACGACTAGTTATTCGTCTATCCGTAATACGCCTCGAGTATAAGCTTTAACCCCTGCGAGACCTTCCCCCGTCTCTTTCTAGCCATGGCCAATGCAATATCGTATGTCATACTCTATGCATATTTAATCTATTTGTTCTCTTGTATGGTGTACTGTTTGTTTCCTAATTTGAATGGATGGATGTATGTATGTTTGCGCTCGCATAGAGAACGATCCGGTTGAGGAGCCCGAAGAACTCGCAGGAGAAGCCCCTGAGCAACAGTCGGTTGGTGGAGGCAAGTGTCCCTTGACCTATCTCTGTCCTATACATTCTTTAATTCACCTCCCGCATTACACATTTATACCTAAGGATTGACTAGCTTTTGTTATCCATGTCCTTGTTTACCTATTTGGGTTGGATTATTATTGTTTAGCTTTATGCTATTGCTCAACTCTAATCAATGAACATGATGAGAATTTATCAATGATACGTTGTTTTCCCTTCTTTGTTATGATGTTATACTTGTGGCCTTCAACGGGGCTCGAGCGGTTTCTCGAGTGCCTCTCTGTAAGGACCTGTTCATTGGATGACCGCCCGGGAAAACAGTGCAACCATGAGGGTGGAGTGGGACGCCCTTAGCTGAGTAATTAGAGGAACCGGGGTGTAGTCCGCTTAGCCGTCGTGCCGTCAATGGGGCTCGGTGTATGCGGCTCGCTCTGCCAAGGTTGATTTGTCCCTTGGGGAGGAGTGTGGTATATTTAGGAAACCTAACGGGCGGTTACAGTCTCGGGGAATCTTTGTAAAGGCTATGTAGTGATGCCCTGCTGGACCACCTAGGCAGTGGTTAATGGGGAGTAGCTCTCTCCGGGCAAAAAGGGAATCACGGCTTGTGGGTAAAGTGCACAACCTCTGCAGAGTGTTGAAAACTGATATATCAGCCGTGCTCGCAGTTATGAGCGGCCAAGGGAGCTCCAGTGATTAGTGGTACTTGACCAGAGATGTTCGGTTTGCAGGTGGCAATGAGATTGATGGTTCTTGGTTTTGACTCTGGTGATGGTAAGTGGTACTCTTTCCGTTTGGAAAGGAGTACGTTTGGGTTAATAACGTGAGTTAATTCTAAAACTTGGCTTTTTCTACTAGTAATAATAATCTGACCAACTAAAAGCAACTGCTTGACTTACCCCCACATAAAGCTAGTCCACCACAGCCAAACATGATACTTGCTGAGTATGTTGATGTGTACTCACCCTTGCTCTACACACCAAACCCCCCTATCCCCAGGTTGTCAGCATTGCAACCACCGCTCAGGAGAAGATGAAGCCGTGGAAGGAGACTTCCAGGAGTTCCAAGACTACGACGAGTTCTAGGCGTGGGTTAGCGGCAACCCCCAGTCGGCTGCCTGTGAAGGCTGCGTTTATCTACGTTTCGTTTTTGCACTTTGATTTATTGTAAAGACTATGTGGATGTCTTGGACATCATGATGTAATCGACTATTATTTCTCTTTTTAATACTATTTGAGCACTGTGTGATGATGTCCATGTTATGTAACTGTTGTGTACGTGAATTGCTGATCCTAGCACGTACATGGTTCGCATTCGGTTTGCCTTCTAAAACCGGGTGTGACAAGGCCGCCCCTCCCCTGCTCGTCTTCCCCAACCGCCCCTGCCCAGCCTCTCTCTCTCCCTTTCTCCCACTCTCTCCTTCTACTTCGTGCCTTGTGCGCGTGGCTCGGTGGCCCTTCGCGGCGGCGTGGCGGCCCTGGCCCAGGCGCGGGTGCGGCTCCGGTGCGGGCGCGCGGCCGTGGTGCGGGCGCGGCCAATGCACGGGCGCACAGCCGTGGCGTCCATGGTGCGGCCTCGGCCGGTCTGGCGCGGTGGCCCGGCCCCCTATGCAGCCCCGGCGTGGTGCGCGGTCTGGCGCGGCGTGGCCCGGTCCCTTGCGCAGCCCCGACGCGGTGCGCGGTTTGGCGCGGCGCGGCCCCTGCGCACGCACTCCCGCCTCCCCGGCGCGATGCACGGTCTGGTGCGGCGCGGCCGTGGCATGATGTGCGCGCAGCCAGAGCGCGGCCGGTGCCCCGGCGCAGCTCGCGGCCTGTGCGCCCTCGCTGGCGTGGCTTGCGCGGTGGTCGGCAGTGTAGCCCCGGCGTGGCTGTCTGTTTTCCCACACGACGTGCCCCCGCCGCGGCTGCCTGCGCGACCCTGCGCAGCATGCCCCGGCTCAGCCTTTGCGTGGTCCCAACGCAACGGCAAACGTCGTCGAGCAGGGAGACACGCCCCATCAACACATCGCCCCATCAACACATCGCGCCCAAACACTGTATGCGTCGAGCCTACCTCACGCCGTGGTGAGAACGTTGTCTACCCGTCGCCGTCTACCCATGCGCGTAGTCCGTTGTCGCCTAGCTGGTGCGTTCGTGTCGCGTGTCGTAGCTCCCGCGTTGTTGCGTGTGACACCCAGGTTGTTCGCGCTTTGTCGCGCACGCGATCCGCGCACATTAGTTAGTTGTTTCGCTATAATCGTTCGTGCTTAGTAATTAATTGAATAATTGATAATAGCTTACGCAAATAATTTATGTTAACTAAAATCAACTTAGAAAATATAGTATTTCTTCATCATATCACCTATTTTAAATAGTTATTTACTTATTTATTCGATGCTTATCAAGTTGTCGTATTAGTTAAAACTAAATTATGGTTATAGTTATCAACCTGAGCTTTTTACAAATAGATGTCAACAAAAATTAATGTAATGTTGTTTTTAATATCTATTTGGTATTTACTATAAGCACGACATGTAGTTAGTGATTCTCGCGTACCGCACGCGCGGTTTTGCACGTGGCTACATGCTGATCGGCGTGTCGTTCACGCTTGTCGTTTATGTTGTTTCGCGCAGTCGCGCACGTTATTAAATCTGTTACGACCCTTTTCACGTTACATTAATTTCATAACAATGTCGTCAACATATTAATAATGTTATTTCATCACATCACAAGTTTATATTATTTGACTAGCTATTAATTCTATTTTATAGTTCTTAACTCGCGCTTTTATAAATAAAGGTTAACTTGATTAATACCAACTTATATGCTTATTTCTTTAATTCGTGTCTAGTATAATCACGTTATCTGTTAGCGAGTATCTCGCGTTGTCACGCACATTATTTCGTGTATCAGTCGTGCGCATCATCGTGTTGTTCGTGCCGTAGCGGTGTCGCGAGTGCTGTTCCACACGTGGTGGTGTGCTGATTCGCGTGTCATTCGCGTTAGTCGTGCGCGCTGTTTCATGTGTTGTCAGCGTGCTGTGTCACGCGTGTCTATGCGTCGTTCGTGAGTGTCGCACGTGCTGTCCGCACGCGTCGTCGCTCGACGTTCGCGCGTATCGCGCATTATCCGTGCATGAGATTAAATCGTTCGTTTATAATCACTCATGTCAGTTAATTAGTTATTTACTTAATCATACATAATTAAAAACAGTAAATTAGTCAAAACTAAGTAGTTTTAACTTATATTACATAAATAGTGATTGATATAGTTACGCCGAATTAAATATTCTAAATACTTGCTTAGTGTAAACGCGCTAACCCCTTGACCGTAGCTCTGACTTTCTCGTTTCTTTTCCTCGCGTAACCGTAGAAGCTCTCTATTTTATATTGCTCGCTTTTATAATATTTTATCTTGTATGGTGTAATGTTCTTATGCAAGTATATGTTTGCTTGTGCTTGTTTGTATTCGTTGCGCATCGCGAATAGACTGCGATCCATTTCCGAACTTCGAGGAATCGACGGTCAAGCTTCGGCGACCAAGAGATCGAACTCTTCGGGTTCTACGAGTCTGAAGACCCTGAGCATCTGTGTGGTGAAGGCAAGTGTCCTCTGACCTATTATGTCCTATTTACTTTATAATTCACTGTCTCACATACTATGAACAACCTAAGGATTGACTAGCTTTCTATTTACCTTGTCCTTGATTACCTTTTGGGTTACTATAGTTAGCTACATGCTATTGCTTTATTTTAATCAATGAACATGATATGAACACTTATGATACGATGTTGTCATTATGATTATGATGTTGGACTGGTGATACTTTAGGGGGGCTCGAGCGGTTTCTCGAGTGCCTCTCCGTAAGGACCTGTTCATTGGATGACCGCCCAGGAAAAACAGTGCAACCATGAGGGTGGAATCGGACGCCCTTAGCTAATTAATTAGAGGAACCAGGGTGTAGTTCGCTTCGTCGTCGTGCCGTTAATGGGGCTCGGTGTATGCGGCTCGCTCTACCAAGGTTGGTTCGCCCCTTGGGGAGGAGTGCGGTGCATTTAAGAAACCTAACGGGCAGCTACAGCCTCGGAGAATCTTTGTAAAGGCTACGTAGTGATACCTTGCTAGGCCACCTAGGTAGTGGTCAATGGGGAGTAGCTCTCTCCGGGCAGAAAGGGAATCACGACTTGTGGGTAAAGTGCGCAACCTCTGCAGAGTGTTATGAAACTGATATATTAGCCGTGCTCACGGTTATGAGCGGCCAAGGGAGCTCCATTGATTAGAGACACATTGATCAGAGATGTTTGGTTTACAGAAGATGACGAGGATAATGTTGGTTTCTATTATGGTTATGATTATGATTACGATTTCTGGTATTCTTTCCGTTTGCAAGGAGTACTTTTGGGTTAACAACTTGGGTTATTGCTAAAACCTGGCTTCTACTAATAATAAATACCTAACCAACTAAAAGCAACTGCTTTGAGCTTAACCCCACATAAAGCTAGTCCACCTCAGCCAAAACAGGACATTTGCTGAGTACGTTGATGTGTACTCACCCTTGCTTTCACAAAACACCAGGTTGCCTTTGGTGCAATCTATGCTCAGGTAAAGAAGAAGGTGTCGAGGCGGATCTCCAGGAGTTCCAGGACTTTGATGAGTTCGAGGATTAGGCTAGCGACCTCCCCCAGTCAGCTGCCTGTGGTGGGTTGTTTATGTTGGCTACGTATCGATTCTGTGTACTTTGATTTATATTATGTAAATGGCTCTAGTCTGTAATATTATTACTTAATCTTTGTTGTAATTCGAAGCATTGTGCTATGATGAGTCATTTATGTAATCACTGTGTACGTGAATTACTGATCCTGGCACGTACATGGTTCGCATTCGATTTACCTTCTAAAACCAGGTGTGACACACAGCCTTCTTCTCCTCAAACAGCTTGATCTCTTCAGTCAACTTCGTCTTCACAATAACCTTCTTTTCCTCAGACATGGTGAAAACGTGATTTTAAACCGAAGCTCAAGAAGCTTGGAAATCAAGCGAGAGCTAGTGAGCACTAGCTAAAAAGCTTGAGAAAATAACGCAAATAGCGGCAATAGCGTACCAAATGCTGTCGCTATGGTTTATATTTATATGCCCAGTGCATTGCAACTTGGTTGGCCCTGTCTGTCATTGGCTATTGCTATTCTAGCTAAGGGAAGGTGTTTTTTCGGACCTTCGGCTTAAGGCCTTCGTTCATGTCGCAGTCTGAATTCGTTGTTATAACAAATTAATACTGCGAGGGGCTACTGTTGGGGGCCTTCATCTTCCGAAGGTCCTCAAAAACATGACTAACAATGTTTCCCAAGTGTAATATATGTTCAGGAACCTTCGGACTTGGGATAAAGCTGTACACAATATGAAAAGCAGGGTCAAGACGAAGGATGAACCAGTTTCGAAGCTATATGCAAGGAAGCTTCGGCTCAAAAACGGAAAAGGGAACCAACTTAAAGGGGAAAAGGCTATCTAGTCCTCGTTGGATTGTCATTAAGTCAATAGTAAAAGGGCATGGATGTAATTTTACACAGGCTGCGCCCTGTGCCTATAAATAAATGAACAGTACTCTCGTACTGTTCACGCTAACTTGTACTCGCTTGTGCGTCACGCTTGCACCTTTGCCTTCAATCAAGCCGAAGGTACAAATGTAATTTAATATTGTTCTTATTCATTCCTGATTATATAAAAGAAAGATACAATATGATGTCATGCAATTATCCATGTTACTATGTTTCATATGCTTCGTCTTTCATTGATTTATGTTGCAATGATAAAGGTACGTTTTTCATAACCTTCGTCCGAAGATCGTTATATCCTTAGGGAAATAATGCTTCGAAGGACGAAGGGCATTAAACATTAACCTATTTTTGTGTTGCCTTGTTCTTAATTCATAGCATTTGAGAACAAGTCACCAACAGTTTATGAATGCAATGAATGATGTAATGTAATATGCAAATGAATGTCCAAACACACGCACACGAAGCCACACCCAGACTCTGCATTCCCTTAGAAATGTCTTTTGAGTCTTAAGTTATGCATCCCCTTAGGAACGTCTTTTGAGCTTCTTCACCGTCTATTTTGGTGGTATAAGTTCTGCATCCCCTTAGGAACGTCTTTTGAACTTCTTCGTCTTCTATTTCGGCGGTATAAGTTCTGCATCCCCTTAGGAACGACTTTTGAACTTCTTCGCCTTATATTTTGGCGGTATTTGGCTCTGCATTCCCTTAGGAACGACTTTTGAGCAGAAAACTTACGCTGTGCTCCCTTAGGAACGACTTTTTGTAGCTTCGTCATGCTCTGCATCCCTTTGGGGACGTCATTTGAGCTTCTCCCTGTTTTTCTTTTTGCACTCGATGGTGCGTGCTCAGATTTACATATTACATCTTTTGGGGGATTTGGCCTCATGGGGCTAAATAAGAATGGAAAATTACAAGTTGTGGCCCCATTAAAAACCTTTCTCCCCTCTTGAAAGGAAAAGGGTGCCACAGAGAAAATAAAAGAAAAATTACATCAAATTACACATAATATCGCCGAAGCTCATCTGCATTCCAAGATCTGGGTATGTCGTTGTCGTCCATATCCTTCAGTCTGTAGGAACAGGGTCTTGACGAAGATACTACTAGGAAAGGACCTTCCCACTTCAGCTGCAACTTACCCACTGTTTCTGGGTTGGCGACTCTCCGAAGCACTAAATGCCTTGGCTTGATATTTTTCAACCGAACTTTTCTGTCGCGCCATTTTATTGTTTCGGCTTGATATTTATTGATGTTCTCCACAACCTGAAGTCTGGTCCCCTCTATAGTATCTTTTGCTACGTGATAATCAGCTTCGTCTTCTACCGAAGCTGCTGTTCTTATTGATCCTGCTTTAGCTTCTTCTGGAGTTATAACTTCGTCACCAAATAATAGTTTGAAAGGTGTAAATCCTATTGATCTTGACATAGTTGTATTGTGGCTCCATACCACTTTAATCAACTCATCTGGCCACTTTTCTCTGGGTTGATTGAAGATTAGCTTCATTATTCCCGTCATTATAATGTCATTTGCTCTTTCTACCAGCCCGTTTGACTCCGGATGCCTAACTGATGCAAAATGAATCTTCATGCCAATTTGGTCACAGAAATCTTTGAACATTTCAGCATGAAATTGTGTTCCATTGTCCACAGTTATAGCCTTCGGCATGTCGAAGCGACATACAATATTCTGCCAGAAGAATTTTTGAACTGTGGCCAAAGTTATTGTAGCCAAAGGCTTTTCTTCAATCCATTTAGAAAAATATTCTACTGCCACCACAACATACTTCAAATTACCTTATGCCGGTGGAAGTGGACCTAACAAATCCAAGCCCCATCTTTGTAATGGCCAAGTAGGCTGTATCAGCTGCGTGAGAGACGAAGGTTGCTTCTGATCTCTTGCACATTTTTGACAATTCTCGTACTTCTGAACTAACTCTGCTGCATCCGAAGCTGCCTTCGGCCAATAAAATCCTTGTCTAAACACTTTACCAAGCAAGGGCCTAGACCCAATATGAGATCCACACAGACCTGCATGTATCTCCTTCATTAACTCTATACCTTCAGTTCTGGATAAACACTTGAGGAGTGGAGAATAGACTCCATGCTTGTATAACTCCCCTTGTATTATCACATAGGGTCTTGTCCTTGCTTCCATTCTCTTATTATAAGCTTCATCATCCGATAAACAATTACCTTGGAGGAAAGATATAATTTATGTCCTCCAATCTTCACTATATACAGGGGAAATTATAAGCACTGCTCTCTCCATAAGTTCAACCGAAGGTGCTTTTATTGTTTCAAAAAATACTTCCGAAGGTAAAGGGAGCCCCTGTGCCGCTGATTTAGCTAATAGATCTGCATGCTCATTCTCTCCTCTTGGAATATTCTTGACAGAAAAACCTTCAAAAGAAACCTCCAGGCTTCGAACTGTATCTAGATATTTTTCAAGCTTCGGATCTCTCGCCTTACTACTTTTGTCTACATGACCAGAAATGACTTGAGAGTCAGTTTTAAGGATGACCTTTCTTATTCCCATTGCCTTTAACTTCTGAAGCCCCAACAGAAGTGCTTTGTATTCAGCAATATTATTTGTACAACTGAAGTCAAGCTTTGTTGCATAACATGTTCTGACTTTAGAAGGCGCAACTAGGACAGCAACCGCTCCTGCGCCGAAGGTTCCCTAGGAGCCATCGCAGAAAACTGTCCAAGCTTCGGCGTCTTTATTTGTTTCTTCTTTCTGAGCCCCTGGCGTCCAATCAGTAATGAAGTCTGCTAACGCCTAGGACTGAATTGAGGATCTATGTACATAGTCAATACTGAATTCGTTAAGCTCCGCAACCCATTTTCCAATCCTACCAGTAGCTTCTCTGTTCCTCATTATGTCCTTCAGAGGTTGTGATGAAGGAACAATTATGTGATATGCTTGAAAATAATGCCGAAGCTTCCTGGAGGCCATTAACACAGCATACAACATCTTCTCCAATTCTGTATAGTTTTTCTTTGATAAACTTAGAACTTTGGAGACGAAGTATATTGGGGCCTGCTTTTTGATTTGGCCATCTAGCTTCTCCTGTACGAGCGCCGCACTTATTGCGGAGTGCGAAGCTGCCACATATAAGAGCAACGGAGCCCCTGGCGAAGGTGGAGTTAATGTTGTTAGATCGATCAAGTATTGCTTCAACTCTTCGAAAGCTCTTTGCTGAGCAAGACCCCATTGAAAAACTTCGGCTGACTACAGTATTTCAAAGAATGGCAGATTTCTTTCTGCTGATCTGGATATAAATCTGTTTAATGATGCTAGTCTTCCTGCCAGCCGTTGGGCTCCCTTCTTAGTGCTTGGCGGCTCTATCCGAAGGATAGCTTCAATCTTTCTCGGGTTGGCTTCAATTCCCTTCGTTGATACCAAACAGCCAAGGAACTTGCCCTTCTTCACTCCAAAAACACATTTTTCTAGATTTAACTTCAGGCCAGCCTACCAGAAATTGGCGAATGTCTCTTGCAAATCAGCAATGTGATTTTCTTGCTTCGTGCTTTTTACTATAATATCATCAACATAGGTCAGTACATTCCTACCTATTTGAGAATGAAGGACCTTGGCTGTCATTCTGCTGAAGCTTCCTCCAACATTCTTGAGCCCCTTAGACATCCGAAGGTAGCAATAGGTGCCACTGGGAGTTATGAAGCTAGTCTTTGGCTCGTCTTCCTTCTTCATCCAAATTTGATGATAGCCTGAGTAACAATCTAGTAGACTCATGAGCTCTAAAGAAGCTGCTGCATCTACTAGAGAGTCTATTCTTGGCAATGGGAACTCGTCCTTTGGGCATGCCTTGTTGAGATCTGTGAAATCAATACACATTCTCCATTTACCATTGGCTTTCTTCACCATAACAGTGTTGGCTAACCATTCTGGGTATTTCACTTCTCTGATAACACCGGCGCAAAGAAGTCTCTTCACTTTGTTCTGAGCACCTTCAGCTTTGCCTTCAGACATCTTTCGAAGCCTTTGTTTTCTGGGCCTGAAGGATGGATCCACATTGAGTGAATGTTCAATAACATCTCTGTTGACACCACAGAGATCATTGGCTGACCAAGCAAAGACATCTTTGTTGTTGAATAAAAATCTTAGCAAAGTCTTCTCTTGCTCATCAGATAACTAAGACCCCAGCAGTACCCTTTGTTCTACTATATCTTGACATAGAAGCATAGGCTTCGGCTGATCCGCCGAAGCAGCCTTCTCTCTTTTGCATTTGTACTGCTGACAGGCTTCAGCTTCATCTATGTTATGGATTGCCTTTGAATCTATCCAGTTCCCTTTGGCCCTTCTGGTAGCTTCTTGACTCCCACGGACAGCAATGGGCCCTTGTTCCGAAGGTATCTTCATGCATAAATATGCTGGATGAAGTATTGCTTCGAAGGCATTAATTGTCCCTCGACCAATGATTGCATTGTAGGGATACTCTATGTCGACAATGTCAAAGATAATTTGTTCAGTCCTTGTGTTGTGGACGTAGCTGAAGGTAACCGGCATTGTGATTTTACCAAGTGCAACAATCTGCCTTCCTCCGAAGCCACAAAGAGGGTGTGTAGCATCATGAATCTTGTCCTCTAGCTCTTGCATCTGTCTGAAGGCCTTAGCAAATATGATATCCGCTGCACTGCATGTATCAACCAGAATATTATGGACCAAAAATCCCTTGATGACACAAGATATGACCATAGCATCATTATGAGGGTAATCTTTGAGCTGAAGGTCCTCCTGGGAGAAGGTGATTGGGATGTGGGACCATTTGGACTTGATGAAGGGTCCCTGCACCCCAACATGTTGCACCCTTCTCTGCGCTTCCTTCTTCTGCTTCTTGTTAGCCGGCTCTGAACTTGAACAGTATGTTATCAGGAACACCAGCTTCGTAGCCGAAGGTGCTACGACTTAGTTGTTGAACGAAGCCATCAGCTCAAAAGTGGAAGTGAGTTCACCGGAGGTGGGCGCCAATGTTGGGGACTTGTTCTCAAATGCTACGAGTTAAGAACAAGGCAACACGAAATGTTAATGGTTAATGCCCTTCGTCCTTCGAAGCATTATCTCCCTTAGGATATAATGATCTTCAGACGAAGGTCATGAAGGACGTACCTTCATGATCGCAGTATATATTAACGAAAGAAGAAGCATATGAAATATGAGAGAACATGAATAATCATATGACAATATTGATATATCTTAATTATATCATCATGAATGAACATGAACAATATTAAATTACATTTGTACCTTCGGCTTGACAGAAAGCAACAGTCCAAGCGTGATGCACAAGTGAATACCAAACATCGTGAACAGTACGGGAGTACTGTTCACCTATTTATAGACACGGGACGCAGCCCGGTCAAAATTACATTTATGTCCTTGATGACTAGTTACAATCATGACACAAATTATCATAGACTGATTGGTTTTTTCCTTTTTAAGTCGGTACAGCCCTTCGTCTTAAGGCATGTCACTAGGCCGAAGCTCCTTGGATCGTAGCTTCGGCATGTACCTTCGCGCTGCGTTTGCTTATATGCTGATCTTACGAAGGTGTTTCTGCTCAGAGGACCTTCGGCGACGAAACAGGCCCCCAACAGGTATTACAGATGTGTGCATAGAGGATAGAGCCAAAACATCCCATCTACTAATACAATGCCCGTGTGACCGTGTTCTACGACGACACATAAATATTCGATAAAATATTAGCACATAACAATTATATAAAAATGATCAATGTATTTATTACTATCGACCTTAATGTGCTCCGTAATTGCCAACTAAAAATACGTTGAAGCTTTTGTTTAGGGCGACAAATAGACTTTGGTGTCGAGTGTTGTTATTGGACATTGATGACCTAGGGTGTTGATTGAACTACAGTATGAGACGAGTTGCATTTGCGAAAGGAGAAAACAAGATGTCCTATAAAGTTCTTCTAATTTCTAAAACATCCATGTACTGTTCTTTGTTTGGTTTATATATAGTCAAAATGGGAAAACAATTTTGGATACGTATCGTCATGTATTTTCAAACAAATAAAGCGGTTAAAAGTGTGCTATTTGGAAGTAAATCTTAGTATATTAGGTATGAGATGCTACCAGGTTTCTTTTTAAGTGGAGTTTAGAGTTCAAACTTGAAAGTGTATGCTGTACCAAATAGTAATGCCCTCAAAAAGAAAGACCAAACATTCAAACATATCCATGAATATGATAAAATTAATGCTTTTGTTGAAATTTTATTCATTCATTTCATAAGGAACACAAGTATCACAGCTGCAAAAAAAACCCACTGCCGATGGGCGATGGATCACCACAAGATTCAAGAAGCCGATATCAATGGATTATTCGTCCCATTCCAGTCTTATGTGCTGTTGGCTCCAACGCCGTCAGACTTTGGGCACGGCAGCGAGGGAGGCCTCCAGCTTGTCCGCCGGGTGCGAGAGATCGACCATGTCTCCCCTCAGGTACTTCTCGTACGCGGCGAGGTCGAAATGTCCGTGCCCGCACATGGCCATCAGGATGACCTTCTCCTCCCCGGTCCGCTTGCACTCCAGCGCCTCCCTGATCGCCGCGGCGATTGCGTGCGTCGGCTCCGGCGCCGGGATGATGCCCTCCGTCCTGGCGAATTGCAAGGCAGCTGCTCCACAGTTCATCAACAAAACAAGACGTCAACATTACGGTGTAGTTCTTCTTTCATCCATTTCCTTGTTGACAAGTCTCGTTTCCATTGCAAAAGGTAGAGTAGGATACCTTGGAAGCATTCAGTCTGCTGTATAGCAATGGCATCCATGAAGCCCAGCTCGTACACGTGCGAGATCAGAGGTGCCATTCCATGGTACCGAAGCCCACCTGCGAATCGAAGTGCCTCGATGAGCGAGGAGGAGGAGGAGAAGAAGAACAAACAGCAGAGTAATCGAGGAGGCAACAAGAGAGCGCGTGAAGAAATGAAAACCTGCATGGATCGGGTCGGGGACGAAGCCGTGGCCGAGGGTGTGCATCTTCATCAGCGGCGTGAGCCCGGCCGTGTCGCCGAAGTCGTACGCGTAGACGCCCTTGGTGAGCGTGGGGCACGCGGCGGGCTCCACGGCCCTGAACGCGGGGCTCATCCTGCCGCGCAGCTTCTCGCGCAAGAACGGGAACGCGAGCCCGCCGAAGTTGGACCCGCCGCCGGTGCAGCCGATGACGACGTCGGGCGTCTCGCCGAGCGCCGCCAGCTGCTCCAGGCACTCCTCCCCGATGACGGTCTGGTGGAGCAGGACGTGGTTGAGCACGCTGCCCAGGCAGTACTTGGTGTCGGCGCTGGTGGCCGCCACCTCCACCGCCTCGGAGATGGCGATCCCGAGGCTGCCCGGGCTGGACGGGTCCGCCTCCAGGATCCTCTTGCCGGCCTCCGTCGCCGTCGACGGCGACGGGTGCACCTTGGCGCCCCACGTCTCCATCATCAGCCTCCGGTACGGTTTCTGGTCGAACGACGCGCGCACCTGCCATACCTGCATTTGCCATTAGCAATGAACCAATCAATCAATGGTCTGGCGGCGCGAAACAAATGCGCGCTCGCTCACCTCGCAGTTGAGGCCGAAGAGGCTGCTGGCGAAGGACAGCGCGCTGCCCCACTGGCCGGCGCCGGTCTCGGTGACCACGTTCTTCACCCCCGCCGCGGCGTTGTACCACGCCTGCGGCACGGCAGTGTTGGGCTTGTGCGACCCCGCCGGGCTGGTCCCCTCGTACTTGTAGTAGATCTTGGCCGGCGTGCCGAGCAGCTTCTCCAGCCTCCTGGCCCTGAACGTTGGCAGCATTGGTTGTGTTCACTCACACTCACACCATACTCTGCCCGAGCGTTGCTAGCAGCAGCAGCTATTGACCAGCACGAAAGAGGTCGTAGGGTACCTGATCAGGGGCGTCGGGCGCCAGAGCTTGTACACGTCGATGACCTCCTCGGGTATGTCGACGAACCGCTCGTCGGTGACCTCCTGCCTGATCAGCTCGTCGGGGAACAGAGGGGAGAGGTCGCTGGGATTCAGAGGCTGGTGTGTCTGCGGGTGCAGCGGTGGCGGTGGCTTCACCGGCAGGTCGGCGATGAGGTTGTACCATTGCTTCGGGATGCTCACATTGGCGCCCGCGCTCGAGCTGGCCTTAGTGGTGAATCTCAAGCATCTCCTGCTGGCAGCAACTCGGTGCTTCGGTGTGCACAGCAGTGAAGCTCTCTGCTCTTGCCCTGTTGCTGTTAGAAATAATCTTGCCATTAGCATTTGCATGTTTAATTATGGTTTTGTGTATGCATCGGCAAATCCAAGTAATCGTGTGAGCTGCTGTTGACTCGGCATATGCGCAAGGCGAGAGGCCAGTATGCCGTGTGATACGTCAGGGCGTCGTGATATGCACGATAAGTATTAGACTAAGTCTGGTCATAGCATGCATTTTTGTTAGTCTGAGATGCGCGTTGTTCGCATAAGGCCAAGAGCATGATCTGCATGTCCACGATGAGCCTGGATTGTGCTGGAGTTGCAGGTGTGGCGGCAGCATTGTGGCGTCGGTATCGCTGTAATCCCTTTATCACCGTTTGCGTCTTGTTTATTAACCAAGAGGTGCGAGAGGCAATATTCCAAAAGGAAAATGATAAAGCACCACGACTTGATGGTTTTCCTCCGAATTTTATCAGATACTTCTCTGTTTTGGAATATTTATCGCTCGTTAGTTTATTTTTAAACTAAAACGTGACAAATAAAAAAAGAACGGGGGAGGAGATATTTTGGAGTTTAATCAAAGATGACGATAGCTCTTTCCGGGGGACTTTCATGTTGGGATGCTACCTCTTCATAGAGTAAATTGTAGGACAATAATTCTATACTAAAAAGTATTGAGGCAAACCAAATACAACAATTTTAAATGAATATCCTCTTTTGTACAATATTGTTCATTGAAAATAAGCATCAATAGCCAATGTTCTAAATACGGTGGGAAACAAACTACTAGAATTGCAGCACTTAGTTGCCACAATTATGATTTTAAAATTACAGGAGGTATTGGTAAGCTTATTTGGAATTTAAAGAAAAAATAGACATTGCTCGGTTAAATCTATGTATAAGTTTCTTATCAACAACAACATCCAGACTTCCTAACAATGAAATTTGGAGAACAAAAAGTACCTTTAAGAATTAGTTTGGAAACTTAAATCCTCTTCGGAATTTTCGGGGATTGAGAGGAAAACTAACCCCGAAGGTACTACCGGAATTCGACTTTTTGCCGAGTGCCAGGGGCAGATTTAGACCCCGGGCCACCTGGGCCGTGGCCTAGGGCGCAATCCAAAAATTCTCTTGTATATAAGTCTTTTTTCAACCAAAAAATCTAGCCCAAAAGGCCTCCTGTTTGCACCGATTGAGCCTGGCGCTGGCGGCCTCCCTCAGTCGCTCAAGTCACGAGAACATAGGTTTTTCCAATTATTTCGCAAACCTGCACGGCTACGTTTCCTATGTTGCCAGCGACGCGGCCGCCTCCATTCAGTAATCTATTGCTCTCCACGTCTTCAGGCTCTACGAATCCGGCAAGGGCACAAGGCAGCAATCTCCGAGGCGGCCGGATGGGCTCTGACTCAGGCATCCGCCACAGCCAGTCCGACCTCCGCCAGTCCACCTCCAGCATCCCTGCGACCCTGTAGCAATGACGCGCACGGCCGCCTCTATTCAGTCCTCTATTGCTCTCCACGTCTTCAGGCTCTACGAATCCGGCAAGGGCACAAGGTAGCAACCTCCGAGGCGGCCGAATAGGCTCTGACTCAGGCATCCGCTGCACTGGCGCCACGCCACCGCCCAAATCTGCCCCTGCCATTACATCTTCTCCCAAACTATACAACTTTCTCAACCTAATTCCCTTTCTTTTCTTATTTATAGGTGAGGGCGGAGTGCCTCCCTAGCCAATGGGCAGCGACCACCTGAGCGGCGAGCGCTGTGTGCTGAGTGCTCGCTGTCTACTGCCATGTGCCCGTGATTCTCCTCTATGATGACTAATTATTCCCGAATGTCTGATTCCCTTTCCTTATCTGCCACAGTTCCAATATATTGTTTTAAATGTTACTACCCTTAAAGTGCGAAGAATTAAAAGATGAGTCGTACATCGTTATATTTGTAAAGTGGTCCGGGACGTTATTTTAACGGAGCTCCGCCACTGCCGAGTGCAATTTATCAGGCACTCGGCAAAACTTGCTTCGCCGAGTGCCACACTCAGCACAAACCCCCCATTTGTTGAGAGCCAAGCGCTCGGCATAGAATGACTCTCGGCAAAGGCTGCTTTGCCGATCGTCAAGCTCTCGACAAAACAAGGGGTAAAGTGCTGTCAGTGCTCGTCTATAGTTGACGGCCGTTAGCTATGGCGAGAGTTAGGCGTTGAAAATTAGCAAACTAATTTCTTTGCCGAGTGTCTTTTCCTGAGTCCTGAAACATTCAACAAAGCAGTTGTGTCCGGTAGCGAGGGGATTTAAGTTTCTAAACTAGCTCTAAAGAATAAAATATTTATGTGGTATTTTAAAACTGTTGTCCTCACAGTGGATAACCTAGCGAGAAGGAATTGACTTGATGGTAAAAATATGTTGTTTTTCGCCACGTGGAAACCATTCAACACATCTTTTTTAATGTTATTTTGTAAGATTTCTTTGGCGTGTTTTTTACATTTGGAACTCAACTGCCAAAGAATTTAAATGATGTATTGTAACCATTAAAGTGTGCTAGCAGAGCGATATAATATTGTTGATAGGTGCTTCTACGTTACGTTGGGCCATACTGCTATCAAGAAATGACATTATTTTTGAGAAATGTCGACTAAAAACTTTCATGCAGGTTGTATTCAGGGGACATAGTGGCTAAGGCTCTGGGCACGATTGCAGTGACTTATTGGTCAACAGGAGATGCAGATTTTAGCTTGCCAAAACTTGGAGTCAGTAGCTATGCAATTTTTTTTTTTTGACTCCTATTGACGGTCATCGTTTTTTTAGGATTGGTCAATAATGCCAAACTCTGTCATAATGTCCTATAGCTTTTGCGAGTGATTTTATAACCACGGATATTTCTCTCCAATAATTTTGGACTGATACCTTGTCTATGATCGATGGGGTTGAAGCCGGAACAATCGGTCCATCTCAAAATATTAATCATTTTAGTTTTTTATTTTTATATCTATGTTTAAATGGATGATAATGAATTTAGGGACATATGTAAAACAAATATATTAATTATCGTATAAATCAACTAAAAAGGTAAAAACGAATTTTATTTTAGCATGGATGGAGTATTATCTAAAAAATTTACTTCAAATAAGGATCCAAACAAGTCTAAATGTAGTCATCAAATCAGACCAGTGACGGAGCACAAATGAAAAGCAAGGTATGGAAACGAAAAGCAAGGTATGTCAGTGGAGAACTGGAGATGCCAGGTAATGCAGACGTCGTCGTGTAGGGCTGCGGAGCTACGCATGTACGACTTTGAGGTAGGGTGGGGCGCGAGGCATGAGCGCTATGGATCTGGGCTATAGAGCAGTGTGAGTGCAGAACCGTCGATGGAGACTTATGGCGCGTCTGTGGCAAGGAGCTGAAGAGTGAGACAGTGGCGTGAATGAATGGGAGGTGGGGTGAGTTGGACATAAAGACCTTGAGTGCAAGGCACTAAGGCAGTAAATCGACGAGGTGCTCGCACTAGAAGGGCTTGAAGAGGAGGTCAGCGGACGACGCCGTGGGAGAGTGAGGAGAAGCGCTTCATCGACAGCTTCGCCTTGCCATCTCACTCTCGACCTTGGTGTTCTCTGTCCACTACTGTCTGAGCCTGAAGCACCGGTTTCTCACGATGGAGTAAGGTACGGCGAGCATCATAGCTCGGCATACCGAGCGCTTCGCCACTGATAATGCCCTTCCATAGCCCAACTCAACCATTTACTCACCTTTAGCTCCCAAACATGTGAGAGATTCAACCCGGTCCATTTTGAATCTAATAATTCTCAAAACATGTCGGCCGGCCAGCTTTCATCAATGCCTGGCCTAGCTACGACCCAACCACTTATTCATGAAGTATCCAACTATACCCGATCAAGACTAAAAAACGGTCCCCTCCGCGACTTTGGTGTAGCATTTGAAGCCGTCATACTCCAACCCAGAGGTGAAAGAGCCTAAAACATGCTTCTGAAATTGTAAAAAGAAAAAAGAAAATGAACTTTTATGCAATCATGGGTGCATCCATGGTTCCTTACCTTCGTGTTATATCCGATACTCCCCAACTATCTGAAGAAACAGACAGTACTTTTGTTTTTCGAAGAACTAGCTAGTACTAAGATGTTATACAGTCACAGTCAGATGCGTTGAACAACTAGTGAACTAGATATGGTACACTGGTTGCTGGGGGATGGGGATTGGGGGTAGTGGCCAACAACAAGAGCCCCCAAAACGATAACGTACTATAGTCCCTGGAGATCTGCGCTGGCAGAAAGAAAGATAAAAAATATTGAGAGAGCACAAGCTTCTAGCTCTAGCTGCCAAGCTCAACCTGACCGAGCGGAGAGGTTCTTGCTCCTCCTATTCCTATCTTAGCGACGACGACCCATCCAAAGAACTACGTGGAGAGATTTATGAGGCCGACAAGCTATAAGGCTATGACTAGCTAGCTAGGTTGGATCGGAGTCGGAGAAAACAAGCCAGCCAAGGAGTCGGCGGGGGGATGGCGAAGCGGGTGTGTGGGCGCACCTTGGGAAAGAGCAGTACGAAGGGTGGCGGCGGCGGCGGCGTCGGCGGCCATTCTCTCTCGCTGCCGACTCCGGGCTCCTGGAGAAGTGACTGCCTTCCTGCCTTTGCCCGCCTCCTTGGAGCAGCAGGTGACAGAGCAAGGAGGGCGCGGGCGGAGCGCGCGGGCGGGCAGGCAGGCTCAGTTTTTTTATGCGAATGGCGTACTGGTAGTTTATTCAGAGGTTGTTTGGGGGGACAGGGCAAGGAGACGAGAGGAGTTCTCCCGAGTCCCAACCCGAGGATGAATCAGAGGTCAGAGGTGGACAGCGATCCAGTTCGAGTGACCACTGAGCAGCCTGTCCACGTCGCGGATCCCCTCCCCCTCAGCTGCGGAGCTGCCCCGCGCCTTCGTTCGCCCTTCGCTTTCTCAATGGCCGAGCGCGACCGCACGCACAGGTACGGCGGCGGCTGCCGGCCGCGGGCACTCACTCTCGTAACGGGTGACGTTACCTTCTGCGACTTGTGGGAGCACAAGGAGAAGAAAAAAAAAACGTTCATTGTTGTATGCGCGTGCGCGCGTCTACAGTTGTAGTACTATCGTCTCGCACT